>JAJGRX010001094.1:0-231391 GCA_025461125.1 Carex kokanica
TTCAACTACAGTTTTGAGACTCTTCCCTTTGTTTTTTGGCGATTCAAAATTTCAAAATCTGACATTATTAGCACTGACACATGCGCATTTTCACAAGCTTTCCGAAATGTGGTTATTTGCTGAAATTGGACACTCGAGCGCCGTTTTATGGCCGTTTGAAATTTCGTCGTCGTTTTTCGCCTTCTCAATGAAGATATCATCTTTATTCATATGTAATTTTGCATAATTTAGTGTATTCTAGCATAATTTTACATAATTATTGTAATTTAGTGTAATTTAGTGTAATTCAGCATAAATTACATATTTCAAGTAATTAGCGTTTTTAGTATAATATGCTAATTATATATCAAAATGTAATCTGCAAATATTAAAAAAAACAATTCGATTTTTAGTGTTATATTTTAGCATTTTAGCTATTTTCTCTTAAAAAAATAAAAAAAATAAACATAATTTCAAGTAATTTAGTGTAAATCAGCATAAAATTACATTTTCAAGTAATTTAGCGTATTTTAGTATAAATATGCTATAAAAAGAGTATTTGACAAATATTTTAAAAAACGATCTTTTAGTGTTATATTTCAGCATTTTGTTATTTGTCTCTAAAAAAAAAATCAGGGACCGGCCATTTAATGGCCAGTTTCCCTCTTTATTAAAAAAAAAATCACGAGACCAACCATTAAATGGCCGTTTGGGCATTTTTAATAAAAATTGATAGGTCTGGCATTTTTAATAAAAATTGATAGGTCTGGGCATTTTATTAATCTTTAATTAACTTTAGGTATTTTTAAAAATGTCGATTTATACATCAAAAGAAGTAATCTAACAAATATTAAAAACAAAATTCAATTTTATTTTAAATTTCATTCATATTGTCTTTCAAATTTTAAAAAAAAATGGACCGCCCCCCTGTGGGGCGGTTCAGTATGATGCACAGCTGACTGCCCCAAAGGAGGGCGGTTTGGTGAGAGAGTGAACTGCCCCCATTGGGGCGGTTAGGTTTTATTTAAAAAAAAAAAAACCGTGGGTATATGTGATATTTTCTTTTTTATGAGGGTATTAATAAAAAAATCGGTTACTATAATATGATGTAGCGTGTGAAATAACATAAAGCTCTGAAAGAGTTTAGAGTTAATTAATATATTATAAAGGGATATAAGTCACAACATCACATAGCAATAAAACGCTAGTGAGACGAGCAAGTTTTTGTTAAAACTTACATCATAAATTAATTTTAAATTAAAGAGTGCGACTAGTATGACATTAGTATCATTTCAGTCTATATAACACTAACTCTAAAATCTATTGAATTGACTTCAAACGACAAATTCAATTCGTTCAAAACGATCAAACCAATACTTTAATAGTTGTGTATTTACATGCAAAATTTATAATTTTTTGAACTTATTTAGTATAAAGTCAAGCGGTCAATTGTGAGAGTTTTTAACTTAATTTTAAAACATTTATTTTTTAATATTTTGATCACTTGATTAGGTACTAAAATAGTTTAGAAAAAAATATAAATTTTGAATGTAAACACGTCATCACATCATAAAGTAAATCGGTTTAAATTTATTATTTAAAATAAATCTAATAAATTGTGTAATTAGTGTCTTATGATACTAGTCGGACCTCGATATTAGACTAGAGGTAGAATTCTCACGGTCGAACCAAAAACAATTACCCCCCAAATTGCTAAAAAAAGTCAATTACACGCCAGTCCATTTGGATCTGAATGCAGTGCATTGGATCTGAATTCTAATTCACTTCACTATCTCACAAATTCCTAAAAAAGTCGGTAATATGATCCGCGAAACTAGGATGGTAACTCGGGTCTTTAATCGGATTCGGATCCAGTCCATTTTCCTGACTGATTGATACTTTTTTTTTTTTTTTGAGAAAATGACTGATTGATACTTGATAGATAAAAGTCGGTGAGTGGTCGCGGTAGGTGAGAAAAGGAAAGCACCACGTCAGGCTACCATCACCCGGTGGACCAGGTTCATTTTTGGGAAACAGGTCAAGGTTATTATTTCTTTCTTTTTAATAGACCAAGTCTAGTGAAGTTGGTGAGATTTTTTTTATTTATAGAAAATATTATAAAATGATAGAAAATTACCGTGATTTTTCGATACACTTAAGGACCAGTAATAGCATTTTTTTTTTTACCGATTCAAAGTGTTTTTTTTTTTCTTTCCAATTGCTTTGAATTTTATTGAAAACAATATTTCTGACTTCTGAGTACATAATTTTGGACACATCTAGCAGAACGAGAGTTAATTATGCACTCTACCACTGTTTTTTTTTTTTTTTCATTTTGTTTTTGTTTCTAATTATAGTTTTTAGACCGTTCGATCTATTTATTTTATAAATAATTTTGGCAACGACTCTAAAGTCAGTGTAACATTATATAAAGCTTGACATTTCTCTTGTAAAGAAATGAACAATAAATCAATAAAAAAAACAATTCAATAAATTCTCTAATTTTTATCAGATTATCTGTAATAATTTTTTTCCAACTCCAAATTCTTTTTTCCCTTCACATGGCAGAGGTCATAGAGAATTCAAGCCAACTGAAAAAACTTTCCGATGGGTGAAAGTCCTTCTATATAAAAATTATAAAGTACTCTTTCTTTCTGTTTTTCTCTATTATTTTTTTTTATATTTTCTATAAATAAAATTTTCTTGAAGTTGGTGAGTGGAGAACTGGAGATTGTGCTTGGTGAGGGCTTTTAGGCGACTTTTGTACCTTTTTATTTGTTTTATAAGAAAAGCCAACTTTTCACCTTACCTCTATTTCTTTCATATATAAATCCACCTGTTGCTTCATCTCTCACCAAAACCTAGACCTCTAAAACCTCTCTCTCATCTCTTTCTCTCTCAAACAACAATGGGAAGCCTTGCATCAGAGAAAACTGTGATTGGATGGGCCGCCAAGGATGCCAGTGGAGTGTTGTCTCCTTACACTTACACCTTGAGGTATAATTTTTAACAATTTTAAGTATATATTTTGAGTTATATATGCATGTAATTTAGGAATTGTTTAGCATTGATTTTGCTGAAGTTTATGTTCATTCCCATTGTTTTAGATGTTTGGCTCTATTTGATTCTTTCATTTTTTTTTTTACCAAAATGAAAAAATAACAATTTTCATTTTGCTTTAGTAATTAATACACATTACTAAAATCCACAACGCATCTTTCAATTTCACTGGTATGCATGCCCAGTGTGTGAGCAAACCAACTCTTTCATCTCATGGAAGGGATTAAACCATTGATTCAGTCTCTATTATAGAAATTAAAAGAACTGAATCAATAGTTTGATTCATTTAATTTTTCAAATTGTGTGGCCGTTAATGTAAAAATTGTGGAAATTAAAAGAACTTGTGTATCGAAATTTTTTTTTCTATAATTTGTTTTTTATTTTAAAAATAATTTTTTTTGTTCACTTAACGTGTAAAAAAAAAAACAAGTTGTTTAGTGTGATTCTTTTGAGATAACGTTGTAACGGATTAATTTGGCGTTGTTGGGAAATGCAGGAAAACAGAGGCAGAGGATGTGGTGGTAAAGGTGTTGTATTGTGGAATCTGTCACACTGATATCCACCAAACCAAGAACCACTTGGGCATGTCTAATTATCCTATGGTCCCTGGGTACGTGTGCTCTAAGCCTCTAACCTCCTCTCTCTCTCTCTCTAGTCTCTACTCTTTTTTGGATCCGTATCCTCTGCATTAACTCAAAAGGGAATTTTTTGAGTTAATGAATTTCAACCGTCTAATTTTAAACGGAGCCAATCCGGCTCGTGCTTATAACATAGGGACTCTTTAATATTAGTGCAATATTAGTGTAAATCTAGTTCGCACGAATTTTAAAACAGATCGGATGGTCGAGATGCATTAACTCAAAAGATTCTCTTTTAAGTTAACGCAGAGGATACGAATTCCTCTTTTTTGGGCTTTGGGCGTTGCAACAGAATTGATTACGCGTGTTACATGATAGTCGGATTTGTGGGGTCCATTCTTTAAATATATATGATTTTTTATGAAAAAAAAAATATAATTCTTTGTATTAGACAAAATCTGGACAATCTATTGTGCCCTGGATTTCAAATTCTGGGTTGTGTTATTAAATTGGATCAAGGTCCGATCCACATCAATAATACGAGCGCGTTCTACTGAAAAAAAAAGTATTTTTTACATATTTGTCTTGATAAGGTATTGAGGTATGCAAATTATACAGTTGTGTTAAAACCTTTTCAGGATTTTTAGTTGTAGTTGCCTTTTCTAAAGCATACAAATTGACCCAGTAATCATATCAACATGCTCTTGTAACACCTGCTAGATGAATGGCCACACCAATAAGGCCACAAATAAAGTAGAAGAATTCAAGCTTTTGTTTCCTATGTAACTATAAAGTATGTCCCTTCATGTGACGAGTCTGTACAATGGTTTTCATATATTTTGTGACAAGCATAGCAATTACAGAATAAGAACTTGAATTATTTAATTGGTGTTACATCCTGTAAACAAATTTAAAAGCTCTAAATTAATATTGTAAATTTTACTTTCTAATGATATCAGGCATGAAGTTGTGGGGGAGGTGACTGAAGTGGGTCCCGAAGTGACCCGCTTCCAGCCAGGAGATGTGGTCGGTGTGGGGGCGATTGTCGGTTGCTGCCGCACCTGCCAGCCGTGCAAAGCGGATGTTGAGCAGTACTGCAACAAGCGCATTTGGTCGTATAATGACGTTTACTCAGATGGGAAGCCTACTCAGGGTGGGTTTGCTTCTTCCATGATTGTCAACCAAAAGTAAGTTTTATTTGTTACATTTGATTAGATTTATATTAGTAGCGTACATAAGAAACTTAAAATTGTCTGATAATAAATTTGGACATAAGAAACTTAAAATTGCAAATTTGACCCTCAGTATTCATTTTTTATTTTCTTTTTTGGGAAAGATCAGTTTCATGTTACCACATACTAGATGGTTATTTGGCACCCTAGTTAATACTTTTTCTTTAACCAAATTAATTGTAAATGTTGGTTTATGATGCACACGCAAGATGCCCTGATGGGTACCTTTTTCAATATAGATGCTGTGTGGCCCTGGTTTTGCTTTCTTTTTCTTTGATTTGTCCCATATTTTATTCTTTATCTTAAATTTTACGGAAAATGTGGGATCATGTGTCCTGGTCAAGCTCTGCATCTGATTAACTTGGCAAATAGGGATCTAGTGTCCAATTTTTCTTGATTACATTTTAAAACCTCAACCAGATGCCGGTCTTAGTAATTCAAATCAATATTTGAAATAACAAATCAGAACCGTTGATAATTTGATCTTCTTCTACGTCTTGCACAAGTATGATTGATAGATCACAGAGTGATGAAGTAATTACACCAAATTATCAAAATTATTAATATTTTCAGCATTTAAATCTTGTAAACCAAATTTATGTTTTGGTTTGCTGTTTTTAATTTAGATTCTCAATTATTAAACCAAAAAAATAACAAAAGATAGATTTTTTCTGGGCTCATTAATTTCCTTTGTATTCTATTAGGTTCGCTGTGAAAATCCCAACAGGGCTTGCCCCAGAGCAGGCTGCTCCTTTACTCTGTGCTGGAGTGACAGTCTACAGCCCATTGAAACACTTTGGGTTCATGAAACCGGGCCTCAGAGGAGCAATTTTAGGCCTTGGCGGTGTCGGTCATATGGGGGTCAAGGTTGCAAAGGCAATGGGCCACCATGTGACGGTGATCAGCTCTTCTGACAAGAAAAAAGCAGAGGCGATGGATCACCTAGGTGCGGATGCATACCTTGTAAGCTCTGATGCTACCCAAATGGCAACCGTAGCAGACAGCCTTGATTATATCATAGATACGGTACCAGTGAACCACCCGCTTGAACCGTACCTCTCATTGCTCAAATTGGATGGCAAGTTGATCCTCATGGGAGTCATCAACGAACCCTTGCAGTTCGTTTCTCCGATGGTGATGCTCGGTGAGTTTACAATAACATGTTGTGTCAATTTCATCTTGTTGGTACTGCATAGCGCATATTGGTCCGTACTATGGATCAACATCTCTATTTTTAAAGTCCAAACAACCAATCTGAACCGTTTAACATGATATCTATATGAATATGTACATCTAGATCAAATTTTATATTTCTTTTAGTTTTATTACTATTCTTTTAGATAGGTTGTAAAATTACTTGATCTAAAAATTTTAGACCATTCAAAAGTAGTGATTTTTTACCTTTTTAAAAAAATAGTAAAAAAATTCAAAAAAATGTAAAATTTAGCTTGCAAGTACATTTTTATATAGGAATCACGTGGAGCGGTTCAGATCAATTATTTGAATTTTGTAAACAAAATTATTGATCCGTAGTACGGACCTAACTGCGCTATGCAATAGTACCATAGCTGCACTGACATGGAATTACTTCTTCATTGGTAGATTAATTTTGCTTTGATCATTAACAAAAATGTTGTTAATTCATCGTTGCCTGATTGTTTGTAGGGAGGAAGGCCATAACGGGGAGTTTCATCGGAAGCATGACTGAGACACAAGAAGTACTGGAATTTTGTGTCGAAAAGGGCCTGACATCTACCATTGAAATTGTGAAGATGGATTATGTGAACCAGGCGATCGAGCGATTGGAGCGTAACGACGTCAGATATCGCTTTGTTGTTGATGTGGCAGGGAGCAAACTTGAGTTGTAAAGAGTTGTTTGTTTTACTGTTCCTTGTCTTAATTTCTTAATGCAATGTACTTTTGATACCAGTGTTCTTGTTGGCTTGTTGGGTGTATAGAGTTTGTTTTGAATGCTGTTATGAAATGTATACCCCTTGGTGCCTAAAATGAGTTTGATTTTGTTTCTGAATGAACGAAACTAAAAAAATATATATAACATCAGAAGGGTTTGCATTTTATTTTTTATTTTTACGTCTTCATTATATTTATATTTTTTTTTCTATATACATAGTAATTTTTTTTTCTATGCACATGTAAATTACGACCTTTTAATTTTGTTTGATTGGTATTGAGAACTTGTAAAGATTATTGATATGAATATTTTATGAACATTGATTGTTGAACTTGTTGATTTATACAAAAATAAATCTGTATAGTGACAAGTTTTTATGTGCATAAAATAAATTTAGATTAGATTTAATAATTTTATTTTAACACATTATTTTATAATTTCATTATTAAAAAAATGAAAATATGACGACTACATAAAAAGTTAAAAATATTTGAACTCTAGTCATATGACATTAACATAACAATATTTATCAAGGTTATAAAATGCGGTTTTCATGCGGTATGCGGAAGGCCACCGCATACCGCATATACGGTATGCGGCCGCATATGCGGTTTTCATGCGGTATTTACATATGCGGATTTTAAAATGAGAATTCATATATATATAAACAAATATGCGGTAGTATGCGGTACTATGCGGTTTTATGCGGTATGCGGCAGTATGCGGTAATATTGTATATCATACAAACAAGTATGCGGTAATATGCGGTAAAAATATGCGGTCGAATATGCGGCCGAATATGCGGCCGCATATGCGGAACCGCATATTAGACCGCATATTGATTTTCTATGCGGTTGCCAACCGCATACGCATATGCGGCCGCATGAACCGCATTTTATTTCACTGATATTTATTATTGCTCTTTCCGAACCTTTTAGAAAGAAAGGCCTCATTTAAACTTTTTACAGTGGGCTGGGCTGATAGGTCGCTACAGACTTTCAATTAGAGTTCAAAGAAGCCTCGCTGTCGAGCAATGGTTCCCTTGGGAAATGGGAAGATTGATGCTGGCTTATCTTAAGTTATAAGCCAAAGCCCGGGTCAAAATCAAAAGTATTTTACCGATGGAATTCTTATGTTGCTCATCACTGAGACACTAAGTTTCGTCCTTTTGGGGTTCCAGATCTCCTAAAGTAACTCAATTTTTAGGTTTTGGATAGGGACCGTCCGAATCTAATCCGTCGCTCGAAATTGTTTCGGGATTCGAATCTGTCTCTCAGAATACGTGCGCTCCATTTTGGATGAATGATCACGGATTCGAATTGGACGGTCCCGATCCAAAACTCAATTTTTGGGTACTTCACTGGATTTGAATTCCCTTTTGGGTCGGTTGGAGTCTTGGGGGTTCGGATTCCCTAAAGTAATTCAAAATTTGAGTTTTGATCCTGATCGTCAAATCAGAATCCAAAGTCCAAATTAGAATTTACATATGCGGATTCTAATCGAACGTTTCGGATCCAAACTCAAACTTTGAGTTATCTCAAAGGATTTGAATTCCGATTGGAGGAGAATTTAGATCCAGTGCAACACCTGACCACATAAAATGAGATATGAGTCATTTATTTTAATTTGATACAAATCTCAATATCTGTAATCTAAATAGACTCCGAAGTGCTTTTTATTCGGTTGGAAGTATTCTACCTCTGTGCGGTACCGCACATAATACTCACGTGACTTTTCTGGTACGTGTGTGTAGAACCATTTTTCTATTAGCAAATTGATACGATATCTAACTACGTGTTTGGCTGTCTAATATTATGCAACAGGACAACAGCAGCATTCAATTATTATCGATTATTTTGTGTTAATACCAATACCAAAAGATTATGGAGCAACAAGCGCACGTGTTGCTGTCTTGTCTGTTTCTTATCCTAGTACCAACAGGCATTTTTTCTTGCACCAAAGTTAGAAGAATGTTTCTGTTATTGGTAAAAAATCCACATTAATTTTCAATTTGTAGACATTTTTATTCTTCTTATTTTATGGTACATAACTACAATCGGGACGGTCTGATGGACATCAAATCAAATTTGATTTAATGTCAGGTGAGAACCGTCCGATCAAATATTAAAATTCTCACGAACAACTTTAAAATTTATCTAGATCAAGTGCACACAGATTTTGATGCAAATTGAACAAATCTAACTAGACATTAGATCAAAATTGATCTGATGCTCATCGGACCACTCCCACTCCTGCATAACTAGGCAACTTTTATGCTTAATTTGTCATCTTTGCGAAACTATGTTTATTTGGAGTTTTCTTAACTTGTGTCCTGGTTAAAAGGCAATTTTATTATTAGTACGGTCTACCCATTTTTATATTTCACCTTCTGTAAAAAATAATTTTAGGTTCCACCCTTTTGCTATCTCTCTCCATTAACTTTTTTTTTTTGTAAGGATTAATCTATTTTCAGTGTTGAATTGATCAATGCCTATTTCTGATCTCAAACTTTGACACCCCTTCCTTTAGATGTGAGATTTTAGCTTTCTTTCTAGTATATAGATTATCGCCATTTGCAAGAATCATAAGATCATAAGACAGGGTGTATTAAATTTGTTCGAGAAAATATATTATTCCTAAATTTCCCTCTGTATTTTTTTATCAGTTCAAAAGACCAGCAACTCATAATGGGATCAAGATCAGGAAAAAGTTCTCCAAAAGTTTCATCTATGGAGAACAACCACAAAGAACCATTTATCATTGGTTAGTGGATCTACAGTCCTAATCTCTTCAATTTTCTTGTTGCAATTGAGAATTGGCTTTTGATCTAGTGACAAATTTGAAACCCAGATGAATATGGGTTTGCTAATTTAATTCCTTTATTATTTATACATAGGTGTTGCCGGAGGAGCTGCATCTGGAAAAACGACAGTATGTGATATCATTACACAACAGCTTCATGGCCAGCAGATCATTGTTCTTAGCCAGGCATAATGTTATTTTTTAGTCAATTATTAGTTATCTTTAAAATAAAGGATTATATTTGTCTAATCTTAACTATGCTTGTGTGTCACAGAAGTATAAATGTGCTTGGTGAAAAAGTTATGAAATGGACCCTAATAAACATTTGGAAATATCACTCAAGTCCTTATAAAGTGCCTAAATTACTTGCTAGAATTACCATCATCTTATATAAAAATTACATAAAAATATAAAATTGACAACATGCTAGAGAAATAGTTAATTCATAAGGATACTATACATAATTCATCATTTAATTTGATGCTAATACTAAGTGAACATTTAAATTTCAGGAGTCTTTTTACTATGGATTATCAGAGAAAAAGGTGTCACAGGTTCAAGGATATAATTTTGACCATCCAGGTATTTCACATTTATTATATATAATATCTCTTATTTTCTAGTTTTTTTATAAAAATAATTTTCTGACACTTCTCTTTAGATGCTTTTGATACTGAAAGGCTACTTTCTTGCTTGAAGAGTTTGAAGTGTGGAAATGAAGTGGATATACCAAATTATGACTTCAAAACATATGAGAAAGTATTTCCTGAAAGAAAGGTACTCAACAAATTGTAAGAATTTGGTTGTAGTTTTCCGAATTGTAAAATTTAATCTTTTGAAACAAACAAATAAATTTCAGGTGAGCCCTTCAGATGTTATTATTTTGGAGGGAATTTTGGTATTTCATGATCCACGCCTTCGAGAGCTCATGAACATGAAAATATTTGTTGATACAGGTACAGAATAAATAATTACCGCACCATGCACAAATAATTGTTGTAACCTGATATATGGCTAGTTAATTTTTCTCTTTGTTTACATCAAATATGATGCAATTTTGAAATTATTCTGTAGATGCTGATGTTAGGCTTGCACAGAGAATTCACCGGGATACTGTTGAAAAGGGTAGAGCTGTCACTGTTGTTCTAGAACAGGTCAATTGAGTCTAAATTTTTGGTAGAGAAATCACTGTGTACATCATTTATGTGTGTTGAGTTAAACCAAATTGGTTTTACTTTTAATCTGAATTGTACAAAGGATGCATATTAGGGCTGAATGGAGGGTTAATTGGGGGTGCCAAATTGCAAATTTGTGGAATGCATTACATTGCAGTACTTTTGGGTATCTATCAAAATTATTTTCATTGGTTGATGATACAAATATTACTTATTTAATGCATGGGTATATATGTGCTCTATGATTTTGATTGAACATACATCTGGAATGCAACCTAAAGCTGTAAACCTAAATGTATGAGAATCTTTGGATTAGTTTTTCACCTGCTTACTTATCCTTGCTTTTTCACACCACAATTAGCTAATTTAAATTATATTGTTATCTAAAAAGTGTCAAATGATTTAAAGATGATTTAGTAATCACAGAAACACTTGTTTCATTATTTGTAATACTTACCAAATTTTTCATTTTCTATAATCCTACAGTACTACAAATTTGTGAAGCCGTCATTTGAGGATTTCATAGCACCTACAAAGAAATATGCTGATATAATAATACCATGGGGAAGAAATAATAAAGTGGCGATCGACCTAATTGTGCAACACATCCATACCAAACTCGGCCAACACGACATTTGCAAATTTTACTCCAATCTCTACGTCATTCAATCAACTTTTCAGGTACATATTTTTACATATTTCCAACACTGTCAGTACCCTATTATGTAATTTGAAGGTTGTTGCAAAAGAAAAAGAAATAAAGAAAAATGGTTTTGGTACTGTATTGCTCCTGTTCTGGGTTTCATCCTCTGTTTTCATACATTTACGAGATCTATGTATGAAGGTTTGACTGGGTGGTACCATATCCATGCTGGTACTGCAAGAAATTATGGTGACATGAAGGCTTTAACATCAATTTTTTATCTTATTTATTTATTTGTTTGTTTACATTGTTTTGAAGACACGTGGCATGCTTACAATAATACGCGATGCTAACACCTCTAAGCATGATTTCATATTTTATGCTGATCGGTTGATTCGTCTGGTATGTACTGATTTATATCAATGTCTGAAGCTTATATAGAATTTTGTAAAATTATCAACTTAAAAATTCTTTTTATTGTAATAGGTGGTAGAGAATGGTCTCGGCCATCTTCCATTTAAAGAAAAGCAGGTGAAAACTCCAACCGGTAAGTACAATTTGCATAATGAGATATGATTGCCTTGTACCTAGTATTTGTGTTATGACATAAGTAATATTTTCATTGCATTTTAGGGGCGGTATATACTGGTGTTGAGTTCTGTCGGGAAAAGCTATGTGGTATTTCAGTAATTAGAAGGTATACTACCAAAAATACTTTCTACATATGATCAATTTCATATCAAAATGAAGCAATTGACATTGTTTACATATATTTCATTTTTTTTTCTAAACTATTTCAAGTGGCGAGAGTATGGAGAATGCTTTGCGTGCTTGTTGCAAAGGAATCAAGATCGGTAAAATACTTATTCATAAAGATGCTGAAGAGGGTGAACAGGTTTTGCAAACCCTTCCCCCCTTTCAAGGAACAATTTCCTTGGCTTTATTTTCCATAAAATATGTCCAAATTACTAGAATCTCCCAACACAAGTGTAGGAGAAAATAAGGGTCTGGTTTGAAAATCTTAAGGGCTAGTGTGAAATGAGGAGAGAATTTATATATGATATTTGCAATGCTTGGGAGAAATTATGATATTGTCTAATTTTGCATGGTATATGACTACTGCATTAGCTCCATTTTGTTTGAGTAAATATATATAATTTTCTCAAAAAGCAGCATTGTGCTGTCTTTTTGTTTATATGAAAAAATAGAAACAGCAATATGCTTCTTTTGTTTTGTAGTTAATCTACCAACATTTGCCCAAGGATATAGCAGAGAGACATGTTCTGCTTCTTGATCCTATTCTGGCCACTGGTTAGTTTCAAATTTCAAATTGAGCTTATTTAATCCTTTACAGAAAAATTTCAACCAAACTACCAGAAAAAAATGAGCAATTTTAACAGTACATGCTGTTCAAATCCATTCCATCTTCCATGTTTAAAAGAGGCCCTCCTTATTTTTATTGATTTATCTACTTAATTTAATGTTGCTTTTTCTGTGTGTGTGTGTGTGTGTAAAATATAGGAAATTCAGCTGTTCAGGCTATCTCCTTAATGTTGGAAAGAGGAGTTCAAGAATCAAACATTATATTTCTTAATCTCATATCTGTAGGTGTACATCACGTTTATATTTTTAATGTTATTTTATGTTATAGAATTCCAATGTATCTCAAATTAAATTGTGTCCAGCTCTGAAACTTTCTTAAATCAAAATATTCTCTTATTGTTATACTTCTGATTTTTTTTTATGCCTAGGCTCCAGAAGGGATACACGCAGTCTGTAAGAAATTTCCCAGAATAAGAATCATAACATCAGAGATCGAATTGGGTTTAAATGACGAATGCCATGTTATTCCTGGCATGGGCGAATTTGGCGATCGGTATTTTGGTACAGTATAGCTCATGGAAGTCGAGGTTTTAAACTTTTAATCCCTCTAGCAAATTCATTGTAAGTAATTTGTCCTGAATTTACTGAACATTTGTTTCCCTTTATATATGTTAATTAGCATTGGATTTTGACAATTCTCTTTGGATTTCTCTGCAGGTGCTTTTTTTTAGCTTATTTCCCCCAACCAAATTAAAGTTTTCCACAGCCACAGGTGGTGTATTTATTATTTATTTATTTTTTTGAAAAAATATTACCACTCATTTCATCAAATGAAACAAACTACAACTACATCAGTTTTATTTATTTGTTATTTTCTTTTCCTTTTTCCCCCATGTTATGACTTTTGGTCATATTTTTGAGGTTAATAGTTACATTGTTATTATGGTTTAAACAAACTATGTTTCTCTTCCAAGCGATCATTTCTTTTTTATTTGTTTTTTTCTTCAGCTCTGTTCTCTATTGGGATGTGAGTCTTCAAATAAAACAAGACTAGACATGTGGAGATTTATAAAATATTGAAATTCTGGGTTTAAAAAAAAACTCAAATTCTAGCCATAGAGGTGCTAAGTTGACTAGCCAGCCATACTTTGTATGCTGATCGTTTGTTTTGATCAAACGGTTATATAAATTAAAGTGATCTAAGCTGTTCGCATTTGAACAGATGGCCTATGCTAACTATGATAATAGCGCAGGGGCAGTATTATTTGAGCTTTGAGATTCATGCCGAACGTATCAAAACGGTTGAGATTTTCAAAAAGTCACGCAAAATATGAGATATCTCAGAGAATGCGAATTCTGATAATAGCATGCCATCATTTTCTTATAGCTAGTGTTAAGTTCAATTTTTGTTATAAAAAAAAATGATTTACAATTTTATTGGGAAAACAATATTACAGAATTGAGTGCAAAAATATAATGACAAATTTTTTTTTTGGATTTATTTTACATAAAAGACATCACAATTTTTGACAGATACTTCAAATAAGAGAAGAAAATTATTGTTGTAATGGTTACATAATCCTTTTGTCATATCATAAATCCGTCGAATTATTTCTTAAATCAAATTTTATTCTTTTTCATTGCATTTCATCTAACTGCTCCAATCCAAATTTCCCCCAAGTCAACTTATTACTTTATTACATCTGTATATTTTAGTCATCATGAAAGTTAACTTGTGGATGCGAATTATATAATATAATCAGTTTTTATTTAAATGCACTTGAGAGTAATTTGAAGGAGAGAGTATAGATTAATAAATGTTCAACTCTTCCTGAAAGTGCTATTTTATAGCTCCCACAGTATGCTTGGATTGAACAACATGCATAATTTGATTTTCTCAAATATCTTTTTCATGGTCTAAGCTCTTAGCAACATAACATAACAAACAATAAAGCTCTGGTTTCAATTAAATACAATCACTGTCATTGAAACCAACGCAAAAGATGTTTATTTGATCACACCATTCTAATATCTAACCAAGCTTCATAGAAACATGAATTTTGTATGAAAAAAAATCACATTTAGGTTGTTTTTTAAGTGTATGTTTGGTTGGGTTGAGAATAGACAAATTTTGAGATTAAGCTATTCGAAATAACCTATTCGGTGTTTGATTGGTTTAGAATAGTTAAAATAGGGAATTAAAACTTTGTCTTATTAAAATAGACTATTCCTAAGAATTTGAGTTTTGGTTATTATAATAAGACAAACAATAGCTATTTTTGATTTGGCTATTCTAACTATTCTTATTTTGCAACCAAACATGCCCTAACTATATACATTGTTAAGATAACCAGGGACCGTACCGTACGACATCGATTAGCTCATTGTATACAGCACACACTGACAGATCTGTTAAGGCTTAGAAGTAAGCACTTGTCTATCTCTAGATTTGAAATATAATTTCGGCCCAGTGTATTTTAATCCATGTGTCTACTAAATTAATATTGTGTCCAATTCTGATCCTAGAAAAAATAAAATAAGACTAAGTTCGCTGCAGCTATTTTAGCTCATGTGTAATTTTAATATTGTGTAATTTTAGCTCATGTGTAATAAAAAAAAAAGACTTGTGCTACAATAATAAAAAAAAAACACTTCGTGAATCGTGAGTTCCTTCTCTGTTCGCTGCAGCTAGAGAGCAAAACGAACGGAAAAAAAAAAACTCTTCGCCGAGTCAGAGAGCAAAACATACACAAGAAAAAGTCTAGCCCAGTCTATTCAGCACACTATCAGGCTGTTATTCACGATATCAGGCTGTTCCCAATTTCACGATATCAGGTTGTTATTCACGATATCACGCTATCAGGCTGTTCTCAATTTCACCTATTTCACAGCCCCCATATAAGGGTTTAGAAATCCTAAACCCTCAATTTCACGATATCAGGCTGATGCCCTTTAGAAATCATGTCATGTAGAAAATCCATTGCCCTTTTGTGATGAGCTCGTTGACAGATGGGAGAACTTTGTAGGTTGATGGGTCATTTCAGTTTTTTTTTTTTTTTTTTTTTTTTTTTGATTCAAAGTCTATAAGAATAATTTGATTCATAAATCAAAAGTTCACTAGTTTCTTGTATGCCACTGTTTACTATGACAGAAAATAAATTAAACTGGAAAACTAAAAACAACTTAGAAACAACCTCTATTTTGTTTAGCCAAAGGTGATTTAAAATTGGATTGTTTAAAGCATCTACTCAGTGGTGAAGAAGCGCTCATCCAGTCGATTTCCATTTCCATCTCTTGCAAAGTGTACCCGATTAGTTAATGTGTTTGAATCCGATTGATACTCTACTCCATATTGTAAATAACGGTATACGGTCGTCGGACGGATATGGTACCGCTAAATGATTAATTGGGAATAATCGGCCATAATTGGAAATAATCGTCCGATTAATTGGGAAAATTCGTGACGGTTTGATCACTACTAACGACTAATTGACCGATTAATTAGAAAAATCCGTAACAGTTTGATCACCGCTAACAACTAATCGGCCGATTAATCGACTTAAACAGACGTTTTTTACAACACTGCTCTACCCTGACGGAAATCCTTAATCCGCCGCTGACATACGATATATCTATTTGTTTATCTTTTAGATAAATACGTACGAAGAGGATTGATTAGGTTCCAGATTCGAAACAGGATGTGAAGAATTGTGATGTCATCATTTCTATTTTTTTTTTTTACTTTTTAGAAAGACATTGGTGTCATTTGCAGTGGCGACAAAGAGGTTAATGTAGCAAATATATTTTTATAAGTTCAATTAAACAAACATTTTTGCCAACATCAACGTCAAATCGGACAAAACTTGAGGAATAAAAATTTGTGAATAATCCTTACTAATTTGACCTTTATTTATTATTTTTATTATAAAAACTTGCATGTATTACTTAATGTTGGTCTCCTATAGATGCACAGCTCTCAACTTTGGTTAACTAATACAGGATATTTAAATTTGAAAATAATAATTCATGAGCCATAAACTTCAGTGGAAGAATAAAATGATAGTCAAATTCATCAGTCAACAGCTTCTTTAGCTTTTCACGTACCACTCTCCAAAGCCACCAAGTTCTCTGACAGAAACAGTAAAAATGACATTGTTGGCCCCTAAATAATTTTGAAAAATATACTTAAGGAATTTAATCAATTAATTCCTCAAGAAATGGTGAAAGAAGCACCTCAAAAAATTTAATTTATTAAAAGTCATAAAAAATAAATTATGATTATCATGAAATAAAATTCATGGTAAAATTCCATGCCCAAAACTATGAATTTTGGTTAAATGAAACCCTTGAAACTCAAAAGGGTTGAATATTAAATACAAAATTAAAAGGGTCTGGAGATATGATTGGGTACACAAAATAAAGGAAGCATAGCAATGAAATAATAAAACTTGGTACACATTGGAGACCTCTAACAGACCCGACTGACGTCTAGGACCCACTGTCAGTCTTGGAAAGTAGCTGAAGCGCTGGGATAAGAAAAAGTAAGTGGGCTAGGCCCGCATCTAAAGTATGATTTGTAAAGGCTATATTCCTAGTCGGAATGTTGGATGCGCCACTTCGAGTTTTTTGTAGAACTCTAAACAATGCCGATTGAAATTTTTTGTATATAGCCTTTTGATTCGTTTTGGGCATTTTGTGTGGTTAAAGTTTGATCAAAATTTGTCAATTGTTTTGATTTTGTCGAATATCTTAATAAAATATTTTTGGGCTAATTATGTTGTATTATAAACAATTGTGTTAATTTTAATAAATTTGTACACTACAAGACTTTGATTTGTTGGTAGAAATTTTTGGTTTATATGCAAAATTCAATCTCTCTCTAAAGGCGCTATATTGCTTTATATACACACACGCATAGATTTATTCAATCACATCATTCTAATTTTTCACCTAATTATGTTTTCAACTTTTTGTGAATGAAGTGGTGCATTACTTGTGATTCAAAGGAGTAGATGACACCTAGTTGAGGAGTTGGATAAAACAGTAGACCAAAAGAAGGTTTGTTTATGTGAATTTGCTTCTGAAAAAGATTATTTCAGATTGAAGGAATTGCCAGGTGGACAATTCTGTTTTTGATGTATCATAAGATTTTATTTTTGATATCTTGCTTCATTTCTTTCAGTGTTCTTTCATTGCTTCTGGCTACTAGTGATCTCTTTTTGCCAAAATACGCGAGCTTGAGACGGAAATAAATCTGCCGTTATTCCAAAGGAACAGCAAGAACCTCTTATTTCGATCCCAACCGTTAAATTTTCGTTGACTTTCGCATATGAAAAAATTTCTTCATTGAGATTTGTGCATGAAAAAATTTGAACAGTTGAAATCAGAATAACAGGTTTCTGTTATTCCTTTGAAATAACAGCAGATTTATTTCCATATTGAGACTGTCAATGACTTGCTCTCAACGGTCAATGGTGTTTAGTTGGTGAGGATCAACAGATATTTGGAAACTTGTACTGATGGCATTGTAATAACTAATAAGGTTGCATACCAGTGAACAAACCCTAATTAATGAGACCTCATGCTCTCATGTTATCTTGTATGTAACAAGCTAACAATTACATGCAACTAACTCACCGACACATATGAAGTAAATAATTGTACAAATTATTATGCAATAATAATTTTGGGTTTGCTTGCTTTGAACTTGCTAGCATTTTAGGCACGATTGAATGTCACTTATAATAGTTAAGGCATGTCAACTATGCAATGAACACCGTTCATCACTCTATCTTGATTCTCTTACAATTACAACTAATAATTAGTGCTCACGCATAATACAACAGCATATGTATTACTGTCACATTTATATAACACAAGGGGTACCATTGCAGATGCATATAACACATGAGCTAGCATTGCAAATTACATCGGATCCATTTGCTACTTTCACAAGTAATCAACAAGCAATGTTTTAAGTGCAAAATAACAGGGGATTACTTTGCAAACAAACTGTAATTGTTATATATGTCTTACCTATTCATGATTAAAATGCACTACCATGGTCAGAATTCCTCGTTCATCTTTCTTCCTTAGTTCAAAAAGGCAAAGATCTCCTCGTTTCAATCCATTAATGCATGTAAATTCACGCCAACCTTTACCTAGGCATCTGATACTTTCATTCTTGCAGTAGTTTGCAGTACATATATTGCTTCCCTTATCTAAATTGGCAGGTAACAGAGTAATCTTCTTCTTTTTGCTTCGAAGAACTTTGCACGCAAAGCCATCAGGTAAATTCTGGTACATATATAGCAACATAGCACAACAAGATAGTAAGATTGATTGCATATGTACTTGACATTTATATCTCCCACAAACATTTTCTCCATTAAATACATAACTGCAGAAAATGAAAAAAAAAATGCTTACGTACCAGTACACAATTCTTGGATGTATGAATATTTGAGTGAGTCAAGATTTTGACAAACAAGTCACTACCCTTTTGAGTTTTTTGGGCCATCCAATTAGCAATCTCTTTTTGAGATTTTGTCAAACAGGTCTTGCGGGGTACGACATATGGCCTGGAAGCTTTCTCATCTCTATTCTCCTTTATTTTTCTTTTTCTGACAGTTCTGTGATTTCCTCCGTCCCTCTCACTATCGGTTGGTTCTTCTACGAAATCTGTTACAAGAAAATGGCACAAGTTCATTTCTTATTTTCTTTCAAAATATGGAGATTAAGAAAAATAAATTTTAGGATTCAAATTGCAGAATCTTGCGGCATTTTCAGCTTGTATATTATTCCAATCAAGAACAAGTGAATTTAATGGATGTAGATGTTAGAGCAATCAGGAAAATAGAAGAATATTATTTAATTCGAAATGTAGAATTTACTTCGTTGTTTATGTTGTGTATGTGAATTAATTGTAGATCAAGGTGAAATTTATAGCTATATAATATGATTTACAAACTTCCAGAACATTGCAACCTACTAGTGTGTGTTTGCTGCTGCTATTTTTTAAAAATTGGCCTAGCATGTCTGACCGTAATTGCAGAAAAGCTTGGTAAATACACTTGGATATCATCTGTTATTTGATCCCAAGAGGAGGATTTTTTGCCATGTCACAAGTAATACAAAGCTCCAGTACTATTATATTATACATTGATCTTTGAAGAATCCATCATAAAAGATTAAATTTTTTTTAAAATAACTAATTTGATACCTACCTGTTTGTTTCCTCTTATAACAATATCTTTCTCTAGTCATAAGTGCTCGGGCAACACGAGGAATATCGCGAGAAGATTCGGTGTCACTACCAGAGGATGAAGATAAAGATATGACCTCTTTCTTAACCTTGTGGTGAGGTGCATCAATTACTCTTATTGAACTGTCGTTCGACTCCTCTGACTTCATTTCCATCTCCGTCTTTACCTTTCTTGCGAAGGAAGGAGCGGCTTTTTCACTCTCACTCTCAGTTGATTCTTCTATGAAATCTGCAACAAGAAAATGACATAAGTTCATTCACCTTGTATACTATTCCAATCAAGAACAAGTGAATTTAATAATTTATAAATATAGATGTTAGAGCAATCAATAAAATGTATGAAAATTATTTAATTCGAAATGTCGAACTTGCTTGCTTGCTGATGCTGTTTATCTCAATTAATTGTAGGTCCAGCCGAAACTTACCATCTTCTTAATTTGGCCGGGAATTTTGGAAAATAAAATTATTCAAGTAGAAGTCTGACCATATTTACATAAATGCTTGGTATGTACACTTATATATATGGTTATTTGATCCCAAGATGCTTTTTTTTTTTTTATTGGAAGCCCGGGCATAAATGCTTTCCTTCCATATCACAAGTAATAGAAGTTTTCAGTTTTCAGTTACAGTACTATCGTATTATAAATTGATCTACCTACTTTTTAAAAAATAACAAATATATACCAACCTGTTTGTTTCCTCTTACAACAAACCCTCTCTCTATTGACAAGCGATCGAGCGGCACGAGATGAAATATCGCTAGAAGATTCAGTATCACTGCTGGTAGATGAAGATAAAGATGTGTTCTCTTTCTTAACCTTGCGGTGAGGTGCATTAATTACTCGTATCGAACTGTTGTTCGACTCTGACTCCATCTCCATCTCCGTCTTCACTTTTTTTGCAGAGGCAGGAGCAGCTTTTTCACATCCGCTTGAATCAAAGATTTCTACTTTAAAAGAGTAGTTACCGTTGTATGTAAATACTAAAACATCATTTTTATCTATTTTATTAGCAGTTACAAAGTCTTTCCAACCAGATCGCATAGCGAATGTGTTGTTTGACCTGATCATTTTCACTTTCCAAGTAATTCCGGTTGGAGCTTCAAGTTTAATATTTTTGCTCATGGATCCTTTGAACAAATTTGCAAACTTCTTTGGAATATTCTGCAACATTATACGAAAGGAGATCAACAGTATTTGTCATCGGCAGCTAAGTAATTAAGAAGAACTTAAAATTTGATGGACTAAAGTAAAAAATATCAACGAGACAGTATAATTAAAAAAAAAAAATATATATATATGGTATAACTTGCCGTTGTATTTGTAATATGTTTGAGTGTAATACACAGATATTAGTAATAGGGCAAGGATTGTGTTTATAGGGACATGGATGCAGATGTGCATGTATAGCTGAGATTGGATCAGATTGAAATGAAATGGGCACAACAGCCTTTTATTAAAAAATAAAAAATAAAATATAAAAAAGAGAACTTGCCATTGTATGCATAAATGAAGCATCCATCTTCACATAAAATTTGTTCATTCTTGGACTTAATTCGCTACCTCCTTTCATGATCTCCCTCTCTCTCTTTTGTTCTTCCCCAATTCGCCACCCCTTTTTGTCTCGCTCACTATCTCTCTCTCTCTCTCTGGTTTCTTTTCTTCCCCCTTGCTTGTTTTTGACAACTGAATCAATAAAAGATGAAATGACTGATTATCCTCACCTACAAATCTCCGGAAATTTTTTATCTATAGAAATTATTAAATACAGATGTACGGAAATAGAAAGAGTGCCTCGTTTTCAACAAATATGGAAAGATCTGACTCAATGAGTCCAATCCAAGTTTATGGATCTGTCTCAATGGTCCAGATCCATCAATAACCTGATTTTCTGTGGCATCCATATTTCAAAATAAATTATCAAGATTATCAAATAAATTATTGTTAACATAATATTATCTTTATTTAAAAGAGGAAGCAATCGACTAATAGGCACTAGGTCGTCAATTTAATTATGCGAATTGAAATTATATCCATCTCATTTAATTGTAATAATATTTTTCTATAAAAAACTCTTGTTTAAAAGGGACCATAGGATTTCTACATTTCTGCAAATTAAAAAAAATTGACAATTCGAAATTTCGAATTGAGATTAAAAATCATATTGGTTTTTGGTATTTCAACGCACCGTCTAATACTCCAACCGCGTTTTCGACTGGAGCACAACAATTAATAATCCATACCAATTACTATTCGATCAACGTCTATGCATGTCACAGAAAATCAGGTTATTAATGGATCTGGACCATTGAGACCGATCCATAAATTTGAATCGGATTCATTGAGTCAGATCTTTCTATATTTGTTGAAAACGAGGTACTCTTTCCTGTACATTTGTATTTAATAATTTCTATAGAAAAAAAATTTCCCAAATCTCCTCATCCAAATACACATTGAATCACGAGAAAGTTTCAATAATTACTCTTGTCAGTTTTGGCATCATTCTAGCTGGAACGTACATTTATTCTCTATACAGTCAAGGAAAGCGTACGACAGTTCTGAAGCACCACTGCTTTACGTTTACTTCTACTTTCAGTAAAAGGAAAAGAAAGAGACCCTTTTCCTCTGTGGCTCTGTTCCATATTCTCTGATCATCCTATCGCTTTCGGAAAAGGACAATGAATAATTATTATATTTTTTTCTATTTTTTATAATTATGATGTAAAATAATTTATTTTCGTTGTTCCCTAGCTTCGTGTTACTTTATGTTATTTAAAAATGTTCGTGAACTCACAATTTGGTAAGCTATTTTTATTTAATCTACGTCTACATTTATGTTTTGTTAACTCCTTTAAATCCTTGTTGTCAATTTTCACATTGGTTTGAAATTCTTAGGCGGACCATAAAGGTAGAACCTGCTGGATTATTTATTATGTATAATTGGAAAACTAAAATTGAAATTATCTGTGCACTAGCTGTAGGTAAATAAATAGTACGCTAGATATAAATTTTGACACTGTTTGTTAATTATGCATAAACTATTATAATTCTCAGGTATAATTATTATGTAAATAAGTACATGGCGACTCATTTGTGTGGGTATATTTGCATGGATACTAAGAGCATCTACATCCGAGCAACTCAAATTAATTTCTAAATAACTGTTAATCACTTTTTAGAAATTAAGGTCTCTAAAGTTTCTAACTCTCATATTTCTGAAATTAATTTTAGAGTTTCTATTAAGCCACGTCAGCAACAAATTAAAAAGGAGAAATAATTTAAGCCAATCATTTTGCCAACTTGGAGTTTATAAACAGTTTCTTAATAAGAAACTTTACTGCATAGTTTCTAAATAAGAAACTCTCTCACATTCCTGAAATTGAATTAGAAACTACCACATCAGATTAGAAACTCTAATAATACTAGAGATGTAGATGCTCTAAATTTAGTACATCATGAGGAGTTCTTAGTAAGAGCTCTATTTTTTAATCCATGCAAAAGAAAGTGCCTATTTGGATTATAGTTGAATTGTTTTGAGATTTATGTCAGACTAAAACAATAAACAAACGATCAAGATCTCATTTTATACGGTGAGGTAATGTAGTGGATCTGAATTCTGTAAGGGCTTGTTTGGCAATATGAGAACTTTTGTGAGAATGAAAATTTTTAATATGAGAATGAAAATTTTAATTTGTCAAAATCAAAATTATTTAACTCATGAGAAATTTTAAAATATAGGTGTTCAGTAAATGCATGGAAAATTTGTTAGGATGTTAGTTTTTTTCTCTTTTCATAGAACATGTAATAGTAAAATTAAACTATATTAAGTATACTGATACTAATCACTGATTACTGCAAACTGATATCAGAGTGAACTGATCACATACTACAAAATAATATCAGATTAAACTGACTACTGCAAAGTGATAAATGAGTGAATTGACCACACAATACCGCTCATGTGATAACACAATTTGCTCATCATGGTTGTTTTTGGAGTCTTCTGGTAGAATTTTTTTTATAAACCATAATTAAAATTTTGTTTTTTACGAAACCAACATGATTACTATTTTTTTTACAAAAATTATAAGAACTGAAATGTCATTTTGATCCAAATTTTTTTTATTCCTGACCGAAATGACATTTCGGTTCTTATAGTTTTTGTAAAAAATAAATAATCATGTTGGTTTCCTAAAAACATATTTTTTAATTATGGTTTATAAAAAAAATTCCTTCTGGTACGTACAAAAGTTCGAGAAAAATGTCAGATTAGTTATAAAATCAATCGATCTAAGCAAATTACGTATTTTACTTTGAGTGAGGCTATGGTGCTATGCATAGCACCAATGGCTAGTGTACTACGGCTCAATATGATACTTTTTAAAATCCTAACGGTCGATCCGACCGTTCAATGTGATATCCATATGAATATGTACTTGCAAACTAAATTTTATATTTTTTCGAATTTTTTTACTATTTTTTTAGATAGGTAGAAAAATCAGTGTTTTTTGAAAATTCTGGACCATCAAAATTCTACCTATCTGAAAAAATAGTAAAAAAATTCGAAAAAATATAAAATTTAGTTTGCAAGTACATATTCATATGGTTATCACATTGAACGGTCGGATCGACCGTTAGGATTTTAAAAAGTACCATATTGAGCCGTAGTACACTAGCCATCCGTGCTATGCATAGCACCATAGCCTCACTCTTTTACTTTTATGCTATCTTGTGTTTCGACAAGTTTATAATTGTAAGCAAATCAGCATACTGAATATTAAAAGTGTCCGAGGATAAGATTTTTTCATTTACAGCAATTATTATTAAATAAAAAAAGAGAAAAGGTTTCGGTACCCACGCCTTTGTCCACACTTTTTACCCACACTTATTAGATGAGTTTTAAACTATCATTAACCATAATTAACTACCACCGGTCCCCACTAATTAACAGCCACGTCCATGTACGCTTTTAAAACCTTCCTTCCCCACTTATGTTTCCTTTTTTTAATTTCATTTTGAATTCCGATCTTACTCTTTCCATCTGAGGCGATTTTGTGGCGATATTATATTTCTCTTCGATCTTTCCTTTTTTAGTTCGCGATTTCCTTACTGTCGCGATCTCCTTTTCCTTCCGATTAGGGAAGCTTCAGGCGTGCCTTAAAAAACAGGTCAAAAATCAAAGTTTTGCTCGTTTCTGATCTTCATCTTCTCCGATAGGATTGAAGAGCACAGCGAAATCGAATTTGAGTTAGTTATTTACTGATTTCTATTGAATTTTTATTTGAATTTCTATCGAACTTTGATTTGAATTTCAACTGTGTTATTTACTGTTCAATAACTTCAGGCGTGTCTTCAATCGAAGCGATAATCAAAGTTTTCATCATCTCCGATAGGATTGAAGAGGACATCGAAATAGAAATTGAGTGAGTTCTTTACTAATCTGTTTATGTTTCCTTCATTCTATTGATTTGAATTGATAATCGCAATTTCCTTTCTTTTATTGAAGTTTTATTTGAATTGATGCAGTATCGGATCTCGCATTATAAAAACTTTGATTTGAATTTCAATTGTTTTATTTTCTGTTCAATAACAGATCTTGCATTATCTGAATGCCTGATTTGAATTTTTACTTAGAATTTGATATTTAAAATGAAAATTACATAGATCGTTTTCTTAATGTCATTTTTTTACATGATCTATTGTAAGAAATAACAGGATTTGATATTTTGTTTTACAGTATTTGATTTCAATTTCGAAAGAAGAACCTCGCCTATATCCTGAACCTACACTTTTATCAGATTTTGGTCGCGTTCCTCTGATTTACCTTCTTCGTGCTTCTTTCGATTCCTTATATCTGGAAACATCTTGTAAGTATTTTTCTTGTGAAAATAGAAATTTTTATTGAATCGATCTGTTTAGTTTAAATTCGTATTGAAATGAGCCAAATTTCAACTATCCAATTGCCAAAGGTGTACTACTGATTTTCTTTATTCCTTCACGCACACAAGTTGTTTGATGATATGCTTGAGTTAACTTACAACCTCACTACTCGTGTGCAGCTGTCAACAACACATTCTTCTCTCTCTACTCAGTTGACTTCAATCAACCGTGTCGAGGCCATGTAAAACTCAAGTGACATGGACGAACTGTACATGTGCAGTCCATTGCTCATGCAAGGCTCTGGATCAAATGCCTAGTAGAGCCATGGAAAACACCTTTAGTTTGATGAAATTTCTTCAAAAATAAATTAAGGAAACAAACAATAACTCACCTTGTTTTCCTCTGTAAATTCATGATCTACCGTGCTTAATTTAACTGTAAAATTGGATTTTAATTTTGGTTATCAGATCAACCTGCACTGGCTGATCTGTCAGCAGAGGTCATTCAGTGGTATTTTGGTACCAGTTGGGCATTTCTTGTGAATTCCTTGTTATTTACCACTGGTACACTGTTAGGTATGAACTTATACATTGACAGGGAGGCTGGTTGAGCATCCCTCATCTTAGGTTGTCTTATCTTAAGTTTATAGAATTCATGCATTAGGTTTACTGTATTCGTGACTTAGGTTTACAGAATTCTTAACCTGTTATTTTGGGTTTTAAACACTTGAGATTATCTTAGGTTTATAGAATTCATGAATTATGTTTACAGAATTTCATGGAATAGTTTTATAGGATATAATATTTATGTTACAGGTTTTATGCAATAGTTTTATATGATGTATAAGTTAGTTTACAGGTTTTATGCAATAGTTTTATAAGATGTATCAGTTATTTTACATGCAATATTTTATAGGATGTATCATTTATTTTGCTTTGTCGATCTTTAACTTTTACAGTAATGCACTGATATTTTACCAGTTTGTTACTGAAATTGGAGAAATTGTTATTTAAATCCCTACAATTATTAATTTCAAGTTTCCATTTGGTATTTTAAAGTATTGATCTGTTAGAGTTACAGTATTTATTTTACTGATTTTTTGTTCTAATGTTTTGATGTAAATTTGTTTGTCAGATGCATCAGAAAAATGAACTCATTCTTCTCCAAGATTTGCTAGTAAGCAGTCTAACAATTCCCAAGGTTAGGGTTATTCTTTTTATTTTCACCAGATCTGTAAGATTTTACTTTTTATAGTTGTTATTTTTACAGTATGCAATATAATTTTGTCAGTTTTTGTAATATTGTTATTATTTTGCTGAAATGCATAAATTTGTTTCTTAGATTAACTGAAAGAAAAAAAGAAAGGAAATGATACATCTGCAAAAGTTCTCAGTCAAGATTTGCAAGTTACAAAAGGTTTTGCTTATTCTTTTTATTTACAAGATTATTTTTACAGTGTTAGTTTTATAGGATATATCAGTTATTTTACAGGGTTCATGTAGTAGTTTTGATTATATTTATTTTACATATCATGGATTGAATTTGCAGCTTGTTGAAATGGTTAACAGTTTTATAAGATATCTCAGTTATTTCACAGGTTTCATTTAATAGTTTTATAGGATATATAAGTTGTTTTACAGGTTACATGCTGTTATATTCCGTATTTTCAAAGGTAGTTAATTAATCTAATAATTAAACATTTGCAACTAATTAAATTTTAAATGATTAATTAACTAACAATTTATAATTTTCGCCTAATTAAAACTTTTAGTTAATTAAACAATGAAATAAATTATATGCAGACATTTATTAAACCAACATAAAATTTTCAATTTGTTAAATTAAAATCTGAAAAGTATGTCGAGACGTTTAACCTAAAATAAATAAAGGGAACGATGGAACGTTAAACGTTACGTAAATTAAAATACAAATTTCGCGACACGTTTAGAAGTAAGAAATTTGTAAAAATAATAACGTTGTTAAATATTAGATGAAGTTCATAAATAAATTTAGAATTTATAAATAATATTTGTACAAATTGTTAAACCTATTGATTGATCAAATTAGATATATTTTTATTCTAGATCTCAACCGTTCATTTTACTGCTGCACGAATCTCAAAGCAGTCCCTCTATTAACCTTCCCCACTGACCCTTTCTATTTCCCCTCTGTCCCGCTGCCCCCACCGATCCTGCGTCTCTCTCTCTCTCGTTCCTTCATGGAGAAGGAAACGGAGGCAAAATTTGAGATTCGCGTTCTCTCTCCCACGCGCTGCGAACGCTATTTTCGCCGCTGTCACTTCCCTCGTCAGGGAGTCGTACGAACGAGAACGACTTAGTCGTTGTGTCCCGTAATGTCTCTGTTGCGCGCTCGCCTACTCTCTGACATGCCTTAAATATTTTGCGCGATTCATCTCACTCCCAGGTTATAAAGGCTTTACCCCTCCCTTGTTTGGTTCTTTTCTGTTGGCTGCTTGCTTTGCTCTCATGTGCTGAGAATTCTTTCTTTTCACCTCCATTTCTTTTCTTTTTTTTCTTTTCTGTTTTCCTCTGTGATACGATTACGAGACCCAAAGGAAGGGTTTTGCTGTTTCGAGGTTGCCGGTGCCGTTCGTTACGATTTTCTGGTGTGGTGTACTTGTTGTGGAGCTTGCTGTTTGTGAGAAGGCCAAGAGGCGAGACGCGAGGACCTCTGTACCGGCCAAATAAGGAGGATACGATCGAAATCGGTACTTACCCCTTTTTATTAATTTGATTTGCGATTCGTTGGATTTGTGAAATATCGTAAGAAAGGGGTAGAAATTTAATTGCTTGGGTCGAGTGCGGGATTGTTGATTTTTCCCGACTCGACCAAATTGATGACTTGGGAAATTCACGCGATAATTGACTCGGTTAAATGGGGGGGAAATGTAACTATCGGCCCTGTGCGCCTTTTACTTGTGCTCTGTTTTGTTCTCTGTGCTTAAATGCATTTTGTACCGGCCTTGTGTTGGTTGGTTTCTTCCTTGTTTTCTGGGTTATTTTACCCCTGTTGATCGGCTCTGATTACTGTGATGGTGCTGTTTTGTGCCGAGTTGATGCTCGGTTTGATTCTGGTACATCAGTACCTTTGTACCAGTATTGTTGGATATGGATTCCTTTCCCTGTGCTTGTTGCTGGTACTGACCCGATATTGCCTTGTTCTTGATGGGCTCGACCTTGGAAAATTGGTTCTTATAATTTGAGCTCTAGTCCAAATCCGAAAATATATTAAAGCAACGGCTTGACCCAATCCGAATTGTATTAGTTATTTTAAATATGTTATCAATGGGTCTATGAATTGATTGTAATCGGGCTTGGACTTAGATTTTAAATATATTAACAAAGTTAAAATTTATTTATTTAAATACATGGTAATTAGTATAAATAATGGTTAAGTATTTTAGTTATTATTATATTTATTACAAAGCTTAAATAAATACAAATATGCTGTTAATTTTTTTTAGGACAAATTAAATAGGAACATATTAATGGTTTTTGCATCATTCTGATTTCTATAAAATTTTACTAATGACATATTTGATTTTATATAAGTACTTAGAAATAAATTGAATTGACCTATTAGAGTAATTAAAGTAAAATACATACCTTTACATTACGAGCATCTAAACGCGATTAATTATCGCAATATTTAACGTAATAAATTATTATGTGTTTTATATTATAAGTAAATAGGAGTTTATATATATACTTTAAAAATTTAATCAAACAGTTTATTTTCAAATTAAAAGTTTATAAATAAATTAATTACGTTAGATTAAATTAAAGTAAGTTGGCCGTAAATACTTACGCTCAATCGGACCGAGTCGGACCGATCGAGCCGACCGAACCGACTGAGTATTGTACACCGTAAGTGACCAATTAAGTTCGAACGCATAAGTAAAGTAATGACACAGGGGAATTAAGGGTTACGATAATTGGTTTAGACTAATGGAATCACGTACGAATTTCAGGTCATCAGACCTATCTTGATCCCGATCCGTGGACCAATCCTGCTGACGGTTATACCGGAGCACACGCGGAGCACGTGGATTACGGAGACGATTAGAGCACGCGTCTTCAGCTTGCCCTACAGGTGTGGGATATCTGAATTACTTTTTCGTGGCGTACTCTAACCAGTCGACCACTTGACCTGTCATACGCACTTTAAATTTGTAGTTGCATTAGAGCATGTTTATCCTTTCAGAACTGTAATTAGAAATTGCATAACCCCTTCAAATTGATAATTTACTGCTTTTAAATAGGAGTAGAGTAATTTAATTATAGGTTTAGAATTTATAGATATTAGGCTATTATTTGTCCTCTTCTCGTAGAGGACAATAGTATAACCATTTAAACGATCATATGCATTGGTGAGGGCTGAGTAGAGACTGAGTGACTGCGTTCCGTCTCGTAGTATGGGATACGAGACGGCCCGTTAGCCACTGAGCCGTTTGATCACTTGATCTCTCGGATGGTCTTGCATTAGGAAATATTATATGTATTAAAGTTGGAATTATATATATTCGTTCATTTTACATTTACGTACACCGGAGGCTGCGGTCGCTGGGTACGAAACGATTCGAGCTTGGTCTCCCTTACATTAGGAGCTACTCGCCATATACGGATTTTGAGGCTGCGTGTCTCAGTGTGTGATATGAGGCTGCGTGTCTCAGTGTGTGTTATGAGACTGCGTGTCTCGAGACTGCGTGTCTCAGGTTTTTAAAATGGGGCTGCGTGTCCCAGGTTTTTATACGAGGCTGCGTGTCTCTTGACTGTCCTATTAGTCTGGCCGGACGGTAGAGTTCCGCTCTGCACATATGAGGAGACGGATTAACTAAAACTTTACGACTTGCTTGTAGATTTCTCCTATTTGTATATGTAAGTTGAAGGATCGTTTTAGAGCAAGGAAAACACACGAATTTTTGGATATAACCATCGGCGAGCGTGCAATGACATGTGGGGCAATGCTCGATGTCACTAGACATCGGGTATCATTGCACCCCTTGATCGCGGTCCTTGGATTATGTCATGTTGAATTACACTATGTGTACCTTTCAAATTCAATTTACACGGCACGGGGTGATATTTTATTCGTACTATTATTATGCATTGGATTTGACACACAATACTGCGGTATTGGACTCCGAGTTGAATACTTATATCCTATTCTCCTCGTATTTTTATTTTGGGAAATTTTGCATGTTGTCATGATAGGATAATCGCATCATGTCATCTATTATATGTATTTTTCGTTTAATAGATAATATAATAGGTTGTTATACTTAAATCATGTGCATTCTAAATTTACGAATTTCTGACTTTTACGTAGATTACCATTAAATGTGTTTTGACCAAAGAGGATCCCTGAAGGGGTAATTCTGGGTCACATACTGGGCGATTAGTCGCTCACCCACCTTTTGATGTGGGATTTTTAGGTACAGAGACTGGTGTTCCACAGTAGGAGGTGCCAGGAGCTGTCCCTGAGGGCCACGCCGCTTGATGTAGGATTTATAGGACTTTTGTTAGGGTTTTTGGAGTCCCGAGACTTTTGTTTTTATCTCGGGACCGTAGCTCATGTATTCCCTTTCAGTAGATCATGTTTTGTTATCCGTGGGTTGTATGGACCGCTATATTTATGTTTATGTTTATTTGTGGATTGTATGACTGTTGCTTCACTTTGTATATATGTTTCCGTTTCCGCTGTGTATTTATGTTATTGTATTATTTAGCCTTGCGTGATTAAGGATAATTAATCACGAGGCGGGGACTGATCACACCTTAAACCGAGAGTTCTGGTTTGGGGTGTGACACATGCAGTAGTTTTGATTCTATTTATTTGACATATCATGGATTGAATTTGCAGTTTGTCGAAATGCTTAACAGTTTTATAGGATATCTCAGTTATTTCACAGTTTTCACTTAATAGTTTTATAGGATATATCAGTTATTTTACAGTTTTCATGCAGTAGTTTTGATTCTATTTATTTTACATATCATGGATTGAATTTGCAGCTTGTTGAAATGTTTAACAGTTTTATAGGATATCTCAGTTATTTCACAGGTTTCATTTAATAGTTTTATACTATATATCAGTTATTTTACGGGTTTCATGCAAGTAGTTTTGATTCTATTTATTTGGCATATCATGGATTGAATTTGCAGCTTGTTGAAATGCTTAACAGTTTTATAGGATATCTCAGTCATTTCACAGGTTTCATTTAATAGTTTTATAGTATATATCAGTTATTTTACAGGTTTCATGCAGTAGTTTTGATTCTATTTATTTGGCATATCATGGATTGAATTTGCAGCTTGTTGAAATGCTTAACAGTTTTATAAGATACCTCAATCATTTCACAGGTTTCATTTAATAGTTTTATAGGATATATTAGTTTTGTAGGATATGCAGCTTTTTGAGATGTTATTAAATGTAAAATATTTTACATGATTTAAAAATTATCTATGCAACCCTTTTACAGTATTCTTCAACTAGTTTTTGATGATTCTACCAATGATTTACATGATTAGGTGTTGAAATGCATTAAACTATTACATAATATACTCAACAGTTTTGTATGATATATGAGTTAGTTTACAAGATTTATACAATAGTTTTATAAGATGTATGAGTTATGTTACATGATTCATGTCTTAGTTGTATAAGATGTATGATTTATTTTACAGGATTCATGCCTTAGTTTTATAAGATGTATGAGTTATTTTACAGGATTAGGACTTGTAAGTGTTTTCTTTAAAAATTATCTATGCAATATTTTTATAGTATTCTTTAACTAGTTTTTCATGATTCTGCCAATGATTTATAGAATTAGGTGTTGAAATGCATTAAACTATTACATAATACACTTAACAGTTTTATAGGATATATGAGTTGGTTTACATGATTCATACAATAGTTTTATAAGATGTATGAGTTATTTTACACGATTCATGCCTTAGTTTTATAAGATGTATGTGTTATTTTACAGGATTAGGACTTGTGAGTGTTTTCTTTAAAAAATTTCTATGTAACCTTTTTACAATATTCTTCAATTAGTTTTTCATAATTCTGCCAATGATTTACAATATTAGGTGTTGAAATGCATTAAACTATTACATAATATACTTAACAGTTTTGTAGGATATAGGAGTTAGTTTACAGGATTCATATAATAGTTTTATAAGATGTATGAGTTATTTTACAGGATTCATGCCATACTTGAAGTTAGCAATGAAGCTTCTCACATATCCAAATAATGCGCATCAGCGGTGTATGAAGTAACAGTCCTAAAGTGTTTTATACGCAATGATTGAACAGCTTTTTGTTGTGGTTGTTTTATATTGATGTTAGATGCAGTTGATGCTTTTTGTGAATAGTGAAATGGTAAATGGTACAGTTGATGGTGAAATGATGAAATAAAATGGTTAAATGGTACAGTTTATTTTAATGAACTTTTTGTGGTAAAATGGTACAGTTTATGTTGTGGTGAAATGGTACAGTATATGAATTTTTTGTGACTGGTGACATTTTATAGTTTATATATGATGTCTTTATAGTTTCATGTGTCAAATTTATAGTATTGAATCTTGTAGTTAACATCTGTTAGATTTATAGTTTGCATCTGCTAATTTTATAGTATTGAAATCTTATTTTACATGATATATATCCATGTATAAATATTAATAATTGAAGAAAAAATGATGAATTAAAAAAAATTAAATATTTTAATTTCGAAAAAAAAAAATTTAATTTCGGTTTTTTTTTTAATTTTGATGCAAAAAAATTAATTTTGCATAATTTTAAGTGTAATTTGTAAATAACAACAAGTTTTAGAAGTGTGTTTTTCAAATCTTCTAGAAGCTTGAAGTACAGCTGTACAAGTTTTGGAAGTGGTTTGTGTTAAATCTTCTAGAAACTGAAAGTACAGTTGGAAGTACAGTTACTTTTCTAGTTATTAACAGTTTTTAACTAACTTGGGTAAAAACTGGATTGTTAGAATTTTGAACTAGGTATTATGTATGATTTGTTGTTGAAGTTACAGTATTGATTATAGTATTTTACAGTATTCGCGCAAATCAAATGACAGTTTTTTTGGGTAAAAACTGGGTACAACTCTTTGGGTACAATTAGTCGGACCCATAAAAAAAATTCGGTAATAGTTTCAGAAATAATCCCAGCATTCTTTCTATTTAAAAAAAAAATTAGTCACTCTTTCTATTTCAACAAAAACTCATCCACTCTTTCAAAAAAAGAAAAAAGAAGAAGAAAGAAACACTTTATATGTTTTCCTTTATTATGAAATAATATTTTTTATAATAAAAAAAAAGGATAAAGATTTTTTTCCCCCATCTCCTATCCCCATTCATCCCCCAATCATTAATTATCTAGGGGACCACAACTTTAAGCACAAAAAGACAAAAGAAAACGTGTATCAATCATTAATTACATTGGGGACCGCTAATTAACTAGGGGGACCGCTTATATTTGAAAAATTTACAACTGACGCGCACAAGTATTCATATATAATATATCAAGTATTCATATATAATACATTAAGTATTCATATCTAAGATATCAAGCATTTTAAAAAAAACTGGACATATCACTCACACATTTTTTACACGTTTTTAGAGGTGATTTTTTTTTCTCCGTTCATTCTAACCAATATTTCTAACAATCTATGAAGAATTTTGCGAATCTAAAATCACAAACGTCTTCTATGCAATTTTCTCTTTCAAATGAGATCCATGATGAAGTACTTTTGAGTTATCCGTCACGCAAGTATTCATACCTCGTAAAATTATTTATATCTCGTCGTGCAAGTATTCATACCACGTCGAGCAAGTATTCATACCTTGTCGAACAAGTATTCATACCTAAGATATCAAGTAAAAAATGATTGAGTGGTAATGAAATTTCAATCGGTAAAAATGAGTGAATGATGTGTCCAGTTTTTTATTTGTGAAATACTGATGAGGTATGAATACTTGCTTGATGAGGTATGAATACTTGAATGACAAGGTATGAATACTTGTGCAACGGACAACTCGAAAGTATGTCATCATGGATCTCATTTGAAAGAGAAAATTGCGTAGAAGACGTTCCTGGTTTTAGATTTGCAAAATTCCTCACAGATTGTCAAAAATATTGGTTAGAGTGAACGGAGAAAAAAAAAACCACCTCTAAAAACGTGTAAAAGATGGATAAGTAATGTGTCCAGTTTTTTTTTAAATACTTGATATCTTAGATATGAATACTTCATGCATTATATATGAATACTTTAGAATGCAACTATGAATACTTCTTTTAATAGTAATGAATATGAAAAAGTAGTATGTTTTTCTTTTCCTTTTCTGTTGCCGAATATTCCAAGTTGGTTATCGGTCCCCACTGGCAGTTAAATGCTAAATAACAGATAATTAGCGGTCCCCCCCAGTTGAAAACGCGTTTTTAATTAGTGGTCCCCGTTAATCAAGCGTTTTTGGTTGTCTTTTAGTGCGGAAATCGTGGTCCCCTCTTAATTACCGTTAAAGAATAATTAACAACCTTATCCGGGGGATGAATGGGGGATAGCAACCCGGGTATTGTTAGTCGGTCCCAAAAAAAAAATAGTACTCTCGGTGTAAGGCAAGGACAAGTAATTAGTATTTTTTAAATAGAAACATTGAGCCCTAGCCATAAATAAGAGTATCCGACGGTTTGATTACCCTCCAATCATCCCCTTGCCCAGATCCAACGGCCTAAAGTCGCTCTTCTCGGCTTCTCCTCCATTTAGTCCCACGTGGTCCATTTTGATTCGTTCGGACAATAAGGCTAATGTATTTTGTTAGTGGGTCAGCTGTAACCGGTTGAAATGTGTGCAAGTGTAACGGTTCATTATTTCAACCCGTTGTAGCATCCTTTTTACTTGTTGTACATTTGGCTGAAAAGATATGACTGTTGGAAAATTAGAGGAAATGATGAAACAAATGTAAATTGTCTGTCCAGTATTTTTCACGAATCTTAATGTGAAATGACAAGAGGCCTTTCCAGTCCTCCCCAGCCTTAAGGAAGTAATTTCAAAATATAAGAATTAATTTTTACAATTTGACGATCTAAATTAAAGTTCTTTTTTGTTTGAAATGGATGCAATGAAATGGAAGTATGGAACCATCCAATAAATTTAGTTAAAAAAAAATAGAATACCCGAACTAGTTAAGATCATTTTGGAAAGTACAAATAACAGTCATTCTAGATAGGATTCTTATTGACTGGAAGAAAATTTCTTCATGGCAATATTTAAAACATTAGTTGGGGCTAAATCTAATATTTAGCAATTATTAAGATTCTTTTTTGTTAGAACAGGATAGGGCTGTAAACGAGCTGGCTCGGGCCGAATTGGGCCCTGGCTCAGCTCGTTAATTATGGACCGAGCTCTTACCGAGCAAGCTGGACTTAGGGCATTTGAGCTAAAATCTCAGCTCGAACTCGTGACGAGCTAGACCGAGCTGGCTCGCGAGCTGACGAGTTGGCTCGCTGGGTCTGGCTGGATCTTGTTTTAACTGAGCTGAACCGAGCCAGACCGAGCCGGATCGAGCTAGACCGAGCTAGACCGAGCTGGACAGTATAAAATGCACACAAATTCATACAAATTTACAAATTGATGCCTAGCCGAGCTAGCTCATTCTGGACCGAGTTTGTAGTGAGCTAGCTCGTTAACAGCTCGGTCCAATAACGGGCGAGCTGTTAGCAAACGAGTCAAGTACGAGTCACGATCGAGCCACGAGTTACGAGCTTTTTTGCCACCCCTAGAACATGATGACTTTGATTTCTTAGTTATCACTTATTAAGTGTTTGCGTGCATATTCTATAATAAAAATTTAGAAAACTTGAGTTGCAACAATAATCTTATCCAAACACAATAATCTTATGGCTGGATTAAAAAAAAACACAGAAAATATTATTTTGACTAATTTTGTGTTCTATTTGATGTGTTCTTATTTGCACATGTGACATCAAAGCTCTGCTCCTTATCCTGACGTATTTTGGCAACCATTTAGGACATTGTTTTGACAACCATTTCATGTGTTCTTATTCGCACATGTTACATCCTTGATTTTTTCACTAGAAACATTTGATAGATGAACTTCTTATTTGTTAAAATATCTAATTTTAAGAAAAACACACTCATCTGTTAGTATATATACTCTATCATTTCACGCAAGCAAATACAAAACGAATTCAAGCAAACAAAAATTCACCGCAATTAATTTCTGGCACCGGAGATCTATCCGATACAATAAATCATCAAAATAGCATATCAAATATAATAAATTCATACATAGACACAAATTGATGCACATAAAAGTTAATTAATGTTGCCAAAAAAAGACACATAAGAAGAAAAAGAAGAGGTTACAGCCATAAACTATATCAGTTTCCTTGACCATCTCTGCCATAAGTTATTTTGTCATTTGTTAAGATACCAACAGACTAAGCAAAAATAACACTAGAATATTTCGTTGGTATAAATCATGCTGGCCAACAAGGGAAAGAAGCGCTAATTAGAAAATACTTAAAATTTGCTCAAGCAAAACCTACAACGCTGCAGAAAATCACTGATAATGCTCCATATTAACTAGCAATGAAATCATTAGACTTGAGGATGACATTAAACAAGTCAAATTTGCTTGTTAACAGCAATCGTGTGAGCATCTTTGATTTTCTCAAATATCTTAATTCGTGAAGTATTTTATATACAATGGCAATATTATCTAAGTGCATTAACTAATCTTAACAATTTTGAAATCAACAAGACTTGTTTTGTTAGAAAATGGTTGAATGTATGCAAAATTGAGTATCCTGAGAGAGTTATATTGCTAAATTTCTAAATTTTCACAAAATTATTATTTAATCACGCCATCTAAGACTTTCACCTAATCATGTAAGTTGGTATGGAAGTTTGGGGTGCTTTTTTTATGAAAGTTTGGGGTGCTTTTTTAATGAATCGGCAGGTGCATGTGCTCATGTGTGACTGAAAATAAGATTTAATGGACATGCAAACCCCAAATTTCAGAAACTATGTCCCATACTTTTAACCTTTTTTCTTCATTTTAAAAAATTCTTACCTTCAAAATTTCTAAAAAAAACCGTTCAAATGTATAGAAAAATATAATTTATGTGTTAATAAACTCAAAAACTACCGAAAGGCTTGTTCTAAACTTGACCTTTACTGAAGGCCATGATTAAGATTTGAGAGATAATCAACTGGCCCATCACTAGTAAGTAAACAGTGGGCCCATATTCTTAATTTTGGGCCTGTACCCCCACTTAAATGCAATTTATTGACATTACTACAGTAAAATAATTATATTTACGCCAAGAGGGAACAACAAATTTTTTGCATCCCTTGAATTTTCATTAGTAACATTTGATAGGTTTAGCCCTCCTTATTTGTTAAAATATCTAATTTATACTAAAAATGCACTCACCTATTAGTCTATAATTTATTTACTCTTGTCAGTTTTGCATCATTCTAGTTGCAGCATTTATTCTCTACAGTCAAGAAAAGCATCATTCTAGTTGCAGCAGATGACAGGTCTCAAGTACCACTGTTGTACGTTTACTTCTACAGTTCTACTTTCAGAAAAAGGAAAAAAAAAACACTCTTTTTGTCTCTATTCCAAATTCTGTAATCAGATTTTCACTTTCAGGAAAAGGACAAAGAATAATTATTACAATTGTTATGATGTAAATAATTATTATATTTTTACTCTTTTTTTAATTATGATGTTGACTAATTATTATGTTTTTGCTCTTTTATAATTATGATGTAAAATAATTATTTTTTCGTTGTTCCGTTCATGTTACTATTTCGTATTTAAAATAGTAAACGCACATTTTGATAAACTATATATTTTTATTTGGTCTAAGTCTCGCTTTATGTTTTATTAATTAACTCCTTTGAACGACCTTTTCTGTCAATTTTCACATTGGTTTGAAATTGTTAGGCGACCATAAAGGTAGAACCTGCTGGATTATTTGAGTTGTATAGAAAAAACTAACAATCAGATCAAATGTGTGCCCCTTTCACCGAAAATTGAATTAAATTAATTTAAATTTTTTACAGATTAAATTATCATATTACAATCACCCTCACTTGTAACAGAATTAAATCGAACCATGCGCACTCTTTCCCAATTTTCTTCTTTTATTAGAAATACCGAAAAAGGCCCATCAGTACTTCTCTTCCCATGCCATTGTAAGACTCTTCATGAATTCAGTGCAACGCATGTTCCTGACTACATCTTGATATGTACTTGCAATTTTGGTTATATTTGGGGTTGCCTTGGTGATTCCCTTCAATACCTTATTTGTGCTCTCACATCTTTCTGATGGTTTGACATGGGGCTGAACAAAATTAAAGAGATTTCTGGACCGACATGGTTCGGTAACAGAAACTCTCTGTGGAGTCTGCTACGTTTGTGCCTAGTATGTAGTCTGTACGTAGTAGACTAGTAGTTATTTCGGAGAGTGATATTAGCTAATTTACTGCACTGGGTTTTTTGGATCCGTATCCTCCCAGGTACCTGACTCAAGCAAATTGAAACGTACGGCCCAGATTAATCCGGTGTATTGAAGATATTGAGAATATCAAATCAGATCCAATATATGACAACCCTTAGCAATTCTGGAGTGTACAGCTGTGTACATCTTTGTATCCGATTCTGATCAAATCTAGTGTAATTAGGAAATAGTAACAGCAATATTGCATATTGTAATTTAGGAAAGAGTGTAACGGCTATTAGTAATTAGCCTATATAATATCATGTATAGCCTGTAACAATTCAATCAATACAAATCAATTTCTTTTATATTAAACTTCGTATCATGGTATCAGAGCATTAAGAACTTAGCAATACCAGATCAGATCTGCTCAAAGATAAATCAAAATCGTCGCGATGAGTGAAAACCAAATTACCATCGATGGCGAGGCGACATCTGAGATGTCTGTCAATATGGTGACAGCAGTCGGAAACCTCACCGGTAAGCCCCAGTTCAATCAAGCGACCTCTAATGGCGGCCCGAGTGCTGGCAACAGGGGGAGAGGAAATGCTGGTGCAAAGTCGGGTGAAAGGTGCGATCACTGCCACCGAAATGGACACACAGAGAAATCTTGCTGGTCCCTACACCCCCACCTGCGACCAGCGAAGAAAAATGAAAGAATCGGAGAAGCCCCGCACGCGGCAGCAGCGGAAAGAACCGATTTGAACAACTCCAACTTGATAATTGAGCAAATCAGTAAGCTGCTAGCTAAGCTTCCAAAGAACTCTAATGGCGGACATTTGGGGGACAAAAATCAAAGGGTAGAAGGTAAACTTTACTCTCTGGACCCTAATTTTATCAATAATTGCACTGCTGAAAGGTTGTCTTGGAAACATTCTAACACAAACCTTGAAAATAACCAAAATAGCAACGCCAAATCAAAACCCAGTCAGACTTACAGTCCGGACCCAGAAATGATCCAATATATCAGCGCTCAGCCAGAACCTAGGAACTTTTGTAACTTAGACCCTAAGAATGTTCAAAACTGTGTTCCAGAACCCGATTTAAGTAATTCTTGCACATATTTAGCTATAAATAAAAATAAATGGATTATAGATTCTGGAGCAACAGATCATATGTCTGGAAATATTGGAAATATAAAAAATCTAGTAAAAATGAAACATCGCCACATGTCTCTGTAGCTAATGGTCATGAAGAACAAATAAAAGGCATAGGACAAACCACATTATTTGAAAAAAATATTTCAAACGTGTTGTACATGCCTACATTTACCTCTAATTTACTTTCTGTTAGTAAAATAACAACTGAATTAAATTGCAATGTAATTTTCTCACCAAATAATGTGATATTTCAAGACCGATTGACAGGAAAAAAGATTGGTGAAGGAAAATTAGAGAATGGACTCTATTTTTTGAAACAACCAATCATGCTTATAATAGTATTAGCAATAATAATTATTTGTGGCATCATAGATTAGGCCATCCTTCTTATGTATCTTTAAAGAAACTTATGCCAATTTTAAATTTAGATTCAAGTAATTGTGATATTTGCAAGTATGCTAAACAAAATAGAAGACCATTTACTATTTCAACTAGCAAAACTACTAAACCTTTTGAAATTATTCATTCTGACGTATGGGGCCCTGCTCCAATAGAGTCATTTAATGGTTATAAATACTTTGTAACATTTATTGATGACTACTCACGCACTACATGGTTATACTTACTAAAATTTAAAAGTGAAGTTTTTTCAACATTTAAAGAATTTACAAATATGATATCAAATCAATTCAATTCAAAAATTAAAACTCTAAGATCTGATAATGGTACTGAATATATTAATAAAGAGTTTTCATTATTTCTTAAAGAATTAGGAATTATTCATCAAACAACGTGTGTAGGCACTCCTCAACAAAATAGAATTTCTGAAAGAAAAAATAGACACTTACTTGAAGTTACACGTGCATTATTATTTCAAACAAATGTACCTAAAAGTTTTTGGTCTGAAGCCGTTCTAACTGCTACATATTTAATTAATAGAACTCCTAGTAATATTTTAAATGATAAATCTCCTTTTTAGAAGTTCTTAATAACAGAAAGTTAAATTTAGAGCATTTAAGAGTATTTGGATGTGTATGTTTTATACATGTACAAGAAAATCAAAGAGATAAATTGGAAAAAAGAGCAATTAAAGGGATCTTCTTAGGTTATTCCTCTCAAAAGAAAGGGTACAAATGTTATGACTTTAATAACAAGAAAATGTATATATCTAGAGATGTAACATTTCGCGAAGATGAACCATACTTTAAAGAAGGTAACTCAATATCTAGTGTAGAGGGTCAGTCTGGTCACAACCAAGAAGAACAACCTAGGCCAATACTAACTATTTCAGGTCAAGATGATACTCCGCATTAAGAACTTAGCAATACCAGATCAGATCTGCTCAAAGATAAATCAAAATCGTCGCGATGAGTGAAAACCAAATTACCATCGATGGCGAGGCGACATCTGAGATGTCTGTCAATACGGTGACAGCAGTCGGAAACCTCACCGGTAAGCCCCAGTTCAATCAAGCGACCTCTAATGGCGGCCCGAGTGCTGGCAACAGGGGGAGAGGAAATGCTGGTGCAAAGTCGGGTGAAAGGTGCGATCACTGCCACCGAAATGGACACACAGAGAAATCTTGCTGGTCCCTACACCCCCACCTGCGACCAACGAAGAAAAATGAAAGAATCGGAGAACCCAACTTGAGGGGGTCTGTTTTGAGATTCGTACCATGTTAAAAGAACTGTCCGATCGTAATTGTCTTCAATCAGGTAACCTGAGGTGATGTGAATTCGGGTTTTTTGAGCTATTTGTATATTTCATTTGAATCGAGAAATGGCGAAGTTGATATGTATGTCTAGTGAACTTTACAACTCATAAATTTGCAAAAAAAAAAAAAAAAAAAAAATGTGTTGTCTACTTAATTATATACTTATAGTATAGCGTTGTGCTATAATATATTAGACATGTATAGATATTTAGCGCAACTGTGCAAGTACAAACAAAAGCCCCAAAGTTGCAAGAAATGTGAAACCTTTTCATTTCTATCATATCAACAGGTTGACATCAGTGATACATACAAGATTTCATATATAGAGAAACATCAATTTTATTGAATATGGTAATTTAAATTGCGTACTGTTTGTTATGTATATAAATATTGGGTATAGAGAAGTGATGCTGCATATGGGTTGCTACGTACTTCTATTCTAAAAAAAAGTTATTAAGCATAAAAATACTACTAGCGATAGCCACCTATTACACGTCAATCATCATGTAGATTGTACAATGTTTTTACCTCTAACAACAGAAATTTTTACTTCAAACAAACTAAACAAATTTAGACAAAGGGAGCTTCCACTTCCAGTGATAATACACACTAAACTGTTCTACACAGATAATCCTTAACTAATAACTGGTTCGAACTAATTACTTCAATCAGATTAACCCATGCCAAACGGATCAGCTGGAAGTAGTTTCGCCATGTCATGTTCAGGTGCATCCATTGAAAGCACGGACGTGTTTCAACCTCGAACATTCACCAGATATTCTGGTGATTGTTGGGTTATTGAAGAATAAACAGCAGTAACAAGAAACAACAAAGTTTACGCGGTAATTAACAGTGGAATAGATCAAAAACAGAGGAAAAACAAGAACTTGTCTTTGATCTAGTAGCAAAAACACATGGTTTCTATGTGGGAGGTCATAGATTCGAAACTCACAAAGAGGAAAAATTATTTATAATATACATAGGGATTTAAAAGTGCGTTGGGTGGCTTGACAGAGGAAAAACAGTACTGCACTATATACTGTGCCAATATTTTCAGAGACGGAGAAGAATATTTCTGAATAAAAGACGCTATTGTGTCTAACAATTACACAGTTCATACAATGTTTAAAGAACCACAACTTCTTTAAAATAACAACTTACTAATAATTTATTAAAATAACTACCCATTACAGAACATATGCTAAAAATAACAACTATACCAAATATAGCCCTGCAGTTTTACACATTTGAAACTGTTTTGTAAATCAACTCAATCCATGCTGAGATCTTCTAGAAATAATTTTCAATCAATTTGCACAGTTTCATTGCTCCGAAGTATATTTTCTGAACTCGGCACCAAGTCGGTAATGGGAAGATCAGTATGCCCAATCCAATTGTTATATCTCGCCGCGTGGCAGAAGTAGAACGTCAAGGTGGGAAGATAAATTCTGGGAATTACCAGTTTCATAAATAAATTCTGGGAATTACCAGTTCATACGAAATTCCGATCTATTCCAAAATACCCTGCCCATAGGACGAAAAGTAGATAAACAAATCCACCTCTGCAATATAACCTTGTCATCAGGTAAGAAAAAAGGCACGTCCAATGTGCTTCTTTTCACCATTTAATTGGTTATTTCCAGCAAGCTTGCTGCACGATTAATTGGGAATTTCGAAGACAACATGTTGCATGGAAGACAACAAATGGCAAATTAGGAATGCTTTATAATTTAAAATAAGGAAGTGATCTGATATTCGTCATGTTTCAAAGGGTGTTCAGGATATCTCAGAAACAGGGATGATATTCTTTGATTGAGCAACAGAGATAATTTAATTTTCTCAAATATCTCATTAACCAATACACTAGGTTGTTGTATTATTTTGTTTGTCATAATCTTAGCAACATAACATAACATGCAATAAGACTCTGTTTTCTTAAATAGATCAGTTTAAATTGTATATATTTACTGTTGTCATTGAAACCAACACTAATTTTTTTTTTTTTTGATGGTTAACGGCAATTGCCGGTAACATTTGTATTGATAAAAAGAAACCAACACTAATTAAAGAAGCTTATTTGATCACACCATTTTAATATGCAACCAAACCACAAAAGAACATGAATTTTGTATGAAAAAAGAAATCACATTTAGGTTGTTGTTTAACCATATATATTATATTGTTAAGATATCCAGAGACCGTACGACATCGATTAAATCATTCTATACAGCAAGATGCATCTATTTGTTTATATTTTAACGAAATACGAAGAGGATTGATTAGATTCCATTATCCGAAACTGGATGTGAAGAATTGTGATGTCATCATTACGGTTGTTTTTAATTTGGATCATGTGCAGTTGCGTCCATAAATCCACTAAAGGATACGTTTGGATGAACTCTAGAATAGCTAGAATAGCTACTGTTTAGAATAGTAAATAAGAATAGCTACTGTTTAAGAACAGTGCTAACTCAAGCTATTCGGAATAGTAAAAAAAATGTTTGGATTGCATATTTGGAATAGAGTTTGGAGGGAATGAATAAAGTAATAATTTATGTGTTAGATTAAATATAATACAATATAATATTAATTTAAATATTATAATATAATATTATTTTAAATATTAGATTTGTATTAAATAAAATATTATATTAAATATAATATAATATTAGCTTAAAGATTAAATATAATATAATATTAGGTTAAATGTTAAATGTAATATAATATTAATTTAAATATTAGATTAGTATTAAATAAAATATTAGATTAAATGTAATATAATATTAGTTTAAATATTAAATGTAATATAATATTATGTTAAATATTAAATGTAATATAATATTATTTTAAAAATTAGATTAGTATTAAATAAAATATTAGATTAAATGTAATATAATATTAGTTTAAATATTAAATGTAATATAATATTATTTTAAATATTAAATGTAATATAATATTAGTTTAAATATTAAATGTAATATAATATTATTTTAAAAATTAGATTAGTATTAAATAAAATATTAGATTAAATGAAATGTAATATTAGTTTAAATATTAAATGTAATATAATATTATTTTAAATATTAGATTAGTATTAAATAAAATATTAGATTAAATGTAATATAATATTAGTTTAACATAACATAATACAATACAATATTAATTTAATTATTAAATGTAATATAATATTATTTTAAATATTAGATTAGTATTAAATAAAATATTAGATTAAATATAATATAATATTAGATTAAATATAATACAATATAATATTAATTTAAATATTAAATGTAATATAATATTAGTTTAAATATTAGATTAGTATTAATATTGAAAACAACAAATGCTATTCCATGTTTTTGTAAGAATAGCGAATAGTTCTATTCTCCTTATTCCAAATAGCTCTATTTCTCGTTTGGATTGTCCTTGTTCCGAATAGCAATGCTATTCTAAGAATAGTGCTATTCTTAGTGCATCCAAACATAGTCTAAGATACTTTTGTTGACATCAACTTCAAAACGGAAGACAATTGACAGTGACGAAATCATAAATTTAGTATAATGAGAACTGAATTTAATAAAAATATAATATTCAACCAAGTATATTTAATACAAAGTTTATCAATTATTTATAACAAAATACATGAGTGTAAAACATCCAAATATTTGTTATAGTTAAAATTTCAGGTGAGGGCGGGGAAGAATATTTAGTTATGGAGTAAGTGGTGGAGTAAACTTTTTACTCTGTACTTAAGTAGCTAAAATAAGAAGTAAAATAGTACCAGTAAGGTGAAGTATGAGATGAATTAATTTGGAATAATTTATTTCATCTGGATTAATTGTTTTTTTCAAGGTTCTAAATAGCGTTTATAGCGTCGTAGCGGGAAGGCATAAAAAAAAGCTATAGCGAATAGCGTCGCTATAGCGGAAGCTATTCCAAATAGCGATTTTTTTTTACATTCGTATATTCAATATTTGTACTAAATATCAACATTATCTAAAGTCTCATTGAACAATAAATAACACCAAAGTAATTAAGAAATTATAATATTCATATTGAACCCGTATAAAGTCCAAATTGCGGTTCAAAATATCCATAGTAATATCATAAACTATCGATTTTTTCTATTAATAAATATCTTAAGCATCATGATTCATGACATAATCTATTTTTTTTTCTATTCAAATTTCAATTTCTATTCACAATTCAAATTGATTTATCTGTAGCAAGTAGCAACAAATTCAATTTAGGTTTGAGATTTTTTTTTTATCTTTATTTAAAACCCATATAAATTGCTTAAAAATAAAAAATAAAAAAAATCCATATTGTATAGCGCAAATAGCGCAAATAGTGGACCGCTATAGCGCTGTAGCGGCCGCTATAGCGGCCGTAGCGCAAATAGCGTATTTTGATGTCATAGCGTAGCGTTTAGCGCTGCTATAGCGTGCTATTTAGAACACTGGTTTTTTTTTGTATGAACAAATTATATCAAAACCATATAAAAATTATTTGGTGCTGAACTAAATGGTTTGTGTAATAAAATACAAAAATAAATAAATAATATATTTCACAAATCCTATCTTGTATTTTTTTGTCTTGATCGGCTCTTTCCAATATTTTCTTTATATACTTTTCCTTTTTAACATTTTACAGTATACTAATTCGTATGTAACTTGTTTTTTTTGTTATGATTTTCTATGTATCCTTTTTTTGTTTTATATATTCTCTCCGTATGGTGTGTTCATATTTGTAATTAAAATTAGCTTAATTAGAACAGATTTTTGCGATTTTATGTTTTTTTTTTCCATGATTAGTGAATATATCATTTATCCTGATACATGTAATTGAAGGGACTACATACTATTATCTTAAATTTTTCATTTATATTTGATATTTTGACACCCAAATATTAAATCCAAACTGTTAATGTTATTTATTTTCACTTGGCAAGCACTCAAGCAAAATTATATGATCGTTTAATTAGTACATTTTATACTAAATTAAGTGGTCAAAAATTACCATTGAAATTAATCCATCATAGTTAACTAGATTCAGTTATTTTTTAACCACATAATCAAGTATAAAATGAACTAAAACATCACACTTTTTTTGGGAAAATATTCCTCATTAAATGAAATAGATCAACGTTTTTAAATTCGACATTATGTGGCATTACAGAACTTGTTGTGACTTGTGACAATGAAACCTCCGAAATTATTACATATTTTTTTTTCAGGGTTGATATTAAATTTCTAGTACATACGTGATGTATGTACTAGAAATTTAATATTAATATATTATATGAGTTTTCGTTAGAAATCAACACCAATAGAAATTTGCAAGCGTGCATAAAGAAAGGATCGAGATGTGTTTTGCATGAACAATCATGCATGTATTACTTATTTATTGTTATAAATATGCATTATGTGAAATTGTGAATGATGCTAAATATAATATATATATATATATATATATATATTGTATATACAAAATAAAAAATATTAGCTAGTAAATCTGTCTTTTATGCTATAATAAATTTTGATCAAATAACATTCCTCTAATAATTGAATATCTGTTGTATTCTTATAAAAAGACATCAGAGACAATCAATGAATTTATACTATGATATTGAACAAGAAAAATATTATTTTCATGAAAAACAATATATATAAAACAGAGTATGTAAAACCCGAGTTCATTGTTGATAAGAAATTGGTATTAAGCAATATTTGTTAAAAGTTTAACTTCTAAGTCCAAAACTGAAACCACACTATTTTTAACAATTTTTCTACTGCTCAAACAATTTCATTTTAGCTTTGACACAAGTTATTACAGCAAAAGAAAAGCCAAACCATTATAAAAGAAGACATATAAAATATTTCACTCATATAAACTATTAATTAAATGTATTAATTTAACCTAAATAGTTTAAAAACATAATCTTGGTTAAAGCTCAATTTCTCAATCTCCAATTCATATACGAAATAAGAAAACAAAGAGACAAAGAGAATTATATAAAAGCGATTAACCGGCACTAGTTGTGATTAGAGAAAGCAAATACACACTAACTAGCAACCTTAAACCATGAGAGTGTTTAGTTGGTAAGAGAGAATACTTTGTACCTGCCAATGGAATAAGAGATAACAAGGAACTAGGAAAGTGAAACACATCAATTAGCATAAGAAGAGATTAATGAAAGAAAGAATTGAGAGCCAGCTTAGTCACCAAATTCTCAAGGTTAAATCGAGAAAGAGAATATTAATGGAATTGACATTTGGATCTAACCAATGTCATTTTAAATTTAGTTAATTTTGGTGCCTTTTTCAATTTATAATTACCATATATTTTTCAAATTTTTGGGTTAAGGATTCTAAATATTATAATAATGATATTTATATTATACATATTTCATTTCAGTTAAGTAGATTTTAAGAACTATAATGAATTTTGGATTAAATTAATCATCTCATTAATATATTTAGAAAAAAAGTACTTGTTCTTTTAAATGTTATGTGTTTTTCTGAAAAATCCACTTAGATATTTCGTAAATTACCTTCTTTTTTTAATTTCATATTTTTATTTTACGAAATGTTACACGAGATTATGTGAAAATTCTTAGAGGGTACATTATGAGACTAAATTATACTGTTCTTGTTTCTCAATTTCAAATCAATTAGTTTTGAGAAGCAAAATCGGTACGGAAGAGAAATTGGGAAGAACAACGAAACGAAATGAAACCACGCAAAAGGGGACTTTCTAATTAAAACTTTGATTGGACTTGGTGCATAGGAGGTGTACACCTCTTTTTCTTTAGATATGCTATTAATTATTGGCCCACCGTGAACCCGATCAAATATATGGATTGTCTTTATAATTGTGCTGTCATAGGTGTTATGAGTGACAAATTATTTTTTTACAAATTTGTTTTCTATTTTTTAAATACAAAAACCAAATTTTTTTCAAATAAATCCAAATTTCCGACCAATCTGATAGATTTATATTGATTCGTCCAATTCCGATTTTATGATCAACTTTGATTCCCCTTTGGATTCCATTTTTACGGTTAATTTTGTTGCTTGTTTGAATGCTATGCCACAAGAGATATCTAATGTATTTGTTACCAACTGTGTCTAGATTTAATTTTTTAAATTATTACAGTATTGCGGTAAGAACAAAATTCCTTAGTAGTTTTGACGTTTTTTTATTTTTAATGAAATTGATTTGTTACAATTTTCCAATACAAGACGGTGTGTCATTTTAATATACTGGTACAGGACTTATCAGCATAATTGGTAACATCAGTAGCGTAGAACCTATGGAGATGGAAAATGAACACATAATGTCTCTTCCTTTATTAGAGAGTTATGGTTAATACTAATACCATACTAGTACCAGAAACCACACCGATATATTTTCATTAACTTTCATTAAATCTTCGTTAATCAGTTTTCTCTACATATCTTATATTAAGGAACTGAATTTTAATTTAATTTGCTCTTATTTTTTGCAGGATTAATAAAGACTGGTGCCTTGCTCAAGAAGGCAAGATATTATTAAGATTATAATTTTTTCAAATTTTAATTTATGTTGTTGAGTGGGTACCTGCCGGATTGGAAGATAGGCGAAGAGAAGAAAATAGAGCTAATTAGAAAATGGCTAAAATTTGCTGAAATCGCACCTTCAAGTCTACAACACTACTGCGTTGAGACAAATTTCAAATACTCGTGATTACTTATTCTTTTTTCTTTTGAAAGCTTGATAACAGCTATCAAGGAATGCATTAAAAAATAAATTATATACAGATACATCTGATGATCAGATCTTCCAAGATCTCAACAAATACAACACAAAAGCACACTACAAAAAAAAACCCGAACTATCCAAGAACATATCATCTTGAATCCAAACTATTTCAACCTTCATTAAAACCCTCCTGTAGCAAAAACCTTCGCACCTACCATTTCATGTCTGTTTGTTTCATGATTACTTTTTTAATCAATTAACATGTTTTATTAACTATCGATAAGATCGTTAGAGTTGAGGATGACATTAAAACCCTCCAATTTGGTTGTTAACAACAACCATGTAAACATCTTTGATTTTCTCAAATGTCTTAATAAATAAGTAGTTTGTACGCAATGTACAATATTATCAAATTGCATTAATCTAAATAATTTTGAAAGCATCAAGACATGTTTTGTTAGAGAATGGTTGAATGTATGCAAAATTCAGTATCATTGAGAAAGTTATATTGCTAAATTTTCACAAGAGATTCATTCAATCATGCCATCTAAAATTTTCACCTAATCATGTAAGTTGGTATATAAGTTTTGGAGTGTTTTTTCTGTGAATCGGCAGGTGTACTCTTGTGTGACTGAAATGAAACTTTAATGAATTGCATACTCTAAATTTGATAAACTATTATCTCATACTTATAACCTTTTTTGTTTATTTTAATAAATTATTACCATCTAAAGTTTAAATGAAATGCTTCAGATTTCTAAAGGAAACTTACTAAATTTGTAAAGAAACATAATTTATGTGTTAATAGATTTAAAATTTGTGAGTTACTGTAACACCACGTAATTTAATCAGAGTGGCAGCGAAAGCGTAGTGAATTTTTTTTATAATTTTATATTTTAATTTTGAGGGCAAAATTCTTTTTGAAGGGGGAAGAATATAACACTTCATAGATTAGTAATATTATTAATGTATAAAAGTAATTATAATATAACGTTTGAATTTTGAGGACAAAATTCTTTTTTTAAGAAGGGAAGAATGTAGCGCCAGGTAATTTGAGGTGCGATATAATTGAAAGTTTTATTTTAAAAGTATAATCGATTAAGAAACCACAACAAAATTAATTAAAAAGATTCAGGGAAGTGTTATTAGATAAATGTAGCCTGAATGATACAGGGTGTCAGATGAGATTTAAGGGTTTCTGTCCTTTACAATTAGAAGGCATGGCTCTCAAACAGTCTCTTCTATGTAGCCTTGTACAGTTATTAAATAAACCTTGAAACGACAACCACCTTTGCTCCAATGTAGCCTGAATGACACGGTGTCAGATGAGATTAATACTTTTAAGTTAATTAGGGACGAACGGGCCGAATTCAAACTTAAATTTGCAAATATTTTAAGAGGCCCTCCTTTTTTATATTGATTATCTAGTTAGTTTTATGTTGATTTGTTTATTGTATAATATAGGAAATTCAGCTGTGCAGGCTATCTCCTTAATGTTGGAAAGAGAAATTCAAGAATCAAACATTATTAAATTATTTGTACTGAATTTACTGAACATTTTTTCACTTTATATGTTAGCAATGGAGTTTAGCCATTCTCTTTGGTATTCTGTGCAGGTGCTTTATTTTAATTAGCTTCTTGTTTCCCCCACCAAATTAAAGTATCCACAATTACAAGTGGTGTTATTTATTTAGTTTTAAAAAAGTTACCGCCCATTTTATTAAACGAAACAAACTACAATACACCGGTTTTATTTATTTGTTATTTTTTTCCATTTTTTTTCCCATGTAAACTATAACAACAATTCCTGATTTTGCAAGGTCTGAAAACAAACGACTTGATGGTTGTCGATCAATTATTTAATACACAACACACAATTAAAGTCAATAAGGTTTTACAATTAGCAAACAAGGTAAATTCTAGTGGTACAAAGAAATCAAATAAGTACAAATAAAATTGCAAACTTACTGGAAATGCTCTAATCGGGTGCGAGATATCCAGTGTACCGAGAACCCGAGTGAGAGAGCTTTCTTGAAAGAGAGAGCAATAAGGTTTAGCGTCTGGTCGCTAACATAAAGAAGAGCGAGATAATAGACTTTGTTGTCAGAGAGTTGAGCGCCAAGGTAAATTCTAATTGGGTACCGAAAAATCAAGGGAAATTCTCAGGAGCGGATCCAGTGTATTCCCGGGGGGGGGGGGGGGGGTGCGGGCAGCTGCCCCCCTGAATTTTGAGTAGATGTTTGATTTGTAATTTGGGTTAAATTTAGAGTTAAAATTGAAATAAATTTGTTGAATTTTGATTGGTAATTAGAATTCTAAGTCAGAGCTTCAGAAATTACAAGTCAAAGCATTGGAAAGTACAAGTTAACATATTATTTTTTATCGAGTACCAAATTGATTAATGAATTTAAATCTGATTAGGTATTTAAACCCGATTCGATATTTTTTTGCTTCTTCCTTACGAAAATTCTGGGTCCGCCCTGGAAATTCTAGTGGTACCGTTAAAGAAACATTTGATCAAACAAGGGAGTAGCAAACGGTTTTTGGACTTGGCCCGTTAGATTTTTTTATAACAGAGCAGGCTGAAGGGCTTCCAGATGGGAGTCTTATTGGGTCTTATTGTAGTCTATTGTCTCTCTTCTAATAATAAATTTTCTTTCTAATAATAAATTCTCTCTTCTAATAATAGAAGATGAAGATGGCATACATAGAAATTCTCTCTCTTTCTATATATATAATTATTATGTAAAGCAAAAACATAGTCCTTTATATTTTCTACCGAGCTAAAATTATATCGAAAGAGATCAAGAGAGCTAGAGAGATGGGTTCTTCATATTCTTTCTGTAAGATATTTAAGTATTATTTTTTCCCTTCTTTTAACTAAATATTTGTTCCTTTTGACCAGTGGTTATAATTTGTTTTGCTATAACAATAATAAAAACAAAATGCAGTAGAAAAAAGAAGGGGCATCGAGAAAAATAAATTACCAATAAAGCATGTATTTGTATGGAAAATAGATGGATTTACATCTCTCTTGGAGGAGGGAGAAGGCCCCACTTGTACTTCATTCAAAATGTTGGACAGGATATGGTATACAATTGAATTCCTTTTATTATTATCATTTTTCCTCAGTGAACTTTTATTTTTATTTGTGAATGTTCAGTTTACCTCTTTCCTCTCTCATTAGAATTAATATCCAATTAAAAGAAACAAGACAATAGAGAAAGAGAGGGAGAGTTGGGCTACGGTTCTTCGCGAAGTAAAGCGAGTGTTTTACTTCACGTCTATATGTATCTTCAATTTTAAAGTTCAAAACGTCGATCCGAACTGTTTAAGTTTGATCTCCATATTAAATTGTGCTTGGAGATCAAATTTTACAATTTTTAGAAACTTTTGACTATCTTTTGTAATTTTTTTAAATTACTGATTTTTTATGGTTCACGATTTTCTGAAAAACAGTGATTTTAAAAAATTCCAAAAAAATAGTAAAAAATTTCTAAAAGTTGTTAAATTTGGTTTCCAAGCACAATTTAATATAGAGATCAACTTGAACAGTTCGAATCGACGTTTTAATTGAAAATATAGACGTGAAGTAAACACTCGCTTTAAATGAATATAAATGAATATAGTGTTTCCTTCACTTGGCTATGATTTATATACATATTTAGGACATTGTCCGCAAATCCAATGGATATGAAGAGTGGGGCCACAGATTCAGAGAAACATGTGTCACTTGATCTTGGGGCACAAGGATTATGTCTTAACTATATACACTACTACAAAAAAGCTAATTCTACACTGCACATTGTACACGGTTTTTCTAATTTTATATAAAAACCGTGTGTCAAATATGAAATTGTGAAAGGGTTAAAAATATTGAGGAATTATACACGGACACTTAGTTATAAATCAGTGTAGAATTGTTTGAGAGAGCTACACGGTTTATTAGGGAAAAAAAAGCCGCGTGGAAAGAAACCGTGTGGAAAAGATTGAGAGAGCTACACGGATATTATACAAAAATCCGTGTATGAATTGCTACACGGATATTTGATTAAATAACCGTGTACAAATATTAAGAGAGCTACACGGTTTTTAGTAACATGTCCGTGTACAAATATTAAGAGAGCTACACGGTTTTCTTATCAAATATCCGTGTATAAAGGGTTATTGTACATGGCTTTTTTAATAAATAACCGTGTTTAAATTGTGACAGAGCTACACGGATTGCTAAGTATAAATCCGTGTAGAAAATCCGCGTAGGGTTTTATCCAATATAAAAGGGCCCTTCTCTTCCAGAGACTTCTAGCTCCAGCTGCGCCGTTTTGATCAAGTAATTAATACGCCCTCTGTCTGTGTTGAACTGAGATCTGATTTCCGCAAATTAAAGGCTAGCATAGCTGGAAGCTGTCATCTTTGAAGTTTTTATTTTCTCCTCTCTAAATTTCGAAGGTTAGTATATACATATTTTCCTTTTTCCTCTCTAATTTTCTGTTTAGTAATTATTATTGCTTATTTACTTAGGTGTGTAATATATGCATGCATGCTTGATTTAATTAGTAATTAGGTAATGTAAATATATAATTAGTGTATTGTTGTCCAATAACCGACCTATAAATGATTTTTAGGTCCATGCCCGTTCAAAATTAATCCAATAGGGATTAATTTTGGACAGTCCCCGTTTTGGGACTGCTCTTTGAATATTGTGTCTCATTTAGGATGTGAACACATATTAGTGGGTTTTAATTAGTATTTGAGGAAAGTTCGACGGTATTTTCCCTTATTGCTCCTACGAGTATGTGGTTCGTACGCATACTTGGGGAGTTAAGGGGAAATGCTGCCGAATTTTTCTCAAATACTAATTAAAACTCGCTAATATGTGTTCACATATGAGACATAATATTCAAAGAGTGGGTTAGGATTGTAAACCGGCCCTTTGTAAGCCCAAAATTTGGTACAATATATGTTGACCATGCTTGATTAATTGATCAAATCATTTTTATAATTTAATTTCCAGATGGATCGAAGTTGGATGTACGAATTGCGACGTGACAGTGAAGAATATTTGGTTCGCGTTGATGAGTTTATAAAATTTGCTGAGATGTATAGAGTGAAGAAAAAAGAAAAAGACATTTTGTGTCCTTGTAGAGATTGTAAAAATATTTTAAGATTTGTGGACTCCGAAGAAATTAGAGGTCATTTAATTTGTCGGGGATTTAAGAAGAGATATACATGTTGGATCATGCACGGTGAGAAATTTGGTGAAAGTAGTAGTACCAATAAATATTTTAATCGTTGTGAATTGAATGATGAGAATGTAGAAATTTCTGATAATTTTGAACTTGATTGGAACGAGAATTACGAGGATGCCGAAATTTTTGATAATATTGAACCCGGAACCGACGATGATGAGATGGAGATGAATTCTGGTGAAAATGTAGAACACGAGTTTATTGAAAATCTGGAGGAAATGTTTCGTGACGCGGAAGATGAAATTAGTGATAAAAATTATGATAAATTCCAAAATTTGTCTAATGATTCCAAAAAGCAGTTGTATCCCGGGTGTACCAAATTTACGAAACTGTCAGCTGTGTTGAAATTATTAAACTTAAAGGCAGACAATGGTTGGAGCGATAAGAGTTTCACGTCCTTATTACAGCTTTTACAAGAAAGACGGTAAACTAAGGCACCCGGCCGATTCTCCTCAGTGGAGGAACATTGATAGACACTTCAAAGAATTTGGTTCCGAAATGAGAAACCTTAGGATTGTGGTGAGCACAGATGGAATGAGTCCGTTTGGAAGCTTGAGCAGTCGGCACAGTACTTGGCCAGTTCTTATAGCCATCTATAATATTCCTCCTTGGTTGTGCATGAAACGCAAATATATAATGATGTCATTACTAATCCAAGGACCCAGGCAACCCGGAAATGACATAGATGTGTATCTCGCACCATTAATTGAGGACCTCCAGAAATTATGGCGTGATGGCGTCCCGGTCTGGGATGCGTACAGCAAAGAGGTATTTCAAATGCGGGCCATGGTGTTTTGCACAGTAAATGATTTTCCCGCGTACGGGAATTTATCGGGTTACACTTGTAAAGGAGCAAAAGCGTGCCCTATCTGTGAAGATGACACGCAGGTGCTGAGGCTGAAAAATTGTCAGAAGAATGTTTTCATGGGGCATCGTAGGTTTCTTCCTGTTAATCACCCATACCGTAAGAAGAAGAGTGCATTCAACGGGAAAATTGAGCTTGGAGTGGCCCGTCGTCCATTAGACGGGAAAAGTGTCTTCAATCGGGTAAAAAACCTTGATGTTATTTTTGGAAAATGTGCCGAAGCACCACCGAAGACTATTTGGAAAAAAAGGTCCATATTTTGGGATCTACCGTACTGGAAATTTTTAGAAGTGAGACATTGCATAGATGTCATGCATGTTGAAAAAAATGTCTGCGACAGTTTGATCGGTTTACTGTTGAACATTAAGGGAAAGACTAAAGATGGTATTAAAGTTCGGAAAGACATGGTTGAAATGGGAATACGACCCGAGTTTGCACCGCAGGAGAAAGGGAAGCGCACGTACCTACCCCCCGCACTGTGCACAATGTCGAAGAAAGAGAAAACAAGCTTTTGTGAATGCCTTCATAGTATTAAAGTTCCATCGGGGTATTCCTCGAATATTAAGAAGCTGGTGTCGAAGAAGGACTTGAAATTGCTTGGTCTGAAATCCCACGACTGTCATGTTTTACTGACACATATGATTCCGGTTGCAATTCGGGGAATTTTACCAAAGGAGGTTCGGGAAACCATTACGAAGTTCTGTTCTTTCTTCAATGCAATCAATTCCAAAGTGATAGACCCTCTAAAATTGGACTCTTTGCAAAAGGAGATCGTCGTTACTCTTTGCCAACTTGAGATGTATTTTCCGCCATCTTTTTTCGATGTTATGGTTCACCTTGCTGTTCATCTTGTGAGAGAAATTCAGATCTGTGGTCCCGTGTTCCTGCGGTATATGTATCCGTTCGAGAGATACATGGGCATCTTGAAAAAGTACGTGAGGAACCGACATCGGCCTGAAGGTAGCATTATAGAAGGATATTCCACAGAAGAGGTGATTGAGTTTTGCACCAACTACATGGCCGGTGTGGATCCAATTGGCGTTCCGAAGTCGCGATACGAGGGAAGGCTCCAAGGAGTCGGGACAATTGGGTTGAGAGCCGTAGTTGCTGATATAAATGATCTACATAAGGCACATTTTATTATACTACAGCACATGACAGATGTTGCTCCCTACATAGATGAGCACATGACAATCCTTAAACAACAGAACTACACGAGAAGTAAGAAGTGGCTTACTAACGAGCATAATCGTTCTTTTATAGGATGGCTGAAAGAAAGAGTGAAGTCACACCCCGTACCTGAAATTGTTAAACTGCTGGGCGAAGGACCCCAAATTGTTGTCAAAACATTCCAAGGATACGAAATTAACGGTTATACTTTTTACACTAAACAGCAAAGTGAGAAGAGTACAATGCAAAATAGTGGGGTGACGTTGGTGGCGACGTCTCAAGAATTCAGTAGATCTGGGGATGGCCAGGCTGTAACAGCATCGAGGTCATATTATGGAGTCATTGAAGAAATTTGGGAGTTCGTTTACAATCCTCGCCTGAGCATTCCCTTGTTTCGGTGTCAATGGGTCGAAGACCGGGGTGTTAAAGTTGATAACGACGGGTTCACACTCGTTGATTTTAACAAATTTGGGTATGTTGATGATCCGTTTATACTCGCCAAGCAAGCCACCCAAGTCTTTTATGTCACTGACCCGAGTGATGATAGGTGGAGCGTCGTCCTATCTGGAAAAAGAAGGATTGTCGGGGTAGAAAATGTCGTTGATGAAGAAGAGTATGACCAGTTCGACGAAATACCTCCATTTTGTGCCGACATGGACCCTGAGGTAGCAACAATTGAAGAAAACGACGGAGCGAACTACATGCGATCCGACCACAATGAAGGAATATGGGCCGAGAGTACTGTTGAAAAGGAGAAAAAAAAGAGAAAAAGGAAAAAAAAAACCCGGTGTGTAATATTTATTTTTTGTTTAAAATTTAAACTTGTAATATTTCCTTTTTAGAAACAACTTGTAATAATTAAACATTTGTAGTTCAAATATCAAATATTAGATTCCTCTAGTTCAAATATTAGTTCATTTTTTTAATAATATTAAAAAAATTCTAGTTCAAATATTAGTATTAGTTTTTAAAATATTAGTGAATTCTGAAATAATGAAATAAAAAATAAAATATTAGTATTAGTTTTTAAATATTAGTATGAATATTAAATATTACGAATAAAATATTTGTAGTTCAAAAATAAAATATTTGTAGCTCTCTGGTTCAAATGTTAGTTCATTTTTTATAATAATGGTACAAAATTTCTATTTCAAATATTAGTATTAGTTTTCAAAATATTAGTTAAGATATTATATAATAAAAATAAAATATAAAATATTAGTATTAGTTTTTAATTACTAGTACAAATATTAAATGTCTATAGTTCAAATTTTAATAATAATAAAAAACCGGGTATTAGTTAATATTAGTATAAGTTTTAAATATTAGACGTGATACTATATATTTTAGATAATTTATTATTAGTTTAAATAATATAAAAAATAAAAAGAAACATAATTTAATATGTTTGAACTTTTTGTACACGGACTTTTAGTTAATAGTCCGTTTATAAATAGTCATTGTACACGGATTTTACGATAAAACCGTGTATAAAGGTTCGGAGAGCTACACGGACTTTTACTTAATAGTCCGTGTAGAAAGGGGATTTGTATAAAGGTTCGGAGAGCTACACGGACTTTTACTTAATAGCCCGTGTACGTTGCTTATAAGGCGAAACAACTCTTGAAAATTAAACTGTTAAAAGCCTTTTGTACACGTATTTTTAATTAAATGACCGTGTATGATTCTTATAAGACGAAATTCAAAATTAAACGACCTTCAAAAGCCTTTTGTACATGGAATTCGAGAAGTTGCCTTATCTTTTTAATTAAGAAGACGAAAAGACTTCAAAATTCAATATAATCTGAGAAACTCCCCCTTTTCGATTACTTTTCTCTGAGAATTTGGAAGAAGAAATGGCCGCTTCGGTGCCACCGGAAGAAGACGCAAATGTGCCATGGCCATTGCCCCCCGGCTATGTCATTCCCGAAGATGCTCCCGAAGTCCCTCCCGGCTATGAAATGCCTCCTCCCAACTACAGGAGGACATGGCCATGGTCGCCCTCAAATGTGCCACGACGAAGCCCAAGGGAGCACCCACCACCAAAGCCCTACAAAAGGAGGGGCAATCCCTGGATCAGGCCAAAGAGACCCTGGATTAAAAGGAGGGGGTCAGGCCAAGGAGCAATCCAGCCAGGCCAGTGAAGGAGTGTTTAATTAAGTTAGCTTTTTTTTTCGTTTTGTTTTGATGTAATATATTTTTGTTCTTAATTTAATCAGCATTTTGTTTTCTTTCCGTTTAACTATTTTGTTAAATACTTCATGCTATCTAAATAAATACTGTTATAGATATGAATTAGCAGTACAAAACAACCAACAAATAATTAATTCATGGATAATCACTAAAAAGTAAATTATTTAAAATTAACTTAAATAATCTGTCTAAATAATATAATTAAAATTTAAACTTGTAATATTTCATTTTTAGAAACAACTTTGTAATATATAATTAAACATTTGTAGTTCAAATATCAAATATTAGATTCCTCTAGTTCAAATATTAGTTCATTTTTTTAATAATATTAAAAAAATTCTAGTTCAAATATTAGTATTAGTTTTTAAAATATTAGTGAATTCTGAAATAATGAAATAAAAAATAAAAAGAAACATAATTTAATATGTTTGAACTTTTTGTACACGGACTTTTAGTTAATAGTCCGTTTATAAATAGTCATTGTACACGGATTTTACGATAAAACCGTGTATAAAGGTTCGGAGAGCTACACGGACTTTTACTTAATAGTCCGTGTAGAAAGGGGATTTGTACACGGACTTTTAGTTAATGTCCGTGTAGAAAGACTAATTATACACGGACTTTTACTAAATAGTCCGTGTAGAAAAACCGGGGATTTGTACACGGACTTTTACTAAATGTCCGTGTAGAAAGAGGTGTACAATGTTTTTCAAAAGCTCTCTTCCAATTTCTTTCTGAAAACGAGCCGCTTCAAATCCTTCTCTTCTCTTTCAAAATCCTTTTCACTACTCCGCCTCTATCACCCTCCCTCTTAGCCGCCTCTGTCACCCTCTCCGCCGCCTCTGTCACCGCCTCTTCTGCCTTGCTGTGCTCATTGTCGCCGCCTCTACTGTGCTCATTGTGCTGTGCTCATTGTCGCCGCTTGCTGTTCTCACTACTGATTTGTAAGTTTTTTTTGCTTATTTTGCTGTGTTGTGCCTATTAAATTTTCTGCTTTGCTTTGCTGTGCTGTGCCTATAGTTCAAAACCTATTAAATTTCTGGTGGATATAGTTAATTGTGCTGGTGCCACTTTACTATCCCTAAGACAAAAAAAAAATCGGCTTGCACCTATTTGAAGTAGTGACCTATTTAATTTCTGCAGTAGTGACATATTTGTTAATTTATGTAGTGACCTATTTGATTTATTTTTTTATCTCAACATTATTTGAGGACCTATGTGCAAAGTAGTGAAATGTACTCTAAACGGCCAAAATGACCTCTGCTGGTAAATTGATCAGTGCAGATCAATGCCGTGACCAAAACAAGATTATAACTTGACCAACAGACAGAGGACTCCAAAACACACAAGATGGACACAAATTTCATATTTTTATGATTTTGTTTCCATTTTATATGATTTTTTAAAGTTCACATTTTCATTTTGAGAAAATCTGATGTTTAAAGGTGCAGAATTTTCATTTTGAGAGGCTGAACTTTGGAAAATCATATAAAATCGAATTAAAATCAGAAAAATATGAAATTAAGGTCCATTTTGTGTGTTTTGAAGTTCTCCATTTTACTGTGGTGTTTGTTTTGCACATAGGTCCATTACTTAATGTGCATAACTTAATGTGCATATATGAGTAAACTAATTCTCTCCATTTGGTGTTTATATAATATTTCTTTTAATATTTCTTTGTATGGCAGAACCATGTCGGATGAGGGTGAGCACATAGATGCGATGGCAGAAGATGATCAGCAAGCTACTGCCTCATCAGAAAGAAGGAAAAGAGGTCCGACAATGTGCACAAGCACGTCTGAGAAGAAGCAGTTGGAAATCCGGTTCACGGACGACGGGTGTGCGGAAGGTCCAAACCGAATGGCGTACTCAAATTGGTGTTGCAATTTGGTGAAGCGAAAGGCAAGTATCCTTGTAGAGAGTTGGAATAAGTTTGATAAAGAGGAGAAGAACGACTGGTGGAACATGGTGAAGGTAAAGCACCGAACAACTCTTTACTTTATTTTCATTGTTGTACATGAAATTAAATGCAGTTAATTTGGTGTCACTCAGGCTCAGTGGAACATCGAGAGCGATACCCCAAAGGTCAAGACTCTGAGGATCATGAACGAAGGTTGGAAGCAATTCAAGAGCACGCTGAAGACAGAGTTCATGGACGAAGGGAGAAGTCCGGTAGGGTACTATCCTTGGGTAACACAAGAGGTGTGGGAGGAGTTTCAAGCTTTGAAGTCCACAGAAGAGTTCAAGGTATGTAACATTATCCAAAGTAGTTTATGTTTTTTCTCGATTTTCAATTATTTTTCTAAAACTAATTGATTTTCTTGCACATGTGAAGGCAAAAAGTAAAGAAGGCAAGAGGATCGCTGGCATGAACAAGTATCCGCACCATTTAGGGTCAGCTGGTTACGAGGGTAAGTCGGCAGAGTGGAAGACAGCACTGGAGCAAAACAGAAATTCAGACTCACCTGTGGTCCAGATCCAAAATCCTAGGGGCCAATGTTGGTTCATGGGTAGATCTGAGTTAACCGCTGACGGGAGGATAGTACTCCCAGAGAAATTGCAGCCCGTGGCTCAGAGAATGGTAAGAGTCCTTTGTTATAACTTTGTGTCATTCAAACGAAATTATAACTTCGAATGTACATCACTTGATCTTTTGCTCTAACTAATTTTTTTATTAACAGTTGGAGGTGGAGCAGGAGGTCAGTTCGGGTGCCCGGTCGGTCGAACGACAAAATGATTCCTTGGTCGCAGCGCTCGGGAATCCAGAACACACGGGCCGGGTAAGGGGTGTAGGGGCCTACAGGGGCTGGAAGGAGGTGTTCCGAGTTGAGGGTGAAAAATCTCGAAGAAAACCTCGTGCCAGAGTTGATAAAGACGAGATAGTTGCGCAGGTACGCGCGGAGGTCAGCAAAGAGTACGACTCCAAGATGGCTGCGTACGACGCAAAGATGGCTGAGATGGAATCAAGGTTGTTGAACCGGTTTTCATCTCTTGCGCAGCAATCCGAGCAACCACCTCCTATTTCGCCGGGAGTTCGGCGAAGTAGCCAAGCATCCGGGACTTGGGCCTTAGATGATTTGGAAAATCTAAAGGTAATCACTACTGTTTTATAGTCTAAAGGTAATTCATACCTGTTTGTAGCATTGTTAGACAACATCGCACCATTAAAAAGTAACAACTTTTTGATAATTGCAGGACCCCAGAGCATGCGACCTCGTCCTGTGGCAGGGTAGTTCTCCTCTGACCGTTGCCACGGGCGTTGTACTTCCAGGAGTCTCGATTGTACACCATGCTCAGCTCTTGCCCGACTATGCATGTGTGCAGGTTGACTCAGTCGTGGAGGGATGGGGGCGCATACCTCTTCCTGCCCCTACCGTCGCTCAGTTCATTCTTGATGATGTCCGCAAGTCATTTGTCCAATGGCCCAGGAGTCAGATTGTTTTGCATCAGGTAATATCTAAATAATTCATTTCTTTTGTTACATTCAAATCATTCTTTTTCAAATAATTGAAGAATATATGTTAATTTTAATGCAGACACGAGGAGATGATGACATCGGTGCACAGGAGTTGATGTCACCGGTACGGACTGTTGTGGCTTGCGACGTTGGGGCTGACGCGCCAGGATCACCAGACCGTCCTTTGGTCACCGAAGAAGAATACAGCCGTTTGCCCGGTGATTTGCGCCTTCTCCACGACCGCTTGATGTCGACACCCGAAAGCATGAGGGATATCATCATCCCCGTCCCACCTGGGATGTTTTTACATGGCGGCGGTATTATCACCATGTCGTTCAAAGACTTCAGGGACATTCTCCACCACTCGTCATCCGATAAATGGCTCGATGTGTCGTTCATCTCCATTTTCCTCATGTTAGTGACTCAAAAATATTTTCATTATTGTATACAACTCAAATATAATTCTAATGTAAAATTTTGAGTTTTCAGGAAGCTAATCCGAAATTGTGATGAGATGGTACAAAGGAAGAACTTGTGCGTATTTCTGGACCCCGAGATGGTGAGTGCTACAATGCTGAGACGTTCTTCGAAGGAGGGTATCGAGTACATTTGTTCAGCGCTGCATCGTGCTCAGGAGGAGGAGAAGAAATACATTCTCTTGCCGTACCACCAGAGGTTAATTCTAACCTTAGCTTATGTATTGTTCATATTAGCAAACACTCGTGTTACTATTATATGCTAAAGTACTTTAATTTTTATCCTCCCACAGCAAGCACTGGTGTCTGATAATAATTGTGCCTTACCTAAATACGTGCATAATTGTTGATTCTTGTAAGCCCGAAGGAAATATCCCGGCTAACAAGTGCAAAGACATATTCCCTTATGTCAACAAGTAAGCAATAATAATTTAATTGGTTTGAATTTTTTTCAATTATATCAAATTATAAAATTGCTATAAACATTCACTCAATTTTGTAAGGGCTTTTGCGAAATATGTTAAAGAGGGAGGATCGCATAACAAGAGCAAGAAAACCAAGTTGGGTTGGAAGTGGTTGCTGGTGAGCACACTATAAATTTATAATTTCATATATATTGTCCAAAAAATTATTATCATTCTAACATAGGCCGCTAAATGCAAATTCCAGGGCCCGCAACAGTCGGAGGGTTGGGAATGCGCTTACTACACGATGATTTTCATGTTTGACTTTGTCGAAAGAATACAATTCCAATTCTCAAACGGGGTATGTAATTCATATTAATTGTTCCTATATAATAGCAATTGATATTTGCGACTGTATTTCATCTACCTTTTCTTGTTACTAACTAATACCAAATTGTAATTGTAGAATTTGCCAAAGCAACCGCATTACACCAAGGAGCAGATCGACGATATCAGGTGTGTGTGGGCAAGGTGGTTTGTATCAGAATTTTGCAATGCTCAACATGGATTTCCATAATTTTGTATAATTTGGTGTATGTGAATATTGTATAATTTATTGCATATGAATTTCTGGCTAATCTGGAAAATATGGATTTATTGGTAATCTGGAAAATATGAATTTCTTGGTAATCTGGAAAATATGGGAAATATGGAATAGTTCTCTGTAACAAAACTGGCTAGCAAAACTGGAGGCTAGCCGAAAAACAAAAAATACAAAAAAAAAAAAAAAATGGTCTTTATACACGGACATTTAACTAAAGTCCGTGTATGAAAGAGGAGAGCTACACGGACATTTAGTTAAATGTCCGTGTATAAAGAGGAGAGCTACACGGACATTTTACTAAATGTCCGTGTAGAAAGAGTCAAGCTACACGGGTTTTTAGTTAAAAGTCCGTGTACGAAAAGAATCGTACACGGTTGTTTAGCTAATATCCGTGTAGCTCTGTATCATGGAGAGCGACACATTCTGGGCTTTTTACACGGCTGTTTGTGTAGTTATCCGTGTAGAATCGTTGAAATTGTACACGGACAAATGTCCGTGTATAGTTATTGACTTATTTATACACCCTCGATTTAAACACGGTAGGAAATCCGTGTAGCTCTTCCATTTTTGTCCGTGTATAATCTCCTTTTTTGTAGTAGTGATACTTGAAACCAAGGTCAAAATTTTCATTTATAACCAATACGGGAATCACATAGAACACGAAGGTATGACATATATGCCATTCACTATTAGAATCTGTCTTTACTTTTTTCGTCAGTACACCCACGGAGATTGCTTACCTATTTTTCTTTTAGATAATTTTTTTAATTATGTCGATTACTTTGTATTTTTCATTTTATTTTATATAAAATGTTCCCTGCAATATGCAAATATGTAACAAAATTCATGTTAAAACCAAACAGGTATGCATAATGGTATATAATTTGAGGAGGGATCCAATTACACATTTTTTTGTGACACATCATGACATTGTTTTTTTTATATGTCAATTTTGCAATTTCAAAATCCAAACAGTCGATCCGAACTGTTCAACATGATCGCCATATTAAAATGTGCTTGGAGATCAAATTTTATATTTTTTTGATTTTTTGTACTATTTATTAAGATGGTTGCAAAATCGCTGTTTTTCAATGGTCTGAAAACAACGATTTTGTAACCATCTTAATAAATAGTAAAAAAATTCAAAAAAAATGTAAAATTTGATCTCCAAGCACATTTTAATATATCCATCATGTTGAACGGTTTGGATCGACTATTTGGACTTTGAAATGATAGGTGTCAAAGTGTGTCACCAAAAAAGGTGTAATTTGATTCCTCCTCATATAATTTTGGTAGTAATTCTAAAATTACTATTTATTTTTTGCAGCAGACGTGTCCTTGACATAATGTTAATGAGGTTCTGAGAAATTCATTTGGTAGGTTGATACTGTTTTAATATTATTTTGAACTATAATTACAGTTAGTCACATGTACATGACAACTAGTCGTGGATCAAAAGTGCACATGATACCGCTCGAGACACTGAAAAATCCATCCTTAGGATTTCCATAGCATTCGGTGTAGAATTTATCGAATTAAAAAAGGTGCATTGTAACGGTGTGGAAACGATCAGTCTTATACAAAAAGAGAAGTCAGGCGGGTCAAGCAGCTGGTACATTGAGGATTTTTCTCAGCTGAGCAGACCTAAGGCTTTCTCCAATCCTTTTAAGATTGGTGGATACACTTGGTATATATATGGACCTCTCTCTCTCTCTCTCTCTCTCTCTTGCTTTATCAGACTTCATGCACTAAGTTAATTTAATACACTTAATTTATTAATAATCAGGAGATTATGGCTAGACACAGAAAATGTTTCCTACAAGAACTATATCGGGCTTGGCTTGAAACTGGAGGACAAATCTGGATCACAGCTTCCACCATTGAGTGGTGTAATGGTTGATGCAGTTCTTTCTATCAAACGACAATCAGGAGAAGTACTCGCAAATGATCCTTACCGAAAAACATGTTAGTCTCATTTTACCTAATAATATTAATTCTTTCTACAAACAAAATTTTTATGACATGGAGTTGATTTTCAATTAAATATTGGGCTTGTTAGGTTTGTTTGCTAAACCAGTAAAGGGGTTTCTCAGTTCAGCAGTTGATCAGCTCATATTTTGGTTCAAATTTTGACTCATTAATTTCCATTCCAGGTTTAATTGGGTTCAGATTAGTCCAATAGTATTTCAAGTTAGGGCAGGTTTTGCAAGCTCTACCCAATGACAAAACATTTAATGGTCATGGTTTCACCTCGCCATCTCATGGTGTTAAGTGTTAACTGTCCCAAAGATGTTGGTTAATGGGATTTACTTCTTTTGGGATGCCATGTCAAAAAGTTACATATAGATATGTAATTAGATTATCCCAAATATTTTATAAATTTGTGTGACATAACTCCTGCAATTATTTTTGTAGTTCGTTGCAATTTCAGTACTCTCACTGAGAGGAGTACAACCTGGGGATATCCACAGTTCATAAGACTCGACGACTTTAAAAAACCTGTCAAATGGATACCTCATTAAAGGAACATGCACCATTGAAGCCTCAGTCCGCATTATTGGTTACGGAAATGATCGGTTATCTGATTAGTTTTGCGATTTATTGGTCTATATACACATAAAAATATATGTGAGCTACACATAATACTCTTAAGTTGCACACATATTTTGCTTACAAATTAATTTCTTTTTGGTTCTATCAAGATTTTAGTGATTTTGTAAATGGCAAGTAGCTACGTCCTTTGTGTACTCTTTTTGGCTTAATTATAGTTTAAGTGCTTGATCTTCAGAATTTCTTTAAAGAAAAAATGGCCTCTTTTATAATTTGCAAATACTGACAAAGGAAAACTCTCTTTTGTTCAGATTTTCAATAGTTAATATTTTATAAAGATGCAGGAGCCAAGCAATTATTTTGAAACGAGGTGGCAAATAAATAATAAAGAAATAAAATAAAGAAATTTTTTATTGTAAAATGTGGGGTTAGATCTGAATTGTTTTTATTATTTAAAAGTTTTTTGATTCCGTATTAACTATAGTGACATATCTAAAAACAATTATGTTTTGATTTACTCAAATATCTCGCTTAATATTTTCTTTGCTTTGAATATCTTCGTTAGAAAGTCCCCGCACACGGCACACTTATCTTTAGAGAAAATTATTTTACGCATGTAAAATCCATATCTCCATTTAGTATATATAAATACAAAAATAGATGCACAAGAAACACATTTTATCACAAGATTTACCATCATTGTTGTGTTTGGTTTGGTACACAAGAAATGCGTTTGTCATGACATTCAACTTTTCATGAATAAATAAGGATTTTCTGCGCAATATTTATTTGTACAAGATATTTCAATGTTGTGTTTTACCCGTTATACACTTTAGAGTGAATTGTTTCACATCAAGCCACATATATGGATGTACAAATTTTCTGTTTTAAAGCTTGATAAATGTGAGCCGTCTGATTTTAACGACGCCTAATCATAAGACTAGCTTGCTCTGAATTTCTACCAGGTAACGAGTACATACATATTACGAAAAAAAGTTGCCCCGTTTTGTAAGAGTCATATATAGTGCTTCAATCATTAGCCCCCATTATGACTGAAGTGTCCTGGGCTCATTTGATCAAATTAAGTTATTATGATGCAATTCTCGGCCCAATATGTTCTGGGAAAACAAGCAGAAACCCAAAGTAGAGCTTTTTCTTATTTTGGAAACTTCATCCTATAATTATTTTGGTAGAGTCTATTTTCCTTTCATCACATTAATTATAGTAGGATTAACGAAGTCGACGAGCAAAAAGACTCAGAAAAATATATCCGATGCTAAGTCAATAAATTGACAGGTTTCATTTTAAATGCAAGAAAAATATGGTCCAAAGACACAAATTTGTCCTCTTGGGGTTTCAGCAATTTTGTACTGTAATTTTTGGGGGTTCAAAATATTTCACTAGTGGCCTATTTTCACAGCATGACCCAACTCAATCCAAAATGATGGCCCCAGCCTAACCAGAAGGCATATGGCCTAACTAAAAGGTTAATATTATCTAGAAAAAAACTTGATTTAGAAAAAATAACCCAAAATGTGTTCAAGTACTAAACTAATTATCAACTGCGCCTAAAATTAACCTTGATTAACAAGAGATAATTTAAGATATCAATATGGAAAAAAGAACAAGACATGTCTTGAAGATCGTTTCCATATTTTAGATCACTTAAAAGGTTGAAAATAGCATTTTTCAGAGATGCACCTAATTTTTATATATCATATGATAATTAAATGTCACAAATTACGAATACTTCTACCGATCGAGAAATTTGCAGCTGTAGTGCTGTACTCGTTTGATGAATTTTGACGCCTTCGGAAGCACAGCGCAATTCCAACAAAGGATACATACAATTTTCTGTCAAATTAACAATTTATCGTAAGTATCTAAATTATTTTAACAAATAAGGCGACTTAACCAGAAATTAATAAAGAAAATACACAACAAATATATCTTACTAAGAATTAAAAGAAAGTACTAGTTTCATCTAAATTGTAAAATCTCTTTAACATAGTTAATTAACATAACAAAACAGATTTAACAATTTCATACATAACCATATCAGGTTCTCCTATTGCTGTCAACCTTTTCCAAGAGCTCCTTATAAATTGATGGACAACTCACCACAAAGCTTGCAAATACATCAGTTTCTGTAAAACTATGCAGAATCCCAGAAGAAGAAATATAGTCAAGACATATTTCTTTGAGTTGTGGGCAGTTGTGTTGTGCAGCCAGAGCAAGTGTTGTCACCACATTCTCAGCACTAATTTTCTTGGCTAACCTATCTTCACAAATGAACTTTAATCTGTCCAAAGCGTATCGATCAGCTGCAACAATTAAATACTGAGCCAAAATATCTTCATCCACGCCTTGGTCGTTATGATCATCGCTTGGAGGCAACAACATGTCAGTATATATGAATTGTAACATGGCCTTGAAAATTTGGGGCTCCATATCTTGAATCTCAATGCACTTGGCTTTGCTTTCACTCATAGAGCCGAAAAGTTCAGCCCGAAAAACAGATGATCGGGACGCTATGATATTTCGATGGGCTGGAAATGTTTCCCTTTTTACCTTAAAGGAGATGTCAGCACCTTCTCCACTTAGCAGCAAATGATGGAGATGCTTGTGCATATCGGATGGAGGCACAGAGATGGAGCTATTTTTTTTCACTTCTTCAACGGATGGCTCAAGGATTTTTAAATTGCACTCAATTGTAAAGCTATCATCCTTCATAAAATCTGAATTTTTCAACCAGATTTTTTCAACAAATTCGGTGAATCCATTCTTATCTCCTGTACTGTATTTGGATAAGGTTTGCTTATTAATGTATGATGCTCTTCCGTTTTGGTCTACTAGACTGAACTTAAGGAAAGCAGAAACATCTTTTGCTTCGCTCAGGAGTTCAACATAGAATGATATCCATTTATCTGGATGTCCAAAGTAATCATCTGTGCCACGTGGATAGTACAATATAGCCCATTGGTACTTGCCAACTGTGAATGTGCCACACTGAATGCTTCTACCATAATCGAAGCAATCAGTCGTGAGGGATTCTCCACAGATTTTGACACGGTGTGTGCCACTTATTTCTTTTATTTGGAATACTGAAGTTGTAAACGAAGAAGCCATGGGATCTGTGTATTGTGATCGATAATGGAGATTTTGCAAGATGATAGAGAGGAAGAAAGTGGTTGTTTAAGTGATTTGGAAGATGGCAATGATGGTTCATGTATATATGGAGCAATAAATGAATTTGAAACAGTCGTCAATAAAGAAGATTAATATTCATGAACAAGACCTAAAAGCAAATTTAAGTGCATCTCCCAAAGCAACTTTTAAGTGGTGGAGAGAAATTCTTTTCATTAAAAAAAGTTATTTAAGTGAGGGAAAAGAAAATACAGATCATCAGAAATCATCTTTAACTAAAGTGAGGTATCAAATTAAGTGACCGAAAGCAACTTTGCGTAGTGATGTGATACCCATCATCAGAAAGCAACTTTCATTAGCCTATACTGGAACAGTAACTTTTCAATTTGAACTATAAATTGAAACGCTAGGATGATTCAATTAATCAAAACTTTAAAATAATATTATATATTAGCCTCAATTTCTCACTCCTAAATTGCTCTCAATTATTATTGTTCTAATTTCAATAAAATAAATAAATATACACTATTATGAGTGAAACTAAGGTGTTCTTAAGCTCACCAAGCCTCTTTGTGAGCTTAACTAAAAACCTATTGGATTGACTTCAAATAACGCATCCAAACCGTTAAAACCGATCTACTTCATGAGTGATGTGTTTACATATCAAATTTTTAATTTTTTGAGCTAATTTAGTATGAATTCAAGCGGTAAAAAAAAAGATTATTTATAAGTTAATTTTAATATGTTCATTTTCATCATTTTTTTATTGCTTGACTTTATACTAATTAAACTAGTTCAAAAAATTATAATTTGACATGTAAATAAATCACTTGTGAAGTAGATTGGTTTCAACGATTTGAATATATTGTTTGAAGCCAATCCGATAGATTTTTGAATTAAGCTCACAAAAAGGCTTGGTGAGCTTATTAAAAACACTCTAGTTCTACTCCACTATTATTTATTAATGACGCAATAATCAAGTGTACATTAAACAATTATTATTGACGACTGTTAACATACGTTTTGACTTGGTCAAAACCATGTGATAGTAGTCAACAGTTATGTCTTATTAACTGAAATAATTAAGCAGGGTATGCACTGACAATATAGACAAATGTGCATCGACACAATAGACAACTGTACGTACTGTTGAAAAAAAAATGAGACGAAGAATGCTCACAAAAAAACTTTTGTGTATTGATCTATTTTTTTTTTTTTGTATTTGTTAGTAAAAAAAATTATTTTCTAATTGCTAGTAAAAAAAAATTAAAACAAGTCGGATCGACCAATCTATCAGCTAGTAATTTCAAAAAAGTTTGCACTTAAATAAATATTATAGGGAGCAATAAAATGTGATTTGTAATATTAGAAATATATTATTATTTGCCTTCATTAAAATGATAAATAATCGTTAATTTCATTTGAGTTTCCAATTTAAGTATTAACTTTAAAGATCAACAACTAGCGTTAATTAACGATGCGCTGCAATTTTTGCGGTGCTGTTAAGGATTAGCAGTTCAGGTTGATTCGGTCTTTGATTTATATATTCCAACACTATAACGACACAAATAAAACATAATAGTTTATTTTTGTATCTTTTGTTCTTGAGATATACGTATTTAATTTTTGGATACGGATCCGGATACGGTCGGATATTATCCGATCCGTTTGCACCCCTACGTAAGATTTTGTGCAGGTGAATCAAGTGAGCGGTGAGCCGGTGACCAATCATAATTTGGTAATTAAACTCGGCGTGCTTATCTATTATAAGCACGCTCGGACACAGAATCACACGCCGCGCATGCTTATTTTAATTATTTTCTTTCACAAACTTCATATTTTTTATTAGGGTTTTTTTTGTGATATTTTCTTGTTAAAGACTATTGTATATTAGGACCTTGTAAAATTCATTAATCGCAAAAAAAATCTCATTATAGCATGATTCTAATTTTTTACATTTATATATGCTCACTTTCAAATTAAATATTTTTTAAAGTATTCTTCTCATCTATATGAGCAAAATAGCTCTAATTTTGAAGAAATTGTTTCAAGAATTATATATATACAAAAAAATAAAAATAAATTCTAAAAATTGCTAAGAAAAAAATATTCACAAGAAGAAAAAGAACTACAAAAATATATAGTGAAATGATCTTTCCCATTCTTACTCAAAGTTATTAATATTTATTTTTTGATAAAATTATTTTACATTTGTAAAATCTGTATCTCAAGGATATATATATAGGAGGGATCGGATTACACCGTTTTTGGTGACATCAAATTACATCGTCCATTTTTTAAGTTTTCAAAGTCCAAACAGTCGATCTAAACCGTTCAATATGATGGATATATTAAAATGTGCTTGCAGATCAAATTTTACATTTTTTTGAATTTTTTTACTATTTATTAAGTACTTTACAAAATCGTTGTTTTCAGACCATTGAATTTTTGTACCCATCTTAATAAATAGTAAAAAAATTCAAAAAAATGTAAAATTTGATCTGCAAGCACATTTTAATATATCCATCATATTGAATGGTTTGGATCGACTGTTTGGACTTTGAAAATGGACGATGTCATTCGATGTCACCAAAAAACGGTGTAATCCGATCCCTCCTCATATATATATATCTATAGAGCTGGGCTATGGTGAGTTGCGAAGTAAGATGTCATTTTTACTTCACGCTCATATTTTTATTTTAAAAATCTAAACAACCGATCTGAACCGCTCAACATGTTCTCCATATTGAAATGTGCTTGGAGACCAAATTTTATAATTTTTGGAATTTTTTTACTATTTATTAAGCCACTTTGAAAATCACTGATCGAATGGTCCAGAATTTTTTACTGTTTTTACTGTTCACCCAGATCTGCGATTTTCAAAGTGGCTTAATAAATAGTAAAAAAATTCCAAAAAATATAAAATTTTGTCTCCAAGCACATTTCAATATGGAGAACATGTTGAGCGGTTTGGATCGGTTATTTAGATTTTCAAAATGGAATATGAGCGTGAAGTAAAATAACGTTTTACTTCACAACTCACCATAGTCGATCTCATATAATATATCATCCCATATATATATATCAAGAATACTTCGGAATTTCTCCCATAGAAACTCGTTGGATAGATTTAGTTCTTTAAGGGAAAGGAGCTATGCAGTTTCAAATGAAAAATGAGATATTTTAAGGTCTCTAAATTCTAGATTTCAGATTTTGTGTGCACACGGCGAAGGAGAGAGGAGAGAACATGATTTGAATTAAAAGGATATATGTGTTAATTTAATTTTTAAAACAATTAAATACAAAGTTAAAAGGAGATAGAAAGCTATGTTAAATTTTTATGAGATATTAGATATTATGGTTTTTTTTATGGGAATATTGAAACAACATATATAATATATATGTTTTCTTGACAAATGTTTTTATTAGAAGATGATTTGTTTTCTTTACAGCTCAGCTCAACGAAGCTTCAAACAAAATAGAGTTAGACATAAAGTTTTTTGGATTTATTTATTTAAATATAAATGTTGTTATAAATAAATAATTATATTGATTTAAATTTTTTTACAAATTTAAGTATGCAAAACAATTATATTGATGCAAAAAAAAATATAATAATATAACACGATAGTATACAAATAATTAATCAATAATCACATATCATAATGCGACTTATAACTAATGTTATTTTAATAACCTTAAAAAAAATTATGTTATTTTAAAAGTTTCTCCCAAACAAGCTAGGAACACCAATGTCCTTATAACGTCTTTTTTTCTTTTAAATAATACAAGATATTAAATTTTTCAACAAAATTAAACAAAAAAACATTTGTAGATTAAGGTTACTATTTTAGAATAGGCATTATATTTATTTGTATATTTTCCTGTCTCCATTACGTGCTCTATCAGTGCAATATTGATTTAACTCTATTTATTGATTTTCTCAGATATCTTTATAAATGAACATATTAATAATATGTTATACAGAAGTTTTATAGTGAAAAAATAGGGAGGAACTAATTATTTGTTAGATTGATTAAAGTGTACAACCGTTTCTTTGTACATTTATTTGGTACATTTGTTCATGCATAAATTGTTAAATTTTGCCAACAAACACATGACTATACAGTCTATACTCTCTTGAGTCACGCTAATTCTTCTCCAAAATTTCTCACATATTACTTCAAAAAATGACCACCAACAAAAACTATTTTCAATTTCTTTTTTTAGATTGTTTGTAAGACAGAAATTATTCGACCTCAAAGCGCAATCCCAGGTCCATCAGGCCCACCTGCTCCGGTCCAAATTTTTGCCCTTTATGATGTGGCCGATGGAAAAGTATCAAGCCTTTCGGTTTCAACCTTTTTTTTCTTGAAATTTGGTAGGACAGGGTTTTTATTTTCACCCTTTCAGTTGTTTCAACATTTTTTTTTATTTATAGAATCAATTTTTGGTAGAGATAATATTTTTTGGAGATCACATATTTAAAATTCGAATGAATTTTTTATATAAATATTAGATAATTGGGTGATTTAACTTCTACATTTTAGTAAAATTTTTTTTTTTTTTTTTTATAATGAAAGTGGGAGTATCTGTATCCCACATGTTCCATTTAAGCAAGTTAGTTTTATTGTGTCAAACAACTAATATCTATCCAAAAATAACTAATTAAACCAAAACAATCCATCCTTTCCAAATAATATATATTTTCAGACAAAACATCATATAATTTAAATTTTTAATAATTTGTGCACTTGTAGAAAAGAAATATGTAAAAATTTCAAGATATATATTTAATAACAAATATCATGCCCGTGCGTTACAACAGGAACATATATTATAAGAGAACAAAAAAGTATTTCTCATCCAAAATAACATATTTCATAAAAAAAATGACCATTGAAAATATTAATTATATAACAATAACCATGAATATTAAAATAAATTGGTTCTAAATCTAAATTATAAACAAAAAAAGTCAATTAGTATAATAAAGTCAGTCCAATGAGAAATAACACCGACTTAGTGCAAATTGAGGATATCATAGTAGTAGCTATATTATACACCTTGTATCTATCAAAGAGAAATCAAATATTCAATTGCTACAATTGAAAACATATAATAAAATTAGAAATGTTAAATTAATATGGTTCATATATACCTTATTTCTCGCTCAAAGGCCTCCCGGTAGACTATATTTTTGGTATACACTCTTGGCCATCATATTTTTTTTCCAGCTAATAGTATTGTAACTGACAAAATTACTCTTTTGAATTTCAAATTTATGTTTTAGTTATAAAAAATTAAGTTAAGACATAACACATAAATTAGATAGGCATTAGTTTTTTGTAAAAAAATATATTGTTGGTCGTGCACCTAGGGGTGTAAACGGAGCGAATTCGGAGTGGATGATGCTAATATCAAATCCATATCCACGTTTCAATGAGCGGATATAAATACAGATAGTAACCGAATGTTAAAATATAAAATCAAATCTACCTTAAATGGATATTTAAGATATGAAGCGGATAATCCACAAATACGGATTCAAATATGAATACAAAACGAATAATTGTTGAATAATTGAGTCATATAACTTGGGAGCGAAAACATTTGAGACCAATTCAAAATAGAAGCCCAATTAAGATAAAAGTAAACAAAATTATAAACCCGTACACTAGCAAATCATTAATAAATGATCATTGGTTGAAGTAGTAATACCACTCGTTTAACAACCTTTTGAAACAGTGAACAAAAAAAAGTTTGCTCCGGTCCGGAGCAAGAATTAGTCCCACAATGAAATCCAAATACAATGTGAGCTGGCCATTTCAACCCACGTGAAGAGCTTAAATAAATAATTATGATGTATAATATATATTAATATGGAATGACACACATTTTGGAATGACAACTGTCTGTATAGACCTCATTTCCGGACTTGCTGTGGGTATCGATTCTACATATATTAACAATCTTTTAGAATTGAATATAAGACAATAAGATAAAATTAATTACAAGTTATAATTGGATGAATATATTGTATGGTAATGTGGAGTTATTCGTCTAATGAATTGTATTGCGAAATTAAAAATAAATAAATATTAGAGGATTGTATTTTCTATTCACTTTTTATGTTTTTCAGGTATGTACCACACTTGAAGTTTCTGTTTTATTACAATGAATTTAGTACGTTTTAAATGTATTTATTAATTCATTTATCGATTAAATATTCAGATATTTAAATATTGTATTGCATATTTATCTGATTAGAATTAGTGCATAGTTTAATTAGAAGTGTATAAAGATAGTTGCATTCAATAGCTGAGCATCTTTTATTGTTTTATGTGCTGGTTTGATTGGAATTTGATTATTCTTGAAGATATTTATAATAAGTCCGGCTAGTATGACATCAGTATCATATGACACAAACTATAAAATTGATTGGATTGACTTCAAACGACTAATCCAAACCGTTCAAAATGATTTACTTTATTAGTGATGTGTTTACATGCAAAAAATTTATATTTTCTAGTTATTTTAGTATCAAATCAAGTGGTAAAAAATGTTGAAAAATGAATGCATTAAAATTAATTTAGAAACTCATACATTTGACCGCTTGACTTAATACTAAATAAATTTGAAAAATTATAAATTTTGCATGTAAACGTACAACTATTGAAATAGACCGGTTTGAACGGTTTGGATTCACCATTTGAAGTTAATTCGATAGATTTTGGAATTGGTGTTATATAAACTGAAATGACACTCATTTATAATTGCACTCTTTAATTAATATATAAGGTAATATAAAAGTATATAAAAAATCTCAATTAAAGTGCATAACACATTAATAAATATTTATACGAAAAATGTAAATCATGTAAATATATGTTGTGGTTATAAAGGTAGATATTATGCTTACTTTAGAATTGAATAAATACATTTCAGTGTATCAGCAATTAAAAAATTGCAACATAATAATATATATAAAAGTTACCGTATTAAAGAACTAAATTAAATTTATTTTTTACTTCCTAAAAAGTTTATCTATCTAAGTTTACTTAAATGGACATTTCTTAAATAATATAAAAGAAATGGAAAAAAATTAATACATAACCAATCAATTATCATCAATCCAAAATCTTTAAATGATATTTTGAAAATGGAAATAAATCGAGACCATGATAAGACTAACTAAATAAACTTTTGGTGTAGCATTTGAAAATATAGGGTTGGATAGCCGCCATCTTCCCTTCTTTCCATCCAACTCCGTCCTTTTCATTTCTTGTAGATCTCATTCCGATACAATATCCATCCTCTCTTTCGGTACTACCTCTTCGAGTGGAGAGGAGAATGAGAGAGAGGGGAGGGACCGGAGCCGAGCTGAGCCGACCGGAGCCTAGAGTAGTATCGTCGGAGCTTGGAGCATAGAGTACCCATCTTGATCGGAGCTCGACGGTGAGTAAATCCGGTCGTCGTCGGTGTACGGCGGCGGCCAAAGAAACGGATCTGATCGTCGAGTGAGATAGAAATTAAGATATTAGAGTGATTAAGAGTGTATATAAGTAGAATTTGAAAATGCCACAAATTAAACAATACTTACTTTTAAACTTAAAACCTTGTAAATTTTGGAACTATATACGCAGACCACTAAGCAATATATTATACTTAAATTCCCAAACTAATTAATCATATACTTTGAATAGTTAAATAAATCTTAAGGTACTCTTAGCAAAAAATAATATTTCGCCGGAGTTAACATAGTTAACCGGAAGTAGCTAGGTTGAAGGTATATTGATATATGTACCTTTCTCAGTATAATTTGCTGGGCTGAGTTCTGAGATAATTTTATTCTTGGTATTGTCCTTGCTTCTTAAGCGGAGATCAGCATGAATCTTCTTTGAAAACTTGATCAGTCCCAGGAGTCCAGGACTGATCAAGTTTGCAGAGAGGACCCATGCAATTCCCACTCTCTTTCTCTCTCTATTTTTGAAAAACTTGGCTGCCAAAAGTCTCTCTGCATCCTCCCTCTTTATAGTCTCTTGCTTAGAGATGCGCTGGCTAGATCCAAGCCTTGTTCAACAAATAAAATATAACCGTTGCTCCCCCACGATGAGGACATTATGAGGTAGAATTTTTTTAATATTATTTGTCATGTGAATTTATGGTCTCTTACTCTCTTGCTTAGAGATGCGCTGGCTAGATCCAATCCTTTACAGCTGATTCAAGGTGTGAATTATTTTTTAATATTTTTGTCATGTGGCCATGTGACATGTTTGTTTCAGTTCATGACTAATCCAAACTTTATATCACTCCAATGCACAGATCCACCTCATGGCATTGGGTTCTGTCCAAAGGGTTTTGCACAAAGTATCATCCAAAATCAAGTTTAAAGGTTTGATTTGTATTGAGATTCGTGTAAATGCATTTAAACTTAATAAATTTAAATGACTTCTTGAATCTAAATGGTTATACGAATTTTGATACAAATCGGACGGTTTAGATCAGACTTTGGATGAGACTTCGTCCAAAGCCATTTGGACAAACTTTAACTTTAAATTTTATTGAAATGGTTTCAAACAAAAAAACTTCAAATAGTAGAAACCAATCTACACTTCACGAATGATGCGTTTACGTGTTCAATTTATAAAATTTTGACTTAATTTAGTATAAAGTAAAAAGGTAAAAAAAAGAAGGTTTATAAGATAATTTTAATGATTTTATTTTTCATTTTTTTTTCTGCTTGACTTTTATATTATATTAATTTAAAAACTTATAAATTTGACATGTAAACACATTGCTTGTGAATAGATCAATTTCAACAGTTTAAATTTGCTTTTCCATTATCCAATGTGGCTAGCAGGAACAAAAATATTTAAAAAAAAAATCAAAAGATAATTATTTAAGATAGAGAAGCTTTTATACTGATATAGTGACATATAGATCACTCTTATTTGTCATGTGAATTTATGGTCTATTGCTTAGAGATGCGCTGGCTAGATACAAGCCTTGTTGAACAAATAAAATATAACCGTTGCTCCCCCACGATGAGGACATTATTAGGTAGAATTTTTTTAATATTATTTGTCATGTGAATTTATGGTCTCTTGCTTAGAGATGCGCTGGCTAGATCCAATCCTTTACAGCTGATTCAAGGTGTGAATTATTTTTTAATATTATTTGTCATGTGGCCATGTGACATGTCTGTTTCAGTTCATGACTAATTGAAACTTTATATCACCCCAATGCAGAGATCCTTTAATCTAAATATTGAGATTCGTGCAAATATATTTAAAACTTAATAAATTAAATAACTCCTTTAATCTAAATATGTATACGAATTTGAGTAGAACTAGGGTGCTCCTAAGCTCACCAAGTCCTTCCGTGAGCGCGACTCTAAAACCTATTGAATTGACTTCAAACGACATTTTCAAACCGTTAGATGTTCAATCTATATTAAAATGTAGTTGTAGACCAAATTTTACATTTTTTGAAATTTTTTTACTATTTATTAAGATGGTTTGAAAATCGCTGTTTTTCAATGGTGCAGAATTTTAATAAAAACAGCGCTTTTCAAACCATCTTAATAAATAGTAAAAAAATTTCAAAAAATGTAAAATTTGGTCTCCAAGCACATTTTAATATAGATTAAACATCTAACGGTTTGAAAATATCGTTTGAAGTCGATTCGATAGGTTTTAGAGTCGCGCTCACGAAGGGCTTGGTGAGCTTAGGAGCACCCTAGTTCTACTCTACGAATTTTGATACAGATCAGACGATTTAAGTCAGACTTTAGTTAAGACTTTGTCCAAAACTATTTGGACAAAACCCCCAGCCCCAGCTCATATGTGTAATGGCCAAATTTTATGGATGCGATTATTGTTAATGGAAAATTAATTGAGTAGAGTGCTGTTAACCTCGTCAAGTTTTTGGTGAGTTAAACTTTAAATTTTATTTTATTGAAATGATTTCAATCAAAAAAATTCAAATAGAAGAAACCAATCTACACTTCACGAATGATGCGTTTATATGTCAAATTTATAAAATTTTGACTTAATTTAGTATAAAGTAAAGAGATCAAAAAAAAAGGTTTATAAGATAATTTTAATGAGTTTATTTTTCATTTTTTTTACCGCTTGACTTTTATATTCTATTAATTTAAAATCTTATAGATTTGACAAGTAAACACATCGCTTGTGAAGAGATCAATTTCAATAGTTTGAATCTACTTTTCCATTATCCAATGTGGCTAGCAGGAACAAAAATATTTAAAAAGAAAAAAAAAATCAAAAGATAATTATTTAAGATAGAGAAGCTTTTATACTGATATAGTGAGATCACTCTTATGTGCCAAAGATATAGAAGTGACAGAAACGAAAAATAAACAAAAATGAAATAGGTGCAGAGTGATTACCTCCTATAGGATCACTGACTGCAACAGTTAACAAGGAACTCCATCTCTTACATATGACAGTTTTGAAATCAGGATTGCGGTTCAAGTTAAAAGAAGAAACCGCATATGACCTCCCTGTTTTCACAATTCCACTTCTTGATCCCTCTTGAACTCCTCCATATAGTAGTGTAGATAAATACCTTACATGCCTGTAGCACCTTCATCTTTCTTTCTCTCTTTCTTTCACAATTCACACACAATCAAATCAAATTGCTTCTTGGCCTGAAACAGAACAAGGGAGGAAATGATTAACTTGGTTTAGTATCAAAATAGCTTCTTGTTTTATTAGTAACATAATTACTCTTTACTTACAAAAAAAACTACTTGTATTACACATCAAACACTTTCCTGTAGAAAATTAAGTGTATACACGACATATTGAACTTGATTTATTTTCTGTACCTTGTGTTTGGTATAGACTGGTAAATTAACTTCAGAAATATATTTCAGCATAAAATCTGGTCACTAAAATTGTAATATTGTGAAGTACAAAATAAAATCACAGTGCTAGCAAGTAAAATTGGACTAGCAAAATACAAGTACGTATGTACAGTACATATGCTGCGATACGCTAGTAAGTTCTCCAATATCTAATACATATTTAGCACACAAAAAATGTGTTGGAAAAGTTAGACACGTCTATTTTTAACTCGTCAAAATCATCTATTACATCATCTAATTTGATCTTTTTGCAATATCTTTCTCACAATAAATAGTAAAATAATTATATAGGTAGTCATTATCTAATCTATACATAGTCTAGTCGTGACAATCTTCATCGTTAAAAAAACATCTTTTTGTAATTGCAGATAAAATAGAAAAGTATCATAGTCCTACTCTGAGTGAGGCTATAGTGTTTAAGAAGTAAGAGTGTTTTTTTTTTTTTTTTTTACTTTACATTCCTATTTTCAATTTCAAAGTTTAAACAGGCAATTTGAAATGGCTCAACATGATTTCCATCCGACTAATATCACAATATTATGATTTCAGCTTAAGTTAACCAATCCATAACAGTCCAATATATCTAATCCATGCCTGATTAATTATGACTCAAAATTGCAGAATGGACATTGTTAGTGCCCTCTCTAAAGAAGATGCTAAATTTAGAAGGACATTAACTGGGGTAGATGCTAGAGATTGGGAATAATTGACCTATGTTATTCTTAACTTTTCCCCTACTCAACCTTTGGAGAGGAGTCCAACCTGAACATAGTATGATTTGGTGGAATACCAAATTATCCTAAAAAATCAAAGTATTTATGTGGTTACTTACCCAGGGCAAAATCCTAACCAAAGATAACTGATAAAGGATGGTCTGGCTCATGGTCTGGCTCAGTTCAATGTCATTTATGTGACCAAAAGGAAATCATAGATCATTTATTCATTCAATGTTCCAAAAAGTTAAGGACCCAATTGTAAAATTGTCTCCCTACCCTTCTGACAACTCCTTGTCTATTACCAGTAAATTGCGAACAAGGCCTCTATTGCGTTTTTGAGCCTGTTTTGACCAGTAATTTTGAGGCGCCTGTAAGGTAAAAGCAGTGACATGCCAGAACTGAGATATAGCATGTAGACTGCACTTCGCATCGCACATTCCTCCTTCACTTCAAACCTCCTATTGGAATTGGAATAGTGAGTGAAGGGAAGTTGGTGAAAGTTGTAATTCCTCCATAAACGTTGCGCTAGGCGTACCAGTAAATACCCCTTGCGTTTTCCTTGCCCAATTTTCCAAGAGATGCGACTCATAAAGGTTAGCTCTCGGAACTTGTTGTAGCTGAACTCTCTCCCTAACTCCTTCATATCTCATGACACATTGAGCGACTCTCTCCTCTGCCTTCCAATACGGTAACCCCTCTAGTCTTCTCTCGCGGACTGCCTCTACCAGAATTTTACAATCTGGATACACAACATACTCTCCTTCTTCTCGTGTCAGTACCAGTTCAAGAGCGTTTAACAGTGCTTGTGCTTCCACCTCTAATGGGTTGCTGACTTGAAAGGATCTCCTCTGTGCAATGACTACTTCACCTGTTGCATTCAAGATTATAACCCCCGACCAGTACAGTAGTTTACACCAATGGACACAGACGTAATTGAATTTACATCAGTACTAAATATATGTTATATAATTAAATGTATTTGACTAAGACCAATAATCACAAATCTACTTATGTATTGAGATTTTCACCCATACAATGGGAATTGCACTAAATGTACAAAAGAAGAAGTAAAAAAATGCATTTAGCATTATTAGGAATTGGGACAAACCTTATATTAGTCACAATTGTGTCTTCTCGGATGAAGATGGAAAATGAATGCTTCTATAGAAGATATTGATAATTTTTAAGGAATCTAAGATTAATTGAAAAAGAAGAAGAAATTACATGAAATAAACTTGAGACAACAGCCAGACCTCATGATACTCTCTAATTGACTTCTTCACCATGGCAGCATGATCCTCTGGTACTGTTATCATTCAAAACCAAATCAGATTAAGCATCAATTTTCTCTCCCTCTAGGGTTTCGGTGATATATCCCTCTCTCTTGCAATCTCTCTCTTTCTCCTCTCTGAGTTGCTCAACAGGTTGAGAGGGTTTTCTCTCGCAATCTCTCACAGAGAGAGGAGTCGGTTTTGATTTTGTATTTCCTGCGGTAGAGCCTTCGTCGTCTTCAAATTGTCGACTTCAAATTGGGGAGAAATAAAATGGAGGAGAGTGGAACCGAAGAGGAGGACAGTAAATTGATCGATTTCAAGAAGAGAGAGAAGAGTCGGTCAGAAGAAAGACGACAGAAGCAATCCGTGTGGTTACATTTTGTTTAATTGAAAAATAAACTTCTTTCAATCCTAATAATATTGAAAATATAAACTTCTACGCATAAAATAACATTACATTTAATCAAAAGAAAGAAAGATTATTTAATTGAAAAATTTATATTAAATTTGAATTTTCATCTTTCAATTCTAATAATAATGGAGCGGAGAAATGAAGATATTTATTAAATTTGTTTAGAAACAAAAATTCTGAAATAATATCGAAAATATGAATAATTGTACAAAATTATAAAATAAGGAAGCATTATTCTACAAACAAATTATGTGTAAAAAGTAAATTTATTCCTAGTTTGAATTGTTATTTATGATGAATAATGAAACAAAGTTTACGTTGTATTGTTTGTATGTCGTGTTGTGATTTGTGCTGTAATTAACTTGATACGTGTGTCGTTACAATAAGGGTGTTGTGTTGTGTTATGATGAAATTGCGCTATACTATTATGTGTCCGGTTATATCTCTAACACTACGTCACTATTTAATTCTGAAAAAGTTCATGTATAAAGCCCCCCTATGATATTTATAATTTGACATATTTCAGAAAAAGTACATGCATTTCTTGCGAATTTCAAATTAGATTGGAACGAATACTAAAATTGTTGTCTTACTTTTATGAACAAAATGAGTTTAATATTAAATATATTATGTATTAATATTGAAAATCGTTTAGAATTTGTTGAATATGGAACTAAAAATCTACAACAATATAAATTCTAGGTAAAAAATGAGTTTTTATTTTAAATATAGATATTGTATTAAATTATTTGGATCAAAGTATTTCGAAAGAATTGTATTGTATAGTTATTTAATTCTTAAATATTTCTATTTTGTTTACTATATACTTCCACAATTTGTATTTTATATATTTCAAATCATATTTATTTGTTTCTACTAGGATCTTTTACAATTTTATACAACTTTACAAATGTAATATGCAATTAATATAGCAAAAAATATTTCTGAAATATACAAGTTTTTTGTCATATCATTGCTTTAGATTCTATCAATATTCTTTCTTCCTATATATTGCTGGATGGGTAGATATACGTACAGTGTATAGATACTTTGAAAATAGTCAACTTTCGGATAAAAACACTCTAATATTCACTGTCCTCGATCACAAAACCTTAAATTAATTGTTCTGTCTCTCTTTTAATTTATTTAATATTTTATTATACGTTATTTTAAAATTACATTGACAACCTTGTAAAAAGAAATTGTTCATTTGCACCTCTCATGAGTGCAGTTTGCAGAGACAGAGCTACATTCAAGGAATGAGAGTCAATTGATTCCATTTATTTTGAAATTTTTTGTACTTGCACACAATTTTATATATAGTATAAGATATAATGCTATAGATATGGTAATATTGATCCCCATTCGCAGTATGAAAATTTTATATAATTGATAATTCATGTTTGACTCTCATAACTTCAAAGTCTAACTCCGTCCCTGACAGTTTGAATGTTGGAGGAAGTTATTATCTAGTAACCAGTTTTAAAATTTGTAAATCGAACCGAACTATTAAACCAGTTTGAAAAAATGAACCGAACCGAACCATTTAACCGGATAAACCGAACCGTTTAAACCGATTAAACTGGATCCGATGAACACCCCTACTAAATACATTGGATAATCCATTGAACTTTTTTCTTATTTGTAGAGAGAAAGAGGTCAAGCTACTCCATATTTCAAAAATCCCAGCAAGTGTTGGATTCAATCTTGCTGACCTCTCAAACAGAAAGAATTATCTTAACCACTAGACTAATTAAACGTAGTCATCTTATTGCAATATGAATTATCATATTGCAATATGAATTATTCTGAATTTCTTATAATGGTACCTTAAGGTAATAACTAAAATATACACTGTGATCCTTGCAGGTTCATTGATTAGAAGTCCTCACTCCATTTTTGTATATGGTTTCTTACATAATTTTTTCTTCCTTGGATCTGTCTGTTTATGTTGCAGGGGATGCCATAGTGTATATATCATGTGTTGACTGAAGTATATAAAGTTTCACTTGCGTTGTGTGAAAGTTCTTAAAAATTGAATTTCTGTAGATAAACAGAAATTAATTATTGCTAGAAGATTATTTAAGTATTAAAGTGGAAGGATGATTAACCAAATTAAGGACCGGAAAACATCTTGAATTCAAATAGAAGTGCATGTATAATTCATAATTTAATCATTAACTTCTTTCAGTACATTTACACAGCTTACTTAATTCTACATTCACATCCATCCACATATGTATACTACAGTCGTGTATCTCTCGATTAAATGGAGAAGCCCACATACTCTATGGCATGACTATTGGTACTAGGTTGGTACTCTCTCCCGATGGACCCGAAGAGAACTCAATCAACTTGTAACTGATAATCATTCCAACACCCACAGAGATGACAAGAGCAGCAAAGGCACTCCATATTTCTTTCCTGGATCCATAGACGCTCTCCAAAGCCTTCTGCTTGAATGACCGGAGCCGCATAGACAGCTTTTGTTGAACTGCTGACCTTTTGGTTGATTCAGCTTCACTGCTTGAGTCACTGGTATCACTGGAGCTTTTCGAATCTTGGGCAGTTGCCTGTGTAGGCTGTTCTTGGGGAGGAGGTACTGGGTTAACAACAAGTTTCGGCAAGGTGATATAGACACGTCCGTTCTCAAATTTGGCACGAATTTCGGCCTTGTTGCAGTTTTCAGGGGTTTGGAAATCCTTGCAAAAGCGAATCCATTTGTTCTCCCCCAAGGGGCATTCCCCATTGACCCTGAGTTTGCCAAAGCTATCAATCTGAACCTTGATCTGTTCCTTCTTGAAACCTGCATGCATCAAACAAAGGTTTTTGTTACGATTATTGAAGTTAGTTCAATAGTTGTTGACAATCAGTTAACACATTGTATAAAGGCACACAAGTTCTAGGCAGAAATAAGTAGATGTTAAGGCAAATATTAGTTAAGATAGAGAATTGAAAAAAAGGATATAATTTTCTCAAAAAAAAGAAAAAACATGCCTGTGACATCGATAATGATGGTATCAGCTCTATCTCCTTGGGTCAATTCATGAGGAGGCACAATGTCGTTGTAGATGCGTTGGCTGACAGAAGGTCCGGGTCTAGCATCCATGTTTTCTATTACAAATGTATAACTCGGCTTTGTTTTTTGTTGATCCTTTGTTAGGATAATAATTGGCTTGTAAATATGGTGCTTCTTATGAGGACTGATTGGTGGTGATTGGCAATTTCAAAGATGGTGTATATTTATACTTATATTTGGGGCAGCATATTTTTTTTACTTGAGAATTATGAATTTGTTGTCAGGAGGGTGACGTTATACCTTTCTCTCTCTAAATTTGAGGGAAGGGGTCACAGGTGGGGTTACTTCATTAGCAGAATTGGTTAATCTTATGTTCGTTTTCCAGTCGATACTCTCCGCTCATCTTTTCTTTATTTTTTTCTTTTCCTCCAAGTAAATAAAGGCCCATGGGCCATCTTTCCTTTATGGGTTAAATAGGTTTCAGCTTCAAGTCAATAACAAACTACTTTTGCCGAATAAATGTTCTGGTACCAGGATCGCTGGATTTTTTTCTCGAGCACTGTACTCGGTCACCCAGGATCTGTCTCTTTCATATACCGCTTTTAAGTAAAATAATTTGAAAATTGTACAGCCGATGAGTATGTCATAAGCAACAATCAGGAATGAACACTAATTACACATTGAAGGTGGCTATGATACCAGTCAATCAGGAATGTATGTTTAAAAGTTTGAATTGATTATTTGAACTTAGAAAAAAAAATATAAGTCTATAATACCAGTCAATCTGTACTATGCATATTATTATTGTCTCACTTTTGAAATAATATATATACTATTCATTCATACTTTTCATTATTTTCATGCATAAGAGCATATTTGGTTTATCCTCTTAAAGGTGGCTTCAAAATTTGGAATGTCCCTTGCAAAAAAGTCTGGCAGTCTCCGTACGTAGGCACTATCGAGATATGAGAAACAAATACATTTTACTAACTAAGCATAAGTTCTTTTTTTTATGTGTTTTGCTTTCTTTTACTTGACTTTTGCATTTTTTATATAGCATGATGTGAACTTATTAAGTTTTATTTGCACACTTCAACAAAATTTAAGAGAAAAATGTGTGCTGTATATGGAAGGATTTTGTTTGAAGTTTTTTTTTATTTTCGAATACGAAAGATAAGTGAAATATTTATTTCTTATTTTAATTTGAATATAAGGTCATCATAGAGTAAGGGAAAAATGTCAAATAATTGAAAATTGAGGAAGCTTGGATTTAAAATGGGTGCATTCACAATGACTTATATTGTGCCCGTGCGTTGCAATGATAATATATTATAAGAGAACAAAACAAATTAATAGAAAATAACATATTTTCACATAAAAAAAGTATAATAATAAAAAGAATAATTATTCAACAATATCTAAAATTGATTGGTTTTAAATTCAATTTTTAATTAAAAAATAAATTAGTATAATAAAGTTGAAAGAGAAATAACATCGACTTAGTGCAAATTGAAAATATCATAGTACTAGCTATATTATACACCTTGTATCTGTCAAAGACAAAGTAAATATTCAATTGCTACAAGATTTTATATGTAGATGCATTTTTTCAATATTTTGGAAGCACGTACATGACATCTATATTATTATTTTTTTCAAATGCAAATAGGTAAAAGAAAAAAATAAATGTATCTTCTCTCCATGTTTATTTTTCTAATACATTACTCTGTGCAATTAATTTAAGAATACTCATTTAAGAAAAAAATATTAAATTTGGGAGATGTACGTGCGTGCGTGCGTGCGTGCGTGTGTGATCAATTTATAAGAAAGATTTTGTGAGTGCAGGATATAATTTTTTTTATTAATTTGTAGGTCTTTAAAAAATATTGTATTTTGTTGCTTGTCAGATTACTCATGTGTTGTTGTTTTATTCATTTTTTTCCTTTGGGAAAAATTATGTTTGTATTTTTTCTTTAAAAAGTTGCCTTTCATTATAAATACTTTCATGCTTAGATAAGAATATTGTTTTTAGTTTCAAATTCCTTTGAAAGTTATGACATTAGTAAATATTAGCCCATGACACATTGACATACAACGAAATCAAGAATTACAACGATTAATGTAAATCTGTATCATAAAATGACATTTTACAAATGGAAATAAGTACTAATCAAATTGAGTAATGATAATCAAATAAGGGGTTGAGGAAAGTTTTTGAAAAAAGATGGAGAACTTAGGACATTGTACATGTAGCGATTACGTGAGACAAGTACGTATCTAAATAAATTTAGACATCTATACGCAAAAATAATTGCATAAAAAAGCAGACTATCTGATTGGAAGGCTGATATACAATTTAAAATTTTATCTTTTAATCTAATTAGCTGTTAACGGATCAGAACATCTACGTGCCTAATATAAAAATGGAGATATTAGTTACTCTTTTTACAAACGTACTATTAAATGTCAAACAAGACGTAGAACAATTATTTTGTATCTATTCCGTTTAATTATTTATGGCTCTCTAATTTTGAATCTATTTGTAATTGACAATTTTATCAATGAAAATACGGGCTAGACCCATATTTTTCTTCAAAAAAAAACATAAAGAAGAAATATTTCATCTTGGAAATATTTTTCGCTTACACATAAAGGTATTTATTGGGTTTGGTTTATTTGGTTTTTAACCGAACTGGAAAACTTTGAACTATTTGGTTTAGTTGCTTGATATAATTCTCTAGATTAGTGCAAATATTCAGTGAAGACGAATCACAATCTAGATGAACAAACCTAAAAATTGAGCAAAAGAGAGAGAACAACGAGAGAGATAAATAGAGAGAGAGATTGTTGGTAGTTCTTGCCAAGCTTTTCAAAAAATGAGGAACAGAGTAGCAACTAGTAAATAGAATGATATACTCATTTATGGCTTTGTAACGTCTATTTCTCTTTTTGTTGGAGGACAATTTTCTGAAGCTCAGCCTTTTTATAATATTAAACATAATACTCTTTCTTCAATTTTTTAAACAAAATATTAATGTGGGATTCAAATATACACCTTTACTCTTTTCTTCTCCCTCCTGTTTACTCCCACCCAACTTTGCCATTTACACAGGGAAATAATAGGGATGCATCACGTCCATTGTTGTTGTTGGATGTTGCTTCTATACACTCTTTTGTATTGATGGTATGGTAATTTAGTAATATTGTTGAGCTTTATAATGTGAGAAACAACTTAGCCTTTAATAGACCTACAATGTTAATTGTGTGTTAATTTTATAAATAATTTTATTATTGTAAATAAGTAAGGTTAGTTTTTAAATATTTGTATTCAATACTTCTTTTCTCCTAATATTTGGTCAACATGAATTGGGCACATCAATATATTTTGAATAAAATAAAGATCTTTATATTTGGCTAATCAAAATCAAATGTCAATTATATACATTTTTTTCTTAAGTTTCATATGATTTGTTCATCATCTAATTGTTGTCAATGATATAAGTTATTTAAATGAGCAAGTAAAATTTTGTTGTTGTTGATGATCATGATTTAAAGGCACATAATAAGACACAAAAAATTACATAGATGCAGCAAGTACATCCAACCACTGCAAACGGTATGATGCATTTCTGTTATTTCCCTGGGTAAAAGACATAATTGGGTGGGAGGAAAACAAATAAAGGAGTGTATATTTGGGTCTCACAGTAAGATTTTTTTAATAAATTTGAAGGAAGAGTATTTCATTTGATGTTTTTAATAAGGAACACATTTCAGAAAATATTTCTACAAAAAAAAAAAAAAAACGTTACAAAGCCATAAATTGATATATCATTTTTTTTTAACAGTTACTACTCTCTCTTGTCTTTTTGCTTTGGAAAACTTGGCAACAAAAACCAAGAGTCTCTATCTCCCTCCCTCTCTCTCGCTCAATTTTTAGGTTTCTCCATCTTGATATTTGTTATTCCTCTTCAGTGAGGATTTTGCATTAATCAAGAACGTCAAGTAATAAACAACAAGGTATAATTTCACTCTCTCACACTCTTGTATGAGACATTAAAATCTAGGAATTTACTTGGGAATTGAGGAAGAAAGAAAGGGAAGAAATTGAAGGCCATAGCAAGGAGGCATGAGCCAAAATTGCAATTTTATAAAATTTTAAGTGTGATTTGTCATGTATTTCTTTTAATACAAAAAATGATTTATCATGATAACCTTGATTTTTATGGTCCTCCCCCTCATCATTTTTGGAATAATATATATTAATTTGAGAACGAGATACATATATGCTTCCTATGATCTTGTGGTTCCAATATCACTACCATCTCTTAATATTTAAACCACAATTAAGGGCACTCATGGTCAGGGATTCCCTGCTGTTTAGTTTCTCCCCCTCCTTTATCCAATTATATAGCTTTCCTGCACCGTACAAAATTTTAATAATCATTTTTCTGTTATTTTTTTTTTAAGGGACAATTGTTATTTTACAAAACATGTTTTTGTTGTGAATATTTTTCATAAGAAGAGCCGACAAACTTTTGTTTCTCAATTATAGTTGTTATATGTATATATAACTGGTTTTATTTGCTTTCAATTATTAGTTTAATTTTTAACGAAGTTATTAAACTATTTTTTCTTTATGATTCATTCAAATCATCATATTTTTAGAATATATTCTTCAATATCCGAGTCACATGCAAAAGCTTACTATTACAGTTACTTCTTTTTTAACTTTCCTCAATCTCTAGTTATTTTAATTATCTTTGAAATCTACCATTGTTAACACCTTTCCAGTACAACTAGGTTTAATCTAGCTTTATAAGAATATAAAGAACTTGGACCAAAATATACATGCATCTATTCATCTTGCACCTACGCCAAAACAATATACAGCTAGCCCTAAAACTGCTTAAGTAATTTGTTCTTTCATTAACTTCTGGTTGCATAAGATAAAGAGGTTGCACTGATGGCATCTTCCTCCTCTTCCTTCAAGAGAGCGCGCATCCGGTTTTACAACCCTAAACCTCTTTCTCAGGCCCCGCCCAACTCGGATCCATTAAAAAGTTGTGCTCCATTTATATCCAATGAAATATTTGATCAGCGCAAACCCATTCCACCAGGTGATCCAAAACGACCTCCTGAGCTGCCTAGTAGCTGGATAATGGAAGAGCATGTGAGAAAAGGGGGAATATATATGGAAGAAAGTACACGGTACATGTTTTACTTTCTGATTTATTCTCTCATCTTTAAAAAATCACATTGCAAAATTACCATGGTATTTGTTACTGAGTATGCAAGAGAACTATATCTATATTTTGAGACCAGACAACTTCATTGTTAAATATGTCTGGTAAAAACAAATTAAAACATCAATGTATATCACTTCAGGCTTTAATGACAGTTAGAAGTAGAGCTTTGAATGATCATGAGATGGGCAAGCCTATCTACCAATCAATTGCAAAGAAAATAAATGTATAAAAATGAATTTATATGGAAAACTACACATTCTAATTGACAATAAGATTTCTTTATTGGATTAGGAATCGCATTATAGTATCATCATTTTCTCAAAGAAGAGATACTAGAATTTCTGTTAATTATGGATCATCATAACATAATTCCACCTATCCACTAAGAGGAATGTCTTTTAGTAATAGATGACTCTTGCAATCATATTCGTATAATGTATGTCTAATTTCGGATATTGGTGAAAGAAATGCAAAACATTTCCCCTACTACACGACCAAAAAACTGGATGTCTAACTTCTAGCATATCGAATGCAAACATATGATGTAAACATTGCATTGGGATCAGTCACTCTACTATTATTACAGGACAATTAATTTTCTGGGTTATCTATATTAAATCCTAAGAAATGAAATGTTTAAATTTAGGAAGGCAAACATAGTTTAGAAAAACAGAGCACAGCAGAAATAATTGTATTATAATTTTCGTTGTAGAAAATTTATTATAATTTATAGTTCACACGTTATACCTTTTCATTGCAGATTTTCATTGAACCAGTGAATGGCAAGCATAAGCATTTCAAGTCATTGAAGGGGGTAAGACCACACCTTGGACTTCCAACCAAAAGCTCAAAACAACAGGGTGACAATCCAAGCCCTAAAGCAAGTTTCTAACTTATGAATTTTCAAAGTTAATGGATTGCTAATAATTTTGTGTGGTTCATGTTAATTTATAATGAACCCAAAGAGAAAATTTTGGTAAGAACGAAGCCCTATATATACGTAATAAGCATAAACTCGCAAGCTAAAGGAAAATGAGTTTGTGAGTCCTCTTTCGGTAACCTTGTTAATCGTGATGTACTGGATTAGAAAGATAGGTTTCAAACATAAACACACTAAAAATGATTTTCCAATGAAGGAAACATGTGGCTTAAACAAATAACCATGAATGAGATGTTTATCTGCATGCACTCCCAGAAAAGCAAGTGTCAGTTACTTAGCTCTAGGGCTCATAAAATGAGTGTAAGTTCACACCTATTTAGTACTTGTTCCATATTATTTCCGCCTGAATATTTAAGCAATCAGGAAATGAAGGAAAGAGCTACTAGCGAGAGCCAGTTGATGTACCCAAATGCCGTTTACAGCTGCCAGAAAGTAAGTATAGTTGACATATTATTGGTACTTGTAAACAATTAATGTAAGCTATTAATTTCGCACTAACTTGAATATTTTTTTTTTTTGTAATATAGGATGGTGCGTCATATTCTAGTTCTCTTCGATTTGACGAGACACCAATGGAAGAGCCTAGCTAATGACGATGGAGTATAAGTACTCATATTATGATAAGCTAATTCTAAAAATTTCAGAGAAGCATGTTAATTTGAGTTATTTATTTAGAGATGACTTAAATTTTAAAATTTGAAAGTCATTATCGGTGTGTATCTTGACCAAATTTTAATCGTCTTCATGTACGTACAGATTGCTTGCATGTTAATCTAAATTTAGACATGACCTTATTCGATCTGCTGAGCAGCCGAGGGAAGTCAATACAGAACTATGACAGATAGTAACCATTATTCCGTTAAAAGAAAAACAGAATGCTTCTAATATATGTACACAAGAAATTATATATATTGAAATCAATCATCCTTTACAGAAAAAAGAATTACGGTAATGAAGACAAAGTTTGTTTTGCATACCACTATCTACATTATATTATAATTCAATTGATGGTAAGCAATGCTATAAAATATTTATGGATGATTGGAAGTAAATGGTCATGAAAGCCAGAGCTTTGCTCCATTTGACAAGAATATTAATTGATCTGAACAATCTGAGAAAAATGTTATGAATCTTGATAGGATCATGTAGTCAATTTCCTACACTTGAAATGGATAACCATAAGATGAGGGTTCAAGCTCCTCCCAAATTGTTAGAATTTCACCGAGTCCCAAACAGATCCGGGTCAATTAAAATTGGATGGTTGAACTAATTAAGCGGTCATGGAGTCAATTTTCATATTTTATACAAATGTAAAAGTAACTTCGTAATCAAAGATAGTGTACTGGAAAAACACCTAATGCATATAGACAAACCAGGACTTGCACATCCTAGGACATGGTGGAACAAAGCACGCGACGTTACAGGCTTGCCGTGTCTACACGTATCTGTGTTCTGTCCTTGGGGAGTTTTCCGGAGGAGTCCGACTCTGCTGCTTTTTCCATTCCAACTATTCAAAAAATTTCATTCATGTATTTCGATAAAAAAAACTTTTTCATGCACAATTTTCAACAAATTTGAATAGTTGAGATGGAAAAAACAGGATGCTGTTTTTTTAAAGAAAAGAAGCAGAGTCGATTTCTTCCCGGAGATGGAAAAAAACGGCACAGTTTTACATGACAAGGGCAAGTCATGTTTCAAGTTTCAACATGCATGGCACAGGTAAACGCGGCTAATGGCACGATTTAATCAGCACACCCAGTTTGCACCCAGAAGTGTTATGTACACACAGAGAGTACTTTTTTTTTTTTTTTTTTGTCCGGAGACGGACAAAAACGGCACAGTTTTGGTAAGAAGTTAAAAAAATAGTAAATGACTATTTTAACCCTACTAATTTTAAAATTGAAAATTGACAACTTGGCTAATTAGTTTCCCATTTTAAACACAATTTTTCATTTTTTATTATTTAATTAGTACATCTAACAAAATTTTCAACCACCCAAAAGTATCACATAAAATTTAGACTAAAAACACAGCACAAGAAAAAAATTTAGAAAACAATGAAAATTACAAAAATAAAAACTTGACTTTGTTCCATGGACATTTTTCGGTATTTTTAATATTTTCAACTGTGTAAATATTCTGAAAAATAGTTACAGGGATTCCAAAAATAACAGGTTTCGGCACTTTTTAACGTGATATTGTCTATGTATGTATGTATATATATAGAGAGAGAGACACACACACATAGGTTATCATGCTTTGGGAAGTAAAGAGAGTGTTTTACTTCCAGCTCATATCTCTATTTTCAAAATTCAAATAGTCAATCCGAACTTCTCAACATGATCTTCATATTGACATGTGCTTGGGGACAAAATTTTACATTTTTTTGGAAAATTTTACTATTTTTTAGAATATTTGAAAATCACAGCTTTTCATTAAATAAACAATAATAAAAAATTCAGAAAAACACTGCTTTTCAAAAATTCTAAAATAACAGTAAAAACATTTCAAAAAAAAAATGTAAATTTGGTCTCCAAGCACATTACAATATGAAGATCATGTTAAGAAGTTCGGATTGACTATTTGAACTTTGAAAATGAAGATATAAGCGGAAAATAAAATATCCTCTTTACTTCCTAAAGCATGATAGCCCATCTCTCTCAGTGTATATATATACACACACTAGCAAATATCATACAAAGCTTGATAGCCCATCCTCTTTACTTTTCAACGGACATATATTATGGTATTTATTTATTCTAAAAAAATTAAATATCATACAAATCATTTTAACATAGGTATTCTACCATGTAGTTTATTCAATAAAAATTTCATAATTCCTGGCTTCCACAACTATAATAAATTTATTGCATCACATATTAAGAACAATTAATTAACAAAATTAAAATTAAGAAGTACATATAATTTATAGATATGTTGTTGGACAATATATATATTTTAACAATCAATTTTTTTATGCAATTTTAGTATCAATTGATGATAAATTTAGGACTGCCAATTTCGAACAATTCAAATTCTAAATTACTTGATATACTGTAAAACCAAAGATTTAAATAGCGTTTACCGCGTCATAGCGGAACGGTTAAAAAAACGGCGCTATTCCCAAATAGCGCCGCTATAGCGCCGATACACTAGTGGAAAAACACACATCAGGATCGGTTATTTATGCACATTAGGATCAGACCTAGAGGCGATGCTGACCCGGGCGATACAAATGTCGAATTTAATCTGTGTCGGCTAAAGAACCGATGCTAAAAGTCCCAATCAAGATTGGTTCTTTTCTAACCGATACAAATACTGACATCTGGATCGGTTATTTGTAAATAACCGATCCTAATAGTTGGTATTAGGATCGGTTGTTTACAAATAACCGACACTGTTCATTAGCTATCAAGATCGGTCAATACAAATAACCGATCTTGATTCCTTTTTTTTTTTTTTTTGCCAATTATTTTTGTACCACAAATTTGCTGGCATTCCAATTAATCATACTATATTATATCAAAATATCACTAAATAACACTAATCAAAGTATCTCTTTATTATTCAATACTCTCAAGTATCTCATTATCAAATTTACTCCCAACCCACATTCAAATTTACTCCCAACCCAACAAGTGAGAGGTCAATGTTAACTCTCTCAAGCTCACAAAAAAACATACCAAAGCTTCACCTATTCTACATTGCATGTGAACCTCCATATCCTGCTCAAAATCCAAAAAATTACAAAAATTAAAAATTAGTTGAAAATAAAGAAAACTAGAACTATAATCATAATAGACATAATTAGTGAACAATGGGTCAGATGGATCTGCAAAGATATGCCAAGAATTATAGGGAATTCCAATACCAAATCCAAACTCTACAAAATTAAAAAATAGATAATTATGCAGAATTATAGGGTCCGAAATGTAATAATACACTTTCTGGTAAATATAAAAGTTTGATTCCCAGTGATTTCGATGATTTGTATACTGTGGGTCTATTAAACCAGTTTGTGGTAAGCCAAACAAACCAAACACATGCAAATACCAACATGAAAACCAAGCAAAACTCAATTAATATCCAATTGGTACCCAAAAGTGCCCCAAATACCCTTTACCAGTAAATGATTTTTGCTGGTTAAACCAAGTCAAGTCTGGTCAAACCAACTCGACACAAATAAAGGACTTTGAAATGGAAAAAATGGTGAAAGAATCATTCAATTTGAGCAAACAACCTGGAAATGGCAGTTGATCAAAGTTAATCTTTGAAAATTATGAAAAGCTGTCAAAATCAACCAAAAACTAGTGTTCTGTCACCACTTTGCATCATAGACCATCACAGCCACACCTCTCACAAAAATATAATATTTTGTCACTTGATAGATTATGTGTCAAGCTTTAAATCCATAAAGAACTCCCAAAATGGCCAAGTGGATAAATCACAATGAAAAAGACAATCAGAAAAACTGCAAAAATCTGTAAAATTGCTGATCAGTTCACCACTTCCCACCTTTATTTGACATAGCTAAACACCATAAAAAATCATGAAATTCGGCTGAATTATAGTCTTGACACCATAGAACAAGACTGTGAAGTTTCATCAAAAACTCCCAAATGAATTGAGAGATATTAGATCCCAAAGGTCAACCAAACTGGTAAAGATGTATATGCAAGGTGGCAGTCCCAAATTTACCCCTAAGCCTATAAATAATGCTCCAAAAGTCATGAAATTTCACTGGCACCTAGATCAGGATCCCCTCTGTAAAACCATATAAAGAACACAACTTTTGGTGTAGCCAATTGTCAGGAAATGGTCTTGAAAGTTCAGGAAAACAGAAAATTGCTGCTGTTCTAACACTAATAAATGAAGAAATAAACACAATTAACTGCAAGGTACTGGCATCTTTGTATCTTAGTACAAGGAAGTACATAATCAAAGATTAATCAAATAATCACCGTCTTTGTGTAATTACTAATTAGTACTAGTAGATAACACACCAGTATCAGTACCAGCTTGTTCATATCTTATCTCAGATTCAGTACACTCCCCACCCCCCAATCAGCATTGCTACCAGTACAAAGTAATAAGATACATTGAAAGAAATGAAGAAGAAAAAAGGATTAGAGACAAGGAGGAAGAACCCAAATTTCAGCGGGCTCCAAAGTAGAAAGCAACAGCCAGTAGCCAAGCATCACTATGCACAGCAACAAGGGCAAGCCAGTCTTTTTCATCCATACCATCTCGTGCAAAAAATCCAATTAGTTCGTGAAATTTCAAATCTTAACACATATTTTCCTCTATATATAGTTTCACAAAACTAAACTATGATTTTAAAAGTAAAAGTCAATAGAAAATACGATATTAAAACCACTTTTATACACAACAGAACTTCATTTCAAAGAAACATACAAGTAAATTCCATCTGGAATAAATAATTGCTATACATAAATTAAAACAAATAATAGAACACTCACCAGGATCACAAAGCCCGTAGAACTTTTCAACTTCTGCAAAAGCAAGTAACAAAAGAATCAATTGATATGAAAAATGAAAACTAAATAGAGAAGAAAACAGAAAAACAATAAATTAAAAAAAATAACGACAATGATTAATGGGCTAAAAAAAGACAATGATTTATGGCAACAGTACTGCAAAAGATACAGTAAGATAATTACTCATATAAAGAGAATAAAGAAACATGGCTTAAAATTAATGGTTTAGGAAAGGAGATAAAAGACACAAGACGATGGAGACCAAGAGGAGCGGCACGGAGACGATGAGAATGACTCCACGGTAGCGATGGATCTTGTCATTGAGCGGCTCGTAGCGGGCGGTGGAACGGTAGCGCATCTTGGCGTCGACGGAGGAGGAGGGGAGTTGCTGAGTCAACTCGGCGGCCGATGGTGAGCGGTAACGAATCTGGCCGTTGTTAGGGGACGCCTTGGACGTTTCCTGTGGCGCCTCCAGCTTTTACAGAGAGACGACTTGGGGTCGAATTGAAATTGAAATTGAAATTGAAAATGAGAGCTGCGAAATGAAAATGAGAAGAAATGACAGGGTCGGTTATATTAAATGTCCGATTCTAAAACAGAGAAATCAGAATCAGTTATATTAAAAGCCGATTCTAAAGACTATTAAGATCGGTTGTCTGTAATAACCGATGCTAATAAGAACATAATCAGGATCGGTTTATTGAAAAGAACCGATCCTGATTTGGCCAGCACTTTTAAGATCAGTTGTTTATATTTAATCGATCCTGATTGTCCCTTTCATGATCAGTTGTTTATAAAGCCCGATCCAGGTATATATCAGTATCAAATTATTGCAAAGTCCGATCCTAATAGGCCGATCCTGATGTGCGTTTTTCCACTAGTAATAACGCCATAGTTTTTATGGTCTAAAAACGCTATAGCGTGCTATTTAGAATCCTGCGTAAAACATATAACAACTGTCATCATTTTTTACATACATGATAAGTGAATAATATATATCATGTTTATTAATAACATTTAATTAAAAAAAATTAAATTGTTAGCGTTGTTAAAATTAAAAATTATCAAATCATGATCACCTCAATCATATTTGATGGGGGCGCCACCCCACAATTGGCTTGCTTTTGTGAAAATAACATATCACTCTCTTGTAAAAAACTATATATATGTGTGTGTTATATATGTGTGTCTATATCTGTATCTATATCTATATATATATATATATATATATATATATGAGTAGAACTAGGGTGTTCCTAAGCTCACCAAGCCTCTTGTGAACTCAACTCTAAAACCTATCGAATTGACTTCAAACGACGTTTCCAAACCATTAGATGTTCAATCTATATTAAAATGTGCTTGGAGACCAAATTTTACATTTTTTGGAATTTTTTTACTATTTATTAAGATGGTTTGAAAACTGCTGTTTTTATTAAAATTATGCACCATTGGAAAACAGCGGTTTTCAAACCAGCTTAATAAATAGTAAAAAAAATTCCAAAAAATGTAAAATTTGGTCTCCAAGCACATTTTAAGATAGATTGAACATCTAACGGTTTGGAAATGTCGTTTGAAGTCAATTCAATAGATTTTAGAGTTGAGTTCACAAGAGGCTTGGTGAGCTTAGGAACACCCTAGTTCTACTCTCTCTCTCTCTCTCTCTCTATATATATATAATTTGGCTAATATGCTACGCGTAGCATAGAGGGCGTCCGTGCTACAACTCAATATTTGAGTTTTCAAAATCTTAACGGTCGATCCGAACTGTTCAACATGATCTCCATCCGAATATGTACTTTGCAAACCAAATTTTACATTTTTTAGAATGTTTTTACTATTTTTTTAAATAGGTAGAAAATCACTTGATCTGGAAATTATGTACCATTCAAATCAAGTGATTTTCTAACTATCTAAAAAAATAGTAAAAAGATTCTAAAAAATGTAAAATTTGGTTTGCAAGTACATATTCATATGGAGATCATGTTGAACGGTTCGGATCGACCGTTAGGATTTTGAAAACTCAAATATTGAGCCGTAGCATGGAGGCCCTCTATGCTACGCGTGGCACCATAGCCACTTCCTATATATATATATATGAGAGAGAGAGAGATAGGATACCATGCTTTGCAAATTAAAGGGTCTGCCCTGCTTTGCATTTGTAGCCATTAGATGTTCTTCAATAATCGTGCAGATTTGACCAGATTGCAACTCAATTTTTAGAACTGGACTCTCCAGTTGAGAGCACAATCGCCCATTGCCCTGCCCCAGTCCCGACCCCTCTCCCTCTCAGACCCCGCTCCCTCTCTCACGCGAAAACCCTAAGACCTCACTCCCGACCACTCCTCTCCCTCTCCAGCGACCCCTTCTTCCTCTCACGCGCCCTCTCCAGCGATCCCTTCTTCCTCTCACGCGACGGCTGACCACTCTCCTCTCCCTCTCCAGCGACGGCTGTCCCTCTGCTGTGCAACCGACCGACGACAGATCCACCTAGTGAAGGGGTCGGGAGTGGGGAGAGCGTCGCCGGCGAGGGAGAGGGGTCGGGAACGGGGCGGGGTCTGTCTAGGAGGGGTTTAGGGTTTGAGCGGGTCTGAGAGGGAGAGGGGTCGGGTTCAGTTCCAAAAAATGGGCGATTGTGCTCTCAACTGGAGAGTCCAGTTCCGAAAATTGAGTTGCAATCTGATCAAATCTGCACGATTATTGAAGAACATCCAATGGCTACAAATGCAAAGCAGGGCAGACCCTTTAATTTGCAAAGCATGGTAGCCTATCTCTCTCTCTCTCTCTCTATATATATATATATATATATATATATATATTGCCTTTCTGGGTTTATACTCACTCTCTCACTCCATCAGTCGACAATTTCCGACTAAACCCTACTCTCTCTCTGACTAAACCCCCCTCTCTCAGTCAGCGATCGCTTGAAAGTAGGTTTTCTTTCAATCGATCGCAAAATCATTCTGTCACACGATCCATCGATTGAAACTAGGTTTTCTTTCCGATCAATCGATTATGTGGCACGATCGTTGTTTGTTCTCGACTCTGTCACAAGATCGCCATTTCTTGTCGATTCTGTCGCACGATCGGTGTTTGTTCTCGACTCTGTCACAAGATCGCCATTTCTTCTCGATTATGTCGCACGATCTGTGTTTGTTCTCGATTTGAAGAAAATGAAGAAAAATACGAAAGGTAATGCATATTCTCTTTATTTTACTTAGATTGTGAGATTTTTTATTTGTTGATCTAATTTTTTTAATGTAAATTTGTTTGTCAGATGCATTGCAAAAAGGATGTGCTAGTCAGCAGTCTAACAATTCCCAAGGTTAGGGTTATTCTTTTTATTTTCATCAGATCTGTAAGATTTTGGTTTTTATAGTTGTTATTTTTACAGTATGCGGTATAATTTCACAGTATTCACATAGTTATTTTACAGTATTTGTTTCATTTATCATTCATCATTAATTTCACATTATTTTACATATTTCATAAGTAATTTCACAGTATTCACATAGTTGTTAAATAAATTTGTTTCATAGTTTTACATCATTCATCATTAATTTCACAGTATTCATATAGTTGTTTGACATTATTTGTTTCACATTGTACATCATTCATCATTAATTTCACAGTATTGACATACAATTTTACAGTATTCACATAGTTGTTTTACAGTATTTGTTTCATTCATCATTAATTTCACAGTATTTTACATACTTCATAAGTAATTTCACAGTATTGACATACAATTTTATAGTATTCACATAGTTGTTTTACAGTATTCACATAGTTGTTTAATAAATTTGTTTCACAGTTTGACATCATTCATCATTAATTACACAGTATTCATATAGTTGTTTGACAGTATTTGTTTCACATTTACATCATTGATCATTAATTTTTCAGTATTGACATACAATTTTAACTACTACAACTTTGTTTTGCAGCCACTGGGGCAAAGAAATTGGATAGGTATGGGATAGTCACCAACAAATGTGTTGTTGACCTTGCCATGACATTTATCCACAGTAAAGTTTTTCACAAGCTGAATCTCGAACATCGCAAGCTGCTGTTTGCCACACCCTTCCTCCACCTTTTCGTTATTCCAAAAAAATGCAAGTGTCAAATGCTATATTGCATACGATTTTAACTCGATATGACAATGAAGAAGGTCATTTTCTTTTTCGAACCAAAAAAGTGCATTTCACCTCTGGAGCTGTCTCTCATTTCATGTGCTTGCCTTCGAGAGGCGACGTTGTTGACCTAACTCAGACAAGGACTTCAACATCAGCTCTTCGTGAAAGATACTTCCCGAAAAAATCACAAATAAGGAGGCAGGAGCTTGAAAAAATCATTGTGGAACTTGTAAACAATGATAAATCAAACCCAAGAGATTTGGTTTCTCTGTTTCTCTTCAGGTACGCAGAACGTCTTCAAATTTATTATGTGGAACTTGATGTTATTGATATAATCTTTATAATTAATTCAAATATATTACAATGTGAAGGCGGTATGTTTCCAATTTCATCAAATGTACCAGGGCCAAAAAACTCTAGTATATTGTATTTTTTAATTATATTTTGATTTACTCAAATATCTTGCTAAATCAGTATATGTATTATTCTTTGTTTTTAATATCTCAGTCATAAAGTCTTCCCATATTTATCTTTCAATAAAATTAGTTTATCGTATGTAAAATCCATATCTGCATATAAGTATATATAATTACAAAAATAGATGCACAAGAAATGTGTTTGATCACAAGATTATATCTTCATTGTTGTGTCTGATGCACAAGAAATGTATTTCATCAAAAGATTAAACAAGCATGCATGACATTCAACTTTTCATGCATAAATTAAAACTTTTACACGTGTGCACTGGAAAGAGGATTTCCGCATAATATTTAGTAGGGAGAATTTCATATATACCACTCAAAAACTATGAAATTACGTATCTACCATCCAAATTTATATAATTACGTATTTATCATCTAAAAATCTAATAACTCACATATTTACCCAATTATTCAAAATCTTAGATTAATTAGAGATTAATTAAGTTTAATATTATAAATAATATAATTAATACTTGGATTAGTCCCTTCCCCTTCTACGCACATAATTCTTTTCTTTTTGACTCGATATTTCTTTTCTACACTAAAATATATCATTCTCTCTCGCTTCCTCCTCTCCTGCTCTGCTAAAACTTCTCCTCATCAAATGAATGTTGGCATCAAATGGACGAAAATAAATAAAAGTTTACACATCTTCCATCACACCTTAACTTGCGGATGAAAAATAAATAAACCAGTTGCATAATAAGCTAGCCTAAATAACATGAATTGAAAATTAGAAAGAAATCCTAAAATTAGCGAAACAGTTTCACATTCCTAGTTATGTTGCTCATGTACATGTTGGAAAATAGAAGGCAGTTGCTTGTGCTGGGGCTAAGTTAATCCTTAATTAATTAGAGAACGTATTTAAGGAGTGAAAGAGAGGGTACTAAGTTAATCCTTGATTAATTATAGTTTTAAGAATATTAAGCATAATTAATCTTATAGTTTTGGGTATATTTGATATATATTAAAGTTATATTGGGTAAATATGTGAGTTATTAGATTTTTAGATGGTAAATACGTTAGTATAAAAATTTGGATGGTAAATACGTAATTTCACAGTTTTTGAGTGGTATATATGAAATTCTCCCTATTTAGTTGTACAAGATATTTAATTGTTATGTTTTACCCGTTATGCACTTTAGAGTGAATTGTTTCACATTAAGCCTCATTAATCGATGTACAAACTTTTGGTTTAAAGCTCGATAGATCTGAGTTGTCTGATTTTTTTTTTGAAGGTTAGTGGCTTTAATGCCTACTAACAATTCGATTGATAAAAAACGTATTTACAACGAGTCAAGTGACTCTAATTTCTAAATCTACTCCTTTATTCTCACGAAATTCTCAAAATTACTCTAATAATTTTTAATCACTCTCTAAATTCCTAGATCTACTCTTCTAATCCTACTTACATACACTCATAATCACCATAATACCTTAATCCCTATCTCATTTCACGACTGGATCCGCTATTTCGATCGCTGCCGCGCTCCGACGACCGGATCTACTCACTGTCGCACTCCGATCGAGATGAGGACTCTACGCTCCGAACTCCGACGATACCGCGCTCTTGGCTCCCTCCCCTCTCCCTCATTCTCCTCTCCACTCGAAGAGGTAGAGCCGAGAGAGGGGAGGATATTGTTGTCGGAGGTGAGGCCTAGATTCTAGATGGGAGAGGTGGAATGGAGGGGTGAAGGGTGGAGGAGGAAGTTGGCGACTGCTCTAGGGTTCTGTCTCCTTTAGAATCGCCTTTTTTTTTGAAAGAGCGAAAAAAAGTTGAATGGTATCTCCCCGAGTCGTCTGATTTTAACCACGCGTAAATCATAAGGCTGGCCTGCTCTTAATTTGCCCCGTTTTTAACGGTCACAGTGCTTCAGGCATTAGCCCCCTTTGTGGACTGAAGAGGCGGCTCATTGGATCATCAAAAGTACACATTAGTACAGGACGTACCATATGAGCCTATATATTATTTCTTATTAAATTATTGAGGAATCAAATGTAGTGTAAATGTTTTGTTAATATTTTATGACGGTTAATTCGACCAAAATCTTCATCTTATTATTATTTGGTCAAACTCAAAGTATAATTTTCTTTCATGACATTAATTATACGTACACTAGGATTAATGAAGTCGAAGAGCGAAGAATCAGAAAAATATCTCCTGAGCTAAATACACAAGTTGACAAGTTCCATTCTAAATGCAAGAAAAATATGGCCCTCAGAGACACAAATTTGTCCCCTTGGGTTTTCAGAAAGTCTCAAAATATTTATCATTTAATTACCCACTGATTGTTTTGAATGAACAGATAACAGCAATTTCTGTTGTGAATTGCTGTTGAGTTGATATGGACAGAATTTGAACATGTTTACCTTTGTCGTTGGTTTATGACTGGGTAGGATATTCTTGCTTTCCAGAATTTCTCCCTTACAAAAGATTATTACATCATAAAGCGAAAAGCTCAATCAACCAATGAGATGTTTTACTAAAATAATAAACGGTCCATAATAGTAATGTATTATGTAATATTTTCCTTGTAAAATCCTGCATTGAAGGAGAGGACAAAAAAAAACAAAAAACAAATTCAATGCTCACAATTACATCTCTCATATACAATGTAAAGAACATCAGCTTGTATTATTTAACAAAATAAATTAATTTAAGTTCTAAAAAAATAGAGATATATTTTTAACTAATGTTTTATTTTTATTTTAAGTAAAAAAATTGGAGATATATACATTAATCTCATTCAATTTTGTTTAAGGAAGAGAAAGAAAAATACTGATATGCTAATACTGACGACTAGAATTGTCTTCATGCCCAGATTGTTTCAATATTGTTGGTCTCATCATCATCAGCATAAGTATCACCTACATTGGAATTGTCAAGTCTTATTATTGACACCTTCATTCTCATAAGCATAAGCCACTTTATCAACACCTTCAATCTCATCATTCTCAGCCACATCATCCCTCATCCTTTTCATCATCATCCACTTTATCGACACTATAGGACGTTGTTTCTCAACAATATAAGGCAATAACCCAAAAGTATGAATTAGATATATTTAATTTGGTTTTTTCACTAATCCATCAGTTCCATTAATTGTCTATAAAATATTAATCTTGTTCTTTACAATCTACTTCAATAGTTCTTATTGTAAAATTGGTTTTTGCAGTGATAATTTTTTGGTTTGGCATTAACCGTAATTAAATATATCTTTTCTCTTTTAATTAAGTGATAAATTTCAGATAATGTTTAAAAAATTGTTTTAGTTTACTCAAATGTCTTGCTAAATCAATATGTTCATCTTTTTATTGTTAGTAAGCTACTCAAAGTTATTCATATTTATTATTTTAATACAATTATTTTACATTTATAAATTCATATCTCAAGGATATTATATATATAACTATAAAAATAGATGCATAAGGAATGAATTTGATCACAAGATTTTACTTTCTCATTAAACAAGCATGATGATCAACTTTTCATGAATAAATAAACTGTCATACTGTAAGTTCGGTAGGTCAAATTGTCTGGGCCGAAATTAAATATAAGTAAATATAATTGGGCTACATGAATAAATGGATTCGAATTTCTACTCTATCCCGTTAAAGGAATATGAATGGTGAATCTGGATAAGTTTACGTGGAAAGGTATATTTCAATAGATGCGATCAATTGGTGCGATCAAAAATCGAGAGAGAAAGAAAGAGAAAAAGAAGGGGCTGCTAGTCGGTGCTAGCATTCTGATTCACAGTTGTTTTCAACTATTTATGTGGATACCAGTAGAAACGTGGCTGCTGTTATTGTTGCGTACATCTGATACTAAAATAAAGAATAATGTCACTGCTTGATCCTACAACTAGGCAAATATTTTCGTTGCGCATCTAGTGGTAAAATTTATTTTAAATTTAATTTTACATTTGAATCTTATTGTCTAGTAGTAAAATCTATTTTGAATTTAATTTTACATTTGAATCTTATTTACAAATAATAATCAATTAATTGACTGAATTAAACTGAATTGTTACACCTATACTTTACCCGAATTTCCTACGCACACGTGATACTAAAATAAATCACATTTGTTTTCTTCAAACTTTTGGTATCAAAATAGCATCACTAAAGCAAACCGTTGTAGATAGCATTTGTATTCCGTGATTTGCCGCAGGCATAAAGATGCGTGTCAAGAACTTCAGTTAGTATATACAATAGAGATATATATATATATATATATATATATATATATATATTTTATAAAATAACCACATCACAATATTCCAAAATAATAAAAAACGTTAGTATTATTTTTTTTAAGCCCCGAGAATACTATATTAGATTTTATTCATAATTTTATGACGAAATTTGTCATACTTCAATTAAATCAAATATAGATCTTAAGAATGAACGCAGAACAAACATTTTTTTTTTCTGAATAACATGATAAACATCTTAATTTCGATAGATGAAGTTATATATACAAGTGATTTTTCCAAAGGGTTAATTGAAATTGACAGACCTGTTCATGGGCTCACCAACGGAAGAAATAAAAGCAAATGGAATTAAAAATTAAATGTAGTCATAAATTAAATTTGCGATGAATAATCGATGAATCTCATGTGGCGTCGGATCCACAAGAACTGGTGGTACTGAATCAATTTCATTTAATAGAATTTCATTTTATGGCGCAAAACAGAGAAAATTCCCAAATGAATGTAAATATCAATTTGCTCTGTGCATATGGAAGAGCAATGAAATCATTTAATATGAAATAATGTGAATGAGAAGTCATAAAAATTAAATGCAAAGCAAAATTGGCATTTGAGACTAATATTAGAGTTGATCACCTTCAACCCATGTAATTAACATGACAACAACTATGCTCTCTTATCTCAACATTGCAAAATGGAAATTACAAAGAATAATTAATTCTTCAAGATGATCAGCTGTACACACACATAAATTACAAACAAAAGCATTAAAGTACAAATTTCAATAGTCATCTAGCTTGATAAAAATAACTTTCTTTTTAATATTTATCTTCTTATATGTAATTTAGTCCAACGTTGCTTCAAAAGAAAAATAAAGTTTGACATAAAGCTCCTTTTGGATTTATTTCTAAAAAGTAGACATGTTATAAATTTCCATTCTTTTGCAATTTGAAGTATATAAAACAAATTATGAACCTGTAGATTACATAGAGTAATATGCCTAATAACTAATGTTATTTTAGTTTTTTTTCCAAACTAAAAATACCAATTTCCTTGTCATGTATGTCTCTTCTTTCTTTTAAACAAGACAAGATATTGAATTTTTCTCTAAAACTAAACAAAATATATTTGTGATCTAAGGTCATTATATTAACTATATTAGTGTATCCATTTTAAATTTTTATTTGTTGAAATTTTAGCAGAAGTTCAACTCAACTACTTTGTAAACTAGAAGTATAACTATTTATCCAGCAGTAAAATTTCGTGTCCATCGAGACATTAGGTGCTTCAACAATACAAAGCTGATTTAACTTTATCCTTTTATTTTCTCGCATCCGAGTTTTAGAAAATATTTTCTCAGGCATCCTATTAATCAACATATTAATAATATGTTTTTATTTTTTGAAAATCTTCACAAAAGCTGCGAAGTCGTAAGGAGAATTAAATTCTCAACTTTTGAATAACCAACGGTCTTAGGACTTTTTTCTAACTAATCGTGCTACCTCCTCTTTCACATATTAATAATTTCTACTGAAAAAATAAAGAGGGATAATTATTAATTTCTTAAAGTATACAAATGCGTTTCTTCATAGATTTATATGGTTATAAATTAATATAAACAAGGAATGCATTTGAAATCTTAGCTCCTCATGCAGAAAAAATGCATTTGTTCATCCAGAAGGAGATACAAGTAAAGTTTCCATGAGTAAACTAGCATGAAGTATCAATTGTTAAATCTTGCGCAAGACACATGACTATAATCTCATGAGGTCACGCTAATTCTTTTCCAAAATTTCTCAAGGAACTTCAAGAATTGAAGTAGACACGGTTATATATTCTGCAAACTTTTTACATTTTGACCCAAAATTATCGTCACTTGTATTAATTACAATTTTTTTTTACTAATGATAGTTAATAAGAGAGAAATTATCAATGTACATATTTATTATCCGGACTCAAAGCGCATAGTAAGTCCGATGGGTATCGGACGTACTTTTAAGTTCGATGGACACTACAGCCGTATGATGCGCTTTAAATTCGTGCTCACGAATCTCAGAGCGGAGCACACACAAATTGTGAAGTGTATTAGACAGTTCTGATGCCCATCAGATTCAAAAGTACGTCCGATGTCAATCGGACCTACACTTTTCTCCCGTGGATAACATCAGTCCTTATTGTCCAAACTGCTAATCAATTAGAACAAAAGAAAAAAAAAAAAACCCTAAAATCATTTTGTGTTGGAAATGAACCGATCCGCCAGTTTGTATCTAGTATATATATCAATTTTTCAGTATATTTGATATTTGTATATTCTTAGTTTCTTACAGAGTTTTGTGATATTTGTTAATGTAAAATAAATACAAATTGAGGATTCAATTTTTGTATTGAATCATTATTTATGGACTAATTACTTTAAATCAGTTATCAACATATTTTTTATATAAATAATCATAAAAATCTTATGCTTATGCAAGTTCAAATTCTAATTAAATGTAAATTAATGCAATTAAAAATAAGCAAACCTTTATATTCTTTAGCTGAGATATCATGTATGACTTCCATTATATGCAAATATTAATAAGTTCCAAGGGGTCATACAAATTTCAAAGCGGTGAGAGCGTCATGTAAACTAAACATCAATCCCTTATTCGTGATTTATCTCCAACCTATTCTTCTCCGAAGCAAGATTGGGAGGATAACTGGAGCTTACAAGAGAGCATAATTTTACATGTTCTCATATCCGAAAACAATCACATAATAATTTCTAAGATATGAATTTCAGCTCTAAGTATCATATAAAGTGGCCTGCTCGACCTGTGTTATCATTTAATTTTACTTTCATTAATCCTTAGTAGATGAGATAACTTCAGATTTCTCAAGAAAAAGTATACTGTAACTCCATAAAATCAAACATCATTACAAATAACAGATGCAAGAAATGATTCTCCTACTGCTTAGCACTTATAAAAATATATGTAGATTGCAATTCCCAACTATCATATGACTTACTAATTCTCGTAGTTGGTTGAATCGTCGCAAAAAGTTGTCCCGGTAAACAAGCAAAAAATAATGTATATTAAAGGAATCATAAAATTAATAAACAAAATAAATGCTTTAGTTTTGGAAATTATACACCAGAGTACCGATCCACTAGAGCCTTTGCTGCCTCTGGTGCAAAAAATTTTGCCTGAGCCACAACCAAAAAGAAATGAAAAGAAAAAAGAGTAAGCATAAAACCGTCGAATATGACAGTGAATTGACACAGCACATAGTTTCACCAGTTATCAACAAAATGGTACTACCACACTGGCATGGGAAACTGTACCTGTTTTACCGAAGCAAACAAACTTTGGGCCGGCATATATGGAATCTAAACAGTAAATGTATAAAAATATGACCGTAGATGACCAGAAAAAAAAAGGAAAAAAATGAAAGAGAGCAGCTTACTTGAATAAACATCCTCTCAGCATCACCGACTTTACCATTTTGCTTCAAGATAATTCCCTACAAATCATATAAAAATAAGCACATCAATTAGAAACCACGAGGAAAGTGATGCGAAAATAATGTACCAGAATACCTTTGCCAAGTAACCACGAAAATCATTTGGATGCTTGCTTATGAGTTCATCATATACTGCAACAGCATCACTGAGGTGGCCCCAGTCAGAATAAGCCTTTCCAATAAGCAATTCAACCTATGCAGATTGATAATTTAAATTTGTAACATAGATAGACATATAGATATATTAAATGAGAAAAAGATGAAATTAGCTTGGCAGATCATTACCTGGACAGGATCGATATTTGGTTTATTCTGTGAATCTTCACTGTTTGAATTCACCGAAGCAGCTGCATTTTGCTGAACTTGTTTGTTTATTTTTTCCCGAGCTGATAGAAGTACTTTAACAGCCTACATCCAACAATAAAAACTTATTTCGGTTTTAACATAAGCATACCATTTTTGAAAAAAAATGAATAAATAGAAAAAATCAGAAAATATACAAGTGACATTTGCAAAAGAACTCCTATATTTTTGAACAAATTCAAATGTACACCAACATTGTTCGATAGTGTTTAGCATTATTATCTTATTATAAGCTATTGTGCACATTGAACGAATTAGTTAACCATAGCTAAAGTAAAATTTTATTTACATTTCAAATGCAGCCTTTTCATTATTGGACAACCCTCATTACAAACGTCCTAATTATTTTTGTAGGAGTATACTTTTAGCATGTGTTAAACATATTATTAAAGAATAATACTGGAAACACAAGAAATGAGGGTTTTTCTTTTGGTAACAATTCTTGGGGGTTTTGCAAATATTGGAAAACATTAGGCCTTTTTCGATTTCTTGATAACAGAGGGTGTTCATCACAAGTTTCCCAATTACCTCATCAGGTTTTTGAGACGCAAGCAGTGTATTAGTAAGTCCTTGGAGGACTTCAAAATCGATGTTGTCAGATAACTGTTTTGACAAAACAAAAAATTAGAATCTGATAGATTTAAAAATAGATCAGATGGAAAACTAACAAAATTCCTTCAACAGCACTTACAGATAGAGATATTTTAAATGCAGAAGCGCTGCCATCATAATCTTTCAGCTCGTATTTCACCTCTCCTAACAACCGGTATGCATCAGCATAGCCAGGGCTTTCCTGAAAATGAATAGTACTCTTTAATATAGAGTGAGGCCATGGTACTATGCATAGCGCGGATTGGCCCGTACTATGAATCAATATCTTCATCCTAAAAGTTTAAATAGTCAATTTGAACAGTTCAACATCATCTCCATACGAAAATGTACTTGCAGACCAAATTTGACTATTTTTTTAGATAGGTAGAAACTCACTACTTTTGAATGGTCTAGAATTTTCAGATCAAATTCTATAGTTTTTTGGAAAAAATTTCCTATTTTTTTGATAGTTAGAAAATCACTGTTTTTGGATGGTCCACAATCTTTTAAAAAACAGTGATTTCGCACCTTTCTAAAAAAATAGTAAAAAATTTCCAAAAAATATAAAATTTGGTCTCCAAGCACATGTTAATATGGAGATCAGTTGAGCAGTTCGGATTGACTTTTTGGACATTGAAAATAGAGATAAGGATGTGAGGCATGATTGGGGAACGAAAACATAGGGGCATTTAAAACTTACGCAAATAATATAATGTTTATAAGATAAAAAATGCTAGTTAGAAAAGTAAGAAGTAATTTACCTTTATTAGCTTCTCAAGGAAAGGTACTGCCTTATCATATTCGCCCATTTCTACTAATGTTACAGCTGCTCCCTATTCGGTTCTCAAAAAAAAACATGAAGTAATTCTAATTGTAGAGTAATAATTTCGCTGCACTCTATTTATTTAACAATAACAAAAGAAACTTACTTCAAGAGCACTGGCATCATTTGGCGAAGTTTTAAGCTTTGTTTCGTATTCCTCAAATGCTCTCTATATTACAATTAATACAAAATCTCATAAGGAATCTCTATTGTAAAGTGATTTTATGTCACCTAACCATAATGCTCTGATATGAACTGGTATCATACCAGTAAAAAGTGGTAAGTACCAATAGATATGAACTGGTATCAAAATTTACCTTGAAGGTTGTTTTCTCTTCTTCTGTTAGTTGTTTCCGAACTTCTGTTCCTTCTTTGCTAGAATTAACACTAGTTCAAATTTGAAACACCATGATTTTCACAAAACATGCCATTTAACACTTCACGAAATAAAACAAAATCAAAATTTTAGTGTAAGTAATTACCTCCCGTATGGAAGGAAGTCACCAAAAGCAAAAACCAAACCAAAGACTACGACAGCTACACCAATTCCCACCTTTGTATAAAAAAATAAATATGTCAAGAATTAATCAAGCACCTTAACATAATAGTTTATGCATTAAAATTTGAAAACCAATGGAGACCTTGGTGCCGATTCCGATTGTCTTTTGATCTGATTCGATTGGTGCTTCATAATCAATAGCCTGATACAATTTTTTCTCTTCGGTATTTTTCTTCTCAATTGCTGACCTGTACAAATGCAATAACAGATAATTAGCCTTAAGAAAAGCATTTATGTGATTATGAAATAATCAAGAATAATATAACAATGTTAGAATTCATACTTCTTTACTTCTTCCAATTTATCTAGAAACTTCTGGTCAAACACTACCTTGCCTGAATTGTCATTGCTACTTCCGAGTTGTCGAGCCTCTTTAATTAGAGAACATAGAAATGATCTCATCAGGATTCAGGTGTATAGATGCAACATGAAAAGCACAAAGATATAAAAGAAATAATGAAGGCTTTTGCAAATTACACCAACATTTCATTGTACATTTGTATTCACTGAAAAGCAACCAACAACAGCACATTTTTGAACAAAGATACAAATCCTTTTATCATAGCAAATTAAGCAAACACATCAAAACAAAAGTCACACTTCTAACAAATTGACAGAAGCATCCCTGATTTTCTCAGCTTGACTCCACCAAATTCTTGTCCAACCAGCATATATACAAACTTGTAACAAAAAATTATACATCATCATTCATTCATTACTGGGACTTAGACCAAAAGCATCTCATCAGAGCCAGGGGAAAAATTGTCAACATTTAACAGAATGCTCCCAATTATAGAGCTAAATTTTGGTCTTTGCAATTGATGAGAAACATTAAATATTTTAAACAAGTATGACAAAACATAGGGAAAAATGAAAACAAGGGTAAAATTACCTGATGTGGATGCAAAATCGTTGGGGTTTTTAAAACTCTACTATAAGAAACAAAAAAAGAAGCAGTTAGTTCAGGAAAACCACAAAAAAATTTAGCAACTATTGGATCTATAATAAGTAAAAATCATTAAATAAATTAAACTTAGATAGGCAACTCAGTTACCTTCTTACCACGCCTCTTAGAAGCTAGACATGTGACTCTATAACAGACATTAGTTCTCCTAAAACCCATACTTGAACCAAATTCCAGCATTTCTTTACCAAAGAATAAACTTTTCCTTGGTACACATGCCTACAAAGATAAACCACCATTCAATAAACAAATTCTTCAAATTAAATAAAATAAAGAATGAAATTCGTAACCCCGAAGTAAAATTCGACACCACAATTCTCAATTCGTGATTTTGCGAACCCAAAATCCCTACCCTACCCATACCAAAATAAAAAGAACAGAAAAAATTGAAGAATAAAAGGATGTTTGCACGAATACCAGTTTTTGAGGGGTCTAGAAGCAAAATCAGAGAAGTAAAGAAGGTGAGTAGATTATTACCGTGGCGCGGAGGCTAAAATCGATGGCCATGACGATGAGCTCCGCGGTCGGCTCAGGCGCACACACGAGGATAGTGTACTTCGGATAGCTTTAATTGATGGTGTTTACGCAAATAGTGCTCCGGGTGCACCTAAAGTTTATTATGTGATTTGGGTTACATTGGGCTTGGCGTAATTTCAATGGGCTCAATTGGGCACATCAGGTTGCATGTGTCGTATTATTGGGTCTGTTTTAAATTTAAATTGTTGGGCTATGCTATTTTTATGAATGCCGAATTGCGCGTTATGGAAGTTTCAGTATTATTTTTTTTTTTTGTTTTGTTTTTGACAGTCTGGATTTAATTTTAGCGGTCTGGATTTAATTTTAGCGGGATCGAAAGAAATTCGATATCTATTGTAGATATAAGAGTCTGTTTTGAAATTCATTCTAGATTAAAGAACAGTTCAGATTTAGAAATTCTACCTTAGGTAATATGAGGGGATACAAATTGTTCTAAGAATGTGCTCCACAAGAAAAAAGAAAAAGAAAAAGATGGTTGACCGAGTTGTCCAAACAAGATTATTTACTCGAGTAATTAAAAGTGTAGAGGAAACCGATGCGAGGGGGAGGAGATAAAAGGGGAGCTCTCTTCCTTATTTCTCATCTCCTTCCCTAATTTTCTTTTAAAGCGCAGTTTAAGACTGCTGCATCAATTCATTTTTCCGTATGATAATTTATTTTTAATACTTCTTTTGTTTTTGCATTAGAAGGGGAGGGGATTATGTCTTTTGTTTTTGCATTAAAAATGGGCACACATGCCTTAAGAAGAGGAGGGGATTTTCTTCTTTTGTTTTCGCATTAAAAATTTGCAGATGATTTTTGTTAATAGATCAAATCTATCTAAGTTATATATTGAAATATATCTTTCTCAAATATTATTTTCTTATCCAACCACGCCCTAATACGTTATGATTTTACATAGGAACAGATGATAGAGAAAAGGGGTCTAGGCCCCATTATAACTTGAAAATTTACAATTTTGTCAATTAATATTTTCTTGTATGTATTAATTTGTTTCAATTATATTATAAAATAAAATTACATTATATTAGAATGGTTTTAGCGTTTTCAATCTCAATATTGTAATATTTGCCCTGATTTTACTATGACTACTTTGGGACCATTTTTGTGAGAAGCACCTGAAATGAACTTCCATACAACACTTTCGCACGCAGATAAGATATAAAAATTAATTATTATAGTCTACGTTTGGAAAGAACAGCCGTTTCTAGCTAGTTCCTTGATGAATTTACTTCAATGTTTAAATAATGTAATTAAGTAAAATACCAGAAACAATATATCAACGACAAATAAATTTTTTAAAACCTTGAAATTAAATCTAAAAAAACCCATTAAATAAGATCTTCATTTATCTTCTAATGTCATAAAAACAAACATATGATATACAAAGATGCTATCTATGATAAAGACTGAACCTGGAACCAGGGGCGGAGGCAGAAATTTTTTGAATGGGGGTCAAAATTTTTTTTTAATAATAATGGTGAGTGAGGGAGAAATAATATAAAATAAGAAGTGTCACATGTGATTGTTTTTATTTTTTTTTATTTAAAAAAGTTCTAAAATGTTAGAAATTCCTCAAATTATACACAAATCATTCATTTTTTTTTTAAATGGGGGTCAATAGTATAAAATTTCACAAAAAATATGGGGGTCAATTTATTGTACATATATCATTTTACTATAAATTATAGAACAAAAATATATTTCATTACTAATATTTGAAAAAAAAATGAGGGTCAATTGACCCCATTCTATACTATTGAATCCGCCACTGCCTGGAACCTCGGAGTCACAAGTCATAACAAGCATGACGACATATTAGGACTACAGTAGGAGAATTTGGACCTTGGGCCTTCGGTACTGTGAACCTCAACAGTAGTAATAATGAAACCTCAAGAGTATTGAGGAGTCAATTTTTACATGTATATGATGATCGAGTTGCTGTCTCGAGATTCTCCTTTTTTTTATCCACTGTGACACTGTACGATGTTTACTGAAAAAGAAAAGGTAAATTATAATAAAAGTTACACAAACTTTGAAACAACGTTCACATTTTCCATCCGCGTGCAGTGCACGAGATCTGAACTAGGAAATTTTAGAGCAGTTGAAACTTTCTGTCAGCGAAGTAGCCTTCTGCAGTTCTGCACCATTACACACATCTATTTGTTTTAATTCTAAAACTCGGTACGAGGAATGAGAGAGATACTCCGAACTACAATTTTTGTTTTCATTAGCAGAATCGATTTTATAAGAGTGCAGAACATATTTGTCTGACAGTAAGATCAGTTTAACATTTATATTATGAGAGCAATCAAACATGATCTTACAGATGACCTTGGTGTAAGCAGGAAATATATTTTTCAAGGAACCGATATAGGCCATTGGTCTCATGCAAAAACTGTAAACTTTGTTCACAATGAAATAACCATCATGTCTTGAATGGACCTGTATTATTCAATAATACTTTTCCTTTCGTAAAATACGTATATAATCTAATTTCCACGATTAAAGACTTGTTCAAAGCCATTTCATTTTCAGTTAATTTAACTTTTGCAATTATGCACGAAAGATGACAAAGTGACAAAGTTTCAGCTCTGTCCGGATCTGGAATGTGTACTTGTCAATGCCGGGAGCCGTGTTGTTAACGAGAGCTACAAAAGATCTGAAGAGAAGTGGTGCACAAGGCAAGTGTGATGGTGAAGAAAGGAAACTATCTACTTAATATCCACCTGTTGGCGTGAGTTAAAGAAAAAGACAGTAGAAGATTTAGTTTCCGATAATTGTAATATTGAGACAATTAATGTAATAATTATACAATTCTAGATTAAGGAAAGAAATAACTAAACATGAGAGGGAAGGGAGTTTCTTGGGAGTGTTGTGTTTATATTTTCTAACAGTTTTGACACATGTGACGTCATAGATTTAGAAAAAAAAAAATCAATGAAAGAAAATAAAATTATATCACAGTGAGAATACAGTAACGAATTTTACATATATGAAGTTCAAATTTTACAATTTTTGGAATTTGTATAATGTTTTATTAGATAGATAGAAATTAAGTTACAATTTTTTGATGGTCTAGAAATTTTAAGGCAAATAATTTTCTATCTATTTAAAAATAGAGAAATTATTTGGTCATCCAAACCTCAATTCCCCAAATAATTTTCTATCTAATTAGAGCATCTATATCCCAGCAACTCAAATGAGTTTCTAAATAACTGTTAACTATTTTTTAGAAATTAAGGTCTCCAAAGTTTCTAATTCTCACATTCCTGAAATTAATTCTAGAGTTTCTATTAAGCCACATCAGCAACAAATTAAAAAAAAAAAAAAATTTGAGCCAATCATTTGGCCAACATGGAGTTTATAAACAGTTTCTTAATAAGAAACTTTACTGCATAGTTTCTAAATAAGAAACTCTCCTACATCCCTAAAACTGAATTAGAAATTGCCACATCATATTAGAAACTCTGATAATACCAGGGATGTAGGTGCTGTAAATGCCCTTATAATTACCTTTGTAATTATGAATCGATTATAACCGTCTTGATTATTTCATTAATGACCGGAAAAAAAATAAGAGAGTAATAAGTAATGAGGATTCAAATCATCTTTATGATTAATTAAACAAATAATTAATGAATGAATCCATCTCATTATTATTCATCACTTGGGTTGTATAAATATTCACCGTTACTATGACCCGAGTGTTTATTTATATGACTTATCCAAAGAAGAAAGTAAACTCATTAAGAAGGCTTCACCGTTAAATAATATTCAAGATATGCTATGATTAATTAGTAAAATTTATAACTAATACAAAATGTTATCAAATTGTACAAGTGAATGTTGTAGTGTTCATGCATGTGTATGATGATGATCATATATTACGGTTCAGTAATAATGATGATCAAGACGGTTATAATCGATCCATAATTACAAAGGTAATTATAAGGGCATTTAATTAGCGCTTTTCAGTTTTCTTAGTCATAATAATTAATTACATTACAATATAAGAGTTAATGATTATGACAACGGTCTGATACTCGATCAATGCTTAAGTTAATAATTTTTATTATTTTATTTAATGACAATTTTTCACCGATCGATAACCCTAGAAATTTATTTGCCGATGGCCTTAAATTTATTTTTATTAATTACAAATAGGTCCATTACTAGAAATAATATTCTTCTTTTTCCAAAAATATAATTTCTAAATCCAATTACTTGATTTATGAATAACAAAATCAGATTTCGGAAATTTTGTTAAGAACTTTAAGTTTCTTTATTTCATTATTATATTTCTTATTAAATTTCAACAATATTTCTTTATTATTATTATAATAAATTGTTGAGATCTAATTTGTTTTATTTAACCGTGGGGATTCAAATTACACTAGAATCGATAATATAAAATCATTTTATCAACCAAATTCATATGGCCGGCCCCAATTACTTAATATGTATATTATTTTCTTTTTACTGAAAAGAGAAAAAAAAAAACTTTAATCAAAGGGGTGTTTTTAATATCAAGAGAGTTACGTCTAATTAAATTTTCGGTTATAATTAGTATCAAAATAACAGGAGCAAATTAAGAGATAGTTTTATATTTTCTTCCTTTTTTTTATTTATCAAAGGACATTGTTTGGCTTGGTTAATCAGATAATAAAATATTCCAATCATACTTAATATTCTGCACTTACGTAATGGCGATCAATTATTTAAAGCATCGCTATTATCTGAATCTCTAAATTGTAAAGTTCATATAGAAATAAAACTTGCAGATAAATTAGTCACTATATCACCAGAATTTTATGAATTTTTTTTCCACAGATCTACTAAATTTAGATAATTTTTAACTTTTAATAATGAATATAATTCATTGTCGCTCTTAATTTATTCTACATAACGTAGTTTCATAACTACTCCAATTATATGCCTTTAAACTTAATCATTAGTTTTATTATTTCTACTCTCGCATACCAAAACATAGAGATATCTATATATATGCGCCTCTTCATCATAAAGTTTTGCAGACTCATTAGATTAAAAATCAATTTTTTTTTTCAGTTAGAAATTGAGTAATAACTTAATTATAGTAATGATCAAATTTCTCAATTTTTCCAATTGTAATTTAATAAAATTAATGACTAAATATATCACAGAATCAAATTGTTAGAAATCCTATCAGAATAATTGGGATCATATAATTAAATTCGGTGCACATATAAAACTTAACTAATCTAAATGCTACTTAATTAAAAACGACCGAATTTAATTTCAGATTTTTGAATCTATTAAGAAATTTCATAATACAACATGAATTGTTGTAATTTTGTTAAAGGTATTGTAGCCTGTTATTTATTTCATTATTTCATGGTTAAATTTCGTTGGTACAGGTATTTCACGCTTCATATATTCCCATCATTACTATATTAATGAAGTAAACAGATACTTAATCTATATAATCAAAATTAGACTCAGTTCACTAGAACTACAAATAATATAATTAATCTATACTATTTAACTATCCGAATCACGGAATTACGCTTAAGATTGTTGGGATAAATTTTCAGAATATTCGGATAGTTATAAATTAATTAAAATAAATCAAATTGAAATATAGTTACCTGGATTGTGCGAAACACTGTCCTTAAGCGAATTTCATCTTATTGTGCAAGATGGAGCCGCAACCAAGATAATCCGGGAGAGTCAACTTCTTAGGCACGCCATGGAAGCGACTGACGATAACTCCGCAATATCCAGCATAAATCATAATTTGATAAAATTGATATAAAATGAAAAAAGGAGAATAAATCATATAGATTCATTTTTTGCGGGGGCAAATCAAGAAAGAGGTTATTTTATTTCTACTCTAATTCTAAAATAGAGAGAAGATGGTGCAATATATCTCCATTTCTCCATTTCATTATTAAGCACATTGGGTGTCCGATCCGCCAACGGCTATGATTGAAAGATGAAATTTTAGATTTAATCTCAACCCTCTAATCAAATAATCTGTCTTGTTTTGATTAAATGCATCTTTTTAAGTGTAGAAGTCTATATTTAGTTCAAAACATATTCGTTAGACGACGTACAGTCACACAATATATTACAATAAAATTGACTATACTAATTTGTAGTGACATTTTTTTCCTTATTTCTCCTACGTTTAGCAACTTCTTCGTTTTCTTATTTTTGATTTCCTATATCTCCTTTGTTTCTATACAAATTATCACGACAAAAAATGAAAATCATTTTTTTCTTTGTTTCCATATATTTCTTTGTTTCTATATAGATCCCAATGGCATAATATAAAAATCTAGAATATATTTGATTGGAGTTATTTCTATACAAATCACCCCACACCTGAAATCGAGAAAATCAAGAATAGAAATATTGTTTTTCTAATTTTATTATATTTTTTCAGGGGCAATTATAATCTATTTTTCATATTTTTTTTGTTCATTTTCAGAAATGTTGGACTACATCGAAGATAATCACACTAGCAATGATACTTCAAGATTTTTTTCATGTTATATTTGATCCATTTTTTTTCATTTGTTGTTGTTTCTTTTACTGTTATTTATTATTTATCTCTTTGTTTTTTTTGTCATTTGTATTTTTTATTTTCATTTATATATTTTTTCTTAATTCTGGGTGAAATGTCAATAAAAAAAGTCTCTTCATATTCTATTCAATCTTATAATATCCCCGTTGCAATGCACGGACACGATACTAGTAATAAAAGAAATGGTGTAATGGTTTATGAATTTTAATGACTATAATGAGAATTCAACACACAAACGGAAATGAATCTTTATTAAGGAATAAATATGACAGTAATTATCAAAACTGTCCATAATTAAGGAAATATCATTTTCAGTTTAATCCTCAAATATTTGAATATCGCAAATGGAGATTTTAAACAATTATATTTTGAGTTTTTAGAACTAAATTTCCAACATATTGTAGATCTTGCAATTTAAAAAATATATTTGTATCTGAAATGACCAATTTTTGTTATATTTATTACGAGCTAATTTAAATTGAAAAGAATTATTACATATTAAATTATTTCATGTCGATATCTGGGAGTCATTTCAAATTATTTTGAGGTTAAATATATCAAAATTATTATTAAATTGGTCGACTCGAGTTAAATTATAATCAAACTCATAAATGTCACAAAGTATGAACCAAACTCGCTCTTTTAACTGAAAGAAGTCATGATCCAACATTTCATAAACAGAAAAGGCATAAGAAAAAATAATGCATTACAATACAGTTCAATACAGACAACCAAACATATCCATAGCACACTACTTTACTCCAAGCGAATGCATGAATTTATCTTATATAATATAGCATATAGGATTTTTCAACTTAAAGCTGGAAATACAACATTTATTTATTATATAAGAGAAACATATATGATACATTGACACCACTCCAGACTATTGATCAGTTTGTCAGCGCAGATACTTCCTTATACCCTTATCAATTCCCCAGCCTATCCCCCAGCCTATCGCAAAGCAAACTAAAAATAATATAATCACTGGAATTTTACGATCAAAGCATTTTAAGATCTGATATACTTTTGCACTGGCTTTCTTCATCCAACTTGGCAGCCAGTCTGGTCCATTGTGTAGCCCAATGCTAAGGGCTCGCACAAATAACCATAAACTTATTAGACAGAAAAATGCCAGCCAAAAATAAACCATCATGCGAAACCATACAAAATCATTATAGTTCTTCTCAGTGTTAAACAATATAGCTAAGGCAGAGGAGAACGCTACTACCATAAATGTCATTGATAGCCACAATACTAATACCATAAACTTCCTCTGGAACTTATTCCGAACTATGCCGCAGAGGCAAAGCAGAATGACACTAACTGATGATAATAATGCCAGAGAGTCGAAAAAGAAAAAGTATTTCAGCTTCCACAGATAAACAGGACTTCCTGCAGGATATACGGAATTCATATGTTTCCAGTTTTTGAGCCAGGTGGAATTCATACGATCATCATTATTAAATGGTATTTGGATGGAGCCACCAGGAGGGTTTAATGCTGCTGCAAAAGTGATAGTTGCGACCAGTGTGGCAACCACTATCAAATTTTGAGTACTATCTGTTTTCTCTTTGGCCTTGGTTAAATTAGAGGTGTTTCTTGTTACTCGGTTGCTTGTAGTCGAGAAAATCCTTGTAAGTGAAGTCCTAGGATCGTTGACTGAAGTAGCATTTGTAGGATCAGCTTCATAAGTCCATAGTTCCTTTGTAGTTTTCCCACCTGCAGCTCTTAACATCTCTCCAAGGTAAAGATCTCCCACCTCGTGATTAGTGACCAGAAGTACATCAAGTGGAGTGAGACCTGCCGAGTTTACCGGGTTGACATCAATGTTGGCTTGGCTTAATAGATGCTCAATCACCTGTGAATCGATCATGTGAAACGAGCATATTACTATAATAGAGTGCTTTGCGTTCCTTTTTGTAGGATATTTAACATAAAGAAGAGAGTTCTCTCAAAAAAACAAAAAGAAGAGAGATCTTCGTTTATAGCTAGAAGGGTCATCAATTAAAATTAAAAAAAAATAGAATAAGGATGTTAAAAATAGTTTCCAAAATCAGCCATGCCCTCGTTGAAGGTTCAACAATCCAAACTAAATTTTTTATTTGCGATCTTTCACAAAGAAAATAGTGTCTTAGCCAACAATATGCATCAGATGTGCTTCTCAAAATAAATTCTCTAACATAAACCAAATATGCATTTTGCAAATTCATTTCTACCATTTTTACTACACAAAAGCGAACTATTTTGGAATATCTTTGGTTTTTCAACCCAAATCAACTGAATCCTGCCAATTAATAATCCAATTTTAATTGTATATATATGGACAACTTGCATGCCTAATCTAATTCAAATTTTGAATTTCAGAACTCAAAACTAAAAATTAGAGCAAGGACCACTATGGTGATAGCTTAATTACCTTCTGTTGCCTTCCTGCAAAAGCGAGATGCAAGCAGGTGTTTCCATTTCCATCTTTAGTATTGAGCAAAAACTGTGTAATACCTAGTGAGGTCAAATGTTGAACGGTTTCTGGGCTGTTTGCTTTTACTGCTAGATGAAGAAGAGTTTCCGACCTATTAGTAATTAGCTCGATAAGAGGTCCCTCCCATTTCTCAATTAGCATAGCAGTGATAACGTGTCTTCGTTTAAGCACTGCCATGTGAATCGGCATATACCCGTCTTTGTTGTCTTGAATACGGCACAAGTCCACGTCAACCTAACATTTAAATGTAAACAGTGTTTTATAAGATAGCCATAGGCGTTAAAATTTGAGAAAAACATAATTATTTGATTGAATTCTTATTGTTATTTCAAGACTCAATACAAAGGTCTTATGAGTCACTGGAGTGTTTTCGAATATTACATTTCCTAGTCATTTATTAAATAACTTATTTATCTGATTTAAATAGATATTAAGACAGAAAATCAAATGTTCTAAGAAAAAAAGTGCAATTGATACATTTCCAGATTTTTAGATTTTTGAAATATGTTTCCTAGTTCCTTATTACAGTTTGAGAAAGAGATATAAGATAATTTGTAGAATCTGATTTTATTGATCTTGATTGAGTTTACATGTAAAGCTTGCTTGTATATATAGAGAATTGTTAGCCTCTCTTACAGCACATCCTAACTACAGTTTATACTCTTAACTAGAGTTCTAACCATCAACTAATCATAGTGCTAACAACCTTATAACAGTATAACAAACTCTAATTCCTAATTAACAGCCAGCCTAATTAAGTCCGATCTGGATGTGATACTGTTGCTTGTCTATTATTCCTCATGTTCAATAATAGGGTAAACAAATTTGTCATACAATTTTTTAAATGGCTTTTGGGAATGAAAAAAATGCACTTTGAAGATATTAAAGGATAATTCTTACCTTACATCTTATTTAATTCTTTGTATATGATAGATTCAACTTTTGTGATACATATATTTATAAAAATATTATTGAAAAAAAAAAAAAAAAGTAGATGTGTTCTTAATTTTTACATTAGATGCGTATTAAATTTTTGGATCGATAGATAACATCTGCAATTAATTTTATATAGGCACAATCCCAATAATTAAAAAAAAAATCTGTAATTAATTTTAGTTTGAATACTAATATTTAAATATATATACAAAAGAGTTAAATATACGATAATAATTGGATGTATATGCTTGAATTAAATTAAATTTTAAACGTACACCTTGCAATAAATTAAGCCAAATGTGCTAATTAAAGACATGCTGCAGCAACCAAATCATAGTATCACTCTTTTAACTGAGAAAAAAAAAATGAGAAAGACCTGGATGAGCTCCTGTGCAACCAGGATGTGACCATGTACAGAAGCCAAATGTAGTGGAGTCAGCCCCTGTCCGTTGACCTCATAAGCGAGGTTTCGATTCCGGTGAATGATCTCCTTTGCAAATCCAGCATAACCACGAATAGCTGCTATATGGAGAGGGTTGTCGCCTGCCACAGTTGTGCTGACCGCCCGTTCCAGGAGCAACTCGTCCTCTTCAAGTAGTCTTTTCAGTGATCCGATATCTCCGGCATGTGCTGCAGCATATAGACGTTTGAGTCTAGTATACGTTGGATCCTCCATATAGATATGGGTTTTGTTATAATTGTTCTTATGTGTTTTTTTTTAATTATAAGGGAGTTGCATGCTTTGGAAAAGTTGAGATATTTATAGCGGAGTTGTGCAAGATTTGTATTAAATTCCATAAAATTAATTAATTACTCCGCAATATAACTTTGATTGCGTCAGAGCAAATATTAGCCTATTAATGGAAGCTATTGACTTTGTATAAATAATGTAAATATGATTTATAAAAGCTCTGACCCAGATAAGTTACGATATAATAAATCTCCTCATATAAAATCCTCTTTTCTTTTTTGTTATTGTTATAATTTGGTGAGCTGAAGCTTTCTAAATGATGTGAACTTTCCATTACCTGATTTAGATTACATATTAGACACATTAGTATTTTAATATATCAGAAGCAAGAGTTTAATTATTTTGGTCCAATATATATGTCATTACACGGAGAGAGATAGCCTTCCCGAGACTATGGTCCAGACTACGCAACTGAGAGAACAGAGGACAGCCGCCCAATCGATTCTCCCCCTCTGGATTTTAGTTAGATTGTTTTGTATACTATGTTTGGTATACTATTTTATTTATATTTGGTATACTATGTTTGGTGTTTTATGTTTGGATTATCTTATGTTTTGGTTCTTTTTTATGTGTGTTTTTATGGTAGTATTTATATATTTTTTTAGATTTTTTTTTGTCACTAAATTATACTAAATTAAACTAAATTGCGCTAAATTATACTAAAATAAAATAAATTATGCTCATTATGCTAAATTATACTAAATAAATTCGGAGAGTTCGAATAGACTCAGCCATGTTGTAAGTGGATAATTGTTTTTTCTTTGGTTTGAAAAACTGCATATTTTCAACTCCACGAGGTTTAGTTTGGTGATGACTCAACACTTCAACTCAAGCAACTTCCTTGAAAAAGTTAGGATTCTTATTATTTGAAATGAGAAAGGTAAATGAATTAATCTACCAGGCTTTATATGCTTTACATGCTTTTAGCTGAAATTAAATTTCAAATCCGCATCTCTCATATGACACATGATATTGAAAACCTATATCATACTAATGAATTGAGCTTCAATATAAATGCCAATTTGAACTTTGTTTATTTCAGATTGAATGGTCATATATATATATATATATAGAGAGAGAGAGAGAGAGAGAGAGAGAGAGGAGGGATCCAATTACACCTTTTTTTTGACACATCATGACACTATATTTTTTATAGGTCCATTTTGCGATTTCAAAATCCAAACAGTCGATAATAAGAATTCTAACTTTTTCAAATAATAAGAATTCTAACTTTTTCAAGGAAGTTGCTTGAATTGAAGTCTTGAGTCATCACCAAACTAAACCTCGTGGAGTTGAAAATATGCAGTTTTTCAAACCAAAGAAAAAACAATTATCCACTTACAATGGATTAACAATTCCAAGCACGTTGATAATAAATCTATGCCCAAGTTGATCAAGAATTAATGTACTATATAGTTAATTATATATCCGTAGACCAAGTGACCAAGTGACCAACCTGGCCCACAGGCAACTATTATTTTCAATTCCATATCCGAGTACGTAGATAAAGTACATATAGTCTAATTTAATTAAATCATTACAAAACATAGAAAATATTGAATTCATCACAAGTTGATCATAAACTATGCAAAGCCGCCTTTGACGCTTTCGGAGCTTGGTGCGTACGTATATGCATGCATGGGAAAGTCGCCGATTAGAAATTCATATGAAAATATTAAAATCTGGAAGACCTTAATTTCTCTAAAAGAATTTATTATGTAGGGTTGTTGTCAATCAATGGAGATTATTTTGTCTTGATGCGGACTAATAATATCTTAATACATGTTAATTAAGAATTTCTCCTGTTAGATAAGAAATTTCAAGAAATGATATTACATGTTACTGTTGCTTCTTTGTAAAATAAAAAGAAATGATAGTTAGGGCAGCTAAAAACATTGACTTGGACCACGCAATAATGATTAGGACATTTTATAGATTGACCCACTTTTAATAAGAAAATATATATATTTTTTTGTATATATATTTTCTCTTTATTGTACCGGAACTAATACTTAATAATATCAATTTGTATTTATATGTTTATGTATAAAATAACTAAAATTTGACACATAAAAAATTAATAATTGATGCTTAAATTGATTAAAATTTGATATTTAATAATTGACATGCACTGCGGGTACCCGTAAGCTTTTTTTTCTAAGTTTTTATCTGATCTGTGTTTGGGGACAACACTTTTATTAATCCTTCTTTCAACGCAGTTGAGCCGATATTCTTTACTCTTAGTTAGGGATGTTAATAACTCTTGTAATTAATGTATTTTTTTTCATTTGACCTTTCTGAATTATACTGGAAGCCAACTAAGATTCATCATTATAAAATTGGAACTAATTAATTGATAGAAGGGAACAAATTAAAAACTAAATTAAAGATAGAAAATGAATGAATTTTTTTCTTACACTAATAAGTTGGTGACATTTGGCAGAACCATTCCTCCATACAATATTCAGAATGAAAATATATAAGATAATATCCCAACGAACATGCACTACTAGAATCTGGATTTTTTGCATGGGTAAAATTTGGCTTGTTGCATGGGCTTACCCTTGCAACAACCCCCAAAAATGTCAGTTGCATGGGCTACCGTTGCAACAAGTACCCATGCAACAACCCCCGTTGCAACTACTCAATTTCCGACTTGTTGCATGGGTTACCCATGCAATAACTTATGGAATACTTGTTGCAACGGTGTGCCCATGCAATAAGTACCCATGCAACAAATCTGATACAGGAAGTATTTGCAACGATATAGCATTGAGTAGTTGCATGGGTAAAGTGCATGGGTCCCATGGAGTATTTGCAACGATAGAGGATTGAGTAGTTGCATGGATAAAGTGTGTGGGTCCCATGGATTAGTTGCAACGATAGAGGAGTGAGTAGTTGCATGGGTAAATAATGTGGGTCCCACATGGTTAGTTGCATGGATAATTAACCTATTAGTTGCATGGGTAAAGAAGGTGGGCCCCACTAGGTTATTTGCAAGGATATTGTCTGGGCTCCATATTTATATAGATTTTTCGATGCAAAAAATTGACGTTCCTAAAAAAAAATTCAGACCCAATTCTATAATTCACCCCATACCAATTTGGTACCTGTACCGATTTGGTACCAACCCATAAGCAACCAAGAAACCTTTTACATTACACATTGAAACATAATAAGAACAAAAACACAATAAAACATGGAGAGTAACATTTTAATTATCATTAATCATTATAGTAAATTCAAGCTTTCCTTGAAACATCAGACCAAAAAGAATTGCAACCACATAACTATAAATAACTTGTTTCTATAAACAAAATATATGCACAACCCATCTCCAAAAAATCTACAAATAGAGACGACCTTTTATAGCTGCACTGTACTATGTATAACAGTGATAATGGTTTACAACACCCCATTATCACAGCTGCCTTTCTTCCCCGAACCACTTGATGTCAGACCTAAACATGTTGCCACCTCTTTTTCAGATTGCGCATTGACGAGTGCTTGGAAAGTTCTTCCCACATTTGATTCTAAAAAATCAAGCACCTAGACCCTGCATATACAACATTAGCATAGATAGAAGTTAATATTAATAATACATTGTAGAAACACTCGAAAAGCATTAAAATAAGCATAATAGGTATATCTTCATAACCTAGGCCCTACACATAAAAAATCAGTTTATCTTCATAACATAGGACTAAATGGTAAAATAAGTATATTTTTATTCTCAGTTTATCTTCATGCATCTAGCTAGAACATATTTTTAAGTATGATATCTAAAAAGCCACAAACAAGGAAATTTCATAATACAACATATGTTCTTAAAAAAATTAAAAAGGTTCCAACTTTTGAGGGCCCAACACTTTAATTGTGGTTTCTGAGTAATTTAAATTTACTAGATCCAGCAGAAAACCTTGAGTTTACAAAGGACTCGAGGGAGTACACTCTTACACAAAAACTACTACAAACAAAACTGGAATTAAGCCCTCCATCCTCAAAACATGTGAGTTCATTGACCGGACACTAGAAATAGAAACTATGTCACTCAAACTACAGCAAGCTCTAGACAAATTACTGCTTTCCAACAATTTCCGCTCTAAAATTCTCAATGAGAAGGTATTATCTTTTCTGGATGTGATGTGGTTTACGAAAGGCGTGTACCAAAATCTATAAGCTGAAAATTTCAAAACAGTAATTTACATACCAGACATGTATCTCTCTTGCTGGATGTGTGGTCTTTCTTGATAGTAAGAATGTGTAAGGCTATATTTGACTCTTTAATAATCTTGAGGATGCTATACAAATTGTTCCCCTTGAATATTATTCTCATACATAGCAATCTAACCAATTTAGATAATTTTGAGAAAATAAACAAAACATGATTTGAATAACTTTGAGAAACAAATCTCACCAATATCAGCATGTGCCTGAACTGCATCACAGATTTGTTGTGCTAGGTCAAAAATAGTGAGCTTTGATGCAGCCACCTCCTCTCCTAAGATAACCTGAAAAGTAATAAAAAAAACTCTTAACTAAACTTTCCTTGCAAAGTTTGATTAGGGTCTCTCATAGACTAGATATTGGATTCATACCAGAACACGTGCAGTAATTACAACTGCTAATTGTTACTTACTTACCTTGTCTAATCAGGCATTCAATTGTAGTTAATTAAAATAAGGGCAACTGTTAGGTTTCATTTCAGAAATATTGTTAAATAACTCTAATGGAGGCTTAACTAGAATATAATTTAGGTTTAATGAAGCAGCATATTGCAATGCTTGAATTAAGGCTTCAAGCATAAAGAGTTCAATAACAGCTGTTTTGGAAATTTGGAAGCTGGTTTTCACTCATGTACCATACTATTCAGACCCAACTAGTATCAGACTTCTTTTTAATGAATTCAAAATTAGTGAAAAGTAGCAAATCAGACCATATTATGGTGTGATTGGAGAGCACACTCCAATGCCACATGAGATGCCTTGCGTCCCATCAGTCGAATGTAGTAGTAATACTAAACAAGAACAAACAAATAATAAGATGAATAAAATTCTTGAAAAGAACAGACCAAAGTAACAAAAGAGAAGTTATTGATAAGAGAATAAATGTTGATACTGTATACCAAGTGCATTACCTTCTCTGCAGAGAGAGCATCAGTGCAGACATTGTTAATTAGTTGAGCATTAACCTGTTCAACAAAAATAATTCAGAATTAACTATTTTGAAGCCTCAAAATATAAAAGGAAACTAGAGACATTATGAGATGGTGGAAAAACTAAACCTTTCTACAAAAACTAATTCATAATTAACTATCTTCTAAAACCTCAAATTGACCACAAAGGCAAACACTGTCAGCAATAGGAAAACTATATATCTCAGGGAGCTGACGAGGAGACTAGGAGGCAAGGGATTTCTTAGGGCGGCTCGGCTCAGATCTGGCGAGGAGAGGAGAGGGGTGACGCGGAGCGGCGGAGCTCCTCGAGTTGGTTGAGCTGCGAGGCGAGGAGGTGTTACGGCAGCAGGGGAGGTGCTACGGCAGCCGGGAGATGTTACGGCAGCGGGGGAGGTGCTACGGCAGAGTTGGAAGAGGAAAAGAGAGGAAGGAGAGTTAAGTGAGAGAGAGACGTGTCCCTGATCTCCTCTAAGTAATCAAAAAAATTGGGGATTTGGCGAAATTTTTTGGAGGGAATACGGGTCCTATAGCGAAAATTTTTGGGGGGAATTCGACGGACTCTTGATTCCCTCCAGTAACCCAAATTTTGAGTTTTAATCGGGGCTGCCCAAACAAAATCTGGCGCATTTAATATTCGTGTGAAAACAGATGGACAGTTCGGATCTAAAACCATATTTGGGTTAACTTAGTGGATCCGAGATCAAATGAAAATTTCTATCTGGGAGTAAGGTGTTCATTGGTACAGAGCATTTTTAGCTTCGTGCAGAGTACTAAACATAATGAACGCTCATTTAAATCTAAAGGTTGTGCGTTGTATCAAGTCTTAACTGCTCTGTTCAGATGACAGACCCAAATTTCACTCCCTGTGAGAGAAAAATGAGAAGAGAGTTGAATTAATTTCATCTATAAGTTGTAACTTTAACACCAATTTATTAGAGTTGAATTGATTTAAGAATCATAATTTCTTCATTGTTGGAATTAAAAGGAATAAAAAATGCAAAGATATAGTCAAATATTATAATTGATGGTACATATGTGTTTAAATGTTTATGAGTAATATTTGATGTTGGTTTTATTTATTATAAATTTAACTAGTTCAATATTTACTATTAGATTGATAAAATGGCAATTATTAAAATGACAAATGATATTGATAAAATTTACATCAAAATATAATACTAGAACATTTTTATTGCATTATTAAATAATTTTGACAAATTAAATTGTATAGTTGTACATACATGTTGCATCAATGACTTATGTCAAACATGCATGACCATAGAACATCAACTCTTGCTAGGTGAGTTAATGAAGGAACAAAGACAAACGTCGTCCGTTGGTCGATCGGAACCGTTCAAATCAAAGAGTATTCCATTAATTTCATTGCAGGTAAGTTTGATCTAATTTGATGTTCATTTACTCATCCATCTAAGCGACGGAATACAATGACATCGTAGGGCTATAAATACTACACATTGGATCGAAGCTTATAATTGTTGGAACTCCAATTTTTTTTCGATTTTAAGATTCCTGGTACCAACTTGATCATTTTAAAAGATATTAGGTGTTATTTTATTGTAGATCGACCGTTGAACGCTCATGCGAAAATCAACGGCTGATAATTTTTGGCTCAATTTTGAAGAGGCTACAAATAATGAAATTCTATAAAATTGTCAATGGTTGTTATGATTTGTAAATAGAAAATGTAAACAACGGGTTTTTTTATTTTTTTTATTTTTTCATATTTAATTATGTACAAGTGTTTAGAATCAGATTAGGGCTGTGAATATGAGCCCTATGATCTGTGATGAAGTGTGCATATTATCAATGGATTTCAATTTCATTTCCTTGTTTTTGCGCCACACATAATGAATTTTGGGTTCTCCCTCTTCTATTTGCCTAAAATTTCATTTCCCTCTCGAATCTGGATCCCCTAAAATGACCCAATTTTTATTATGAATGCGGATCGTCCAATCTGTTCTCACACGAATACTGAGGGGACCGGATTCCGATCGGATGGTCCAGATGAAAATAAAAAATTTGGGTTACTTTAGGGATTTAGGGATCTGTACCCCTATGTCCCCCTCAGAAAATCTTGCTCACTCTCCCGGACGAGATAGGTGTAGGTCCGATGGGCATCGGACGTACATTTAGGTTCAATTAGCTCTATCACCGTACGATTAGCATTAAGATCTTTGCGCACGAAAATTGATACATATTTGCACGGATGTTGATGCGAACCACACGAATCTTGATGAGATCGAATGGTTATCACACCCATCGAACCAAGGTAGGTCCGATGGGCATCGGACCTACTCTGCTTCCCTCCCGGACAAGTATCCTCTCCAGTAATTGTAAAAGTACCGGGGAGGATGTGAATTCCTCTCTCCCTCTCTCTCACTCTATTCTCCTTCACTCTTTTTCTCTTTCAACTCCGCCACTACTCCCCCGTTCTCTCTCTCCCAGATCGGATCGAGACACCTAAATCGCTCTTCGTTCGAATCGCCTCCTCTCTACCTATATTCGTCATACACCGCGTTTTCCCTTTTTACCCTCGTCGAAACCTAACCCTAATCCTAACTTCACGGTAAGAGCTCATTTTTTCTTTGAATTTCATAAATTTTGTCAATTTTTCTCTGATTCAATTCACCATAAATTATGAATGCACTTCAACCTTCTAATTTTGAAAAGTCCATTTAACAGCTATGCACACATCTGGTAGTCCGGTACCAAGTCTTCATTGAATAGGATTACAAAGCTTGATGAGCTAGTAGATGCAGGAAAGAGGTTTCTTATGAGGTTTAACCAAGAGTTCGGTAATTTATTTAATATTACTTTTTTATTTCTAAGCAAATAACAGATTCTTAGATAAGCACAAGCTCAATTCTCAAGTTTAGTTGTTTCACGACTGAGTCAGAGCACAGCTCAGAGCAGTTTTCAAAATTTAAATCATCATGGAAAGGTGCTGTCATCAACCATTTTTGGGAATCTAATTTCACTCCTCAAAAGTTCATAAGATAAAAGCTGAAGGGTTTTATTTTTATTTTATAGTTCCATGCTTAAAGTGGCGATTATTACTTTACCAGTAATTGTTGGTTCTGGTATCATGGTAAGTTATATTATGAGGTGTATTACATGGTACTGAATACTGATGTGTCCTTTTGGATTTCTTTGTCTTTGAGTTTTTGTGTGCTTGGTATTTCCAATTGAGTTGGGTTATAATGGTAAGTAACATGTATATGACATAAATCAGTTTTTCTTTATGATTTCTTCAATAAAGGACTTAATTATTTCTTTTGTTTAGTACAATGGCAATCAACAAGAGACATGTCGTGCCAGACTAATTACTTTTCTTGTCAATACAGAGGTCTGGGCCCATGGGGCTGCAACATTGTGCAAAAGTACACTGGTAACAGATTCAGTTCCTACTCTCAGGGGGATCCATTGACTGAAGGGGGATCCATTTTCTTGAAATAGGCAAGTAAAAAAACATCACATTTCTTGTCCTGCTTTTAAATTAAAAAGCTATCAATGTATACCTTATTACTTGACAATAGTATTTGGTAATGGTATACCTTATTACACGTTTTTTACCATTGGCCAGTGAGTAGGTTCAATGTGCACACCAGGTGTTTGAATTATTGCTTGAGAGAATTCTGTGAAAATTATCAGAAGTTATTTTAGTGGTTCTCAAAGAATGATAATTTGTGTTTTGTATATTGCACCATTTAAGAATGGTACTTCGACAAATTTGTTTGGTACCAAATCTGACCGATACAGTTATAAATTTATAATTCAGTAGCAGTAAGATGTGGCTGTGTCATTCTTTTGACAACAAGTCACATGTGTATGGTTTACCAGAAAACAATAATTTCTTTGTAAAGTTTAGGGTGTTTCTTGAAAAAGACCCATTAATAATAAATAAAAGTACAAGAAAGAAAAAAATCAAGCACTGACAAGCACCACGAGTTTAATTGGATAAAAATAAAATTTTGGTTCTTATTTGGTATTCTAGCTGTGTATTTGTGTGAATTTTGATAAAACCCAAGGCTTGAGTATATGGAGTTGGTAATTTGCGATAAACGCCTTGATGGTTGATTCTCTTGTACAATTTGGACCTAGGAGAGGAGCAATAGAGAGCCCAGTAGGTGGGTGTAAGATCAGATGAGGAGATCAATGAGGTTAGACTATTAAATGAAAACAAAAAAGTGTTATTAGTCATGATTAATTTCCAGATAAAAGAAAACAACTCTTCCAGAAGAGTTTCCTGTAGATTATAGTGTGGCAAATAAACTACGAGTATGTGACATCTGATTTCTTTCTAAACTGTATTTGTAACTTTAATGACAAATCACATTGAATTACGTGAAATGGAGGTTAAATTAAGTTTGTAGGATATAATGTTTATATTGAGGTGTAGAGTAAAAAATGATATTTTTAAAGAATTGCAAAATTTAATTGATGGTCAATTTAATTTATCTGATTAAGCAATGAGCATCATGTAGATAGATATTTTAATGCAGGTTGCACTAGAGAATGTTCAGGTGCTGAACCCTCTAAGCCGTTCCTTACCTTTTCCTGTTACCACTTTTGACGAGGTGAAAGACATGGTCACTGAAGAGATTCGTTCGAGGTATTAGACGGTTGCAAATGAGAACCACAGTACCACCTGTTAGTACAACAGTCGTATATCAAAAGATTACCAACAATTGGATCTTTTTTTATTTTCAATTTTTTTTGGGCTTTTGTTAAACCTCAAGTGACACTAGTATCCGTATTGATACTGGCTTGGCATTGTTCTTGTCTGCTTTTCTTTTCTTCTTGTTTCTTTTTTCGAGTTGAAGATAATGGCTTGAAAAACTTGTGTTTAGGTTTTGTGTGCTAGACTTGAGGCGGCAGCAGATGCAGTCAAGCAAATAACCCCTTAAATGATGAAATTGAGAGTCCAATTTATTTCAATTCGATCGATCTAGGGTATAGTGTTTCTCATGTCTTCATGGCAGGCTTTGGATGCTCAATGCTGTACCATGAGAGAATTTTCTTTTCTATTTTTCATTTTGCAATCAACAAGTCAAAAGTTAATTACAATATTTTTTATAACATTGAATATTTCTCAAATTTGCAATTGGTCAGGATAGCATTGCTTTAGAATATGAACTTTTGTATCTTGGCATGCAATTTTGCAATTAATTGAGTGTTTTTGTAATTTTGAGAAATATTGGGGTTTTTTATTAGAAGAACTGTAATTTTGCTTGTTGCAAAGCATCATGAGAAATATTGGGTTTTTTTTAAGTAGAATGTGAATTATATTAAGTAGGATGTGAATAAATTAATATACTGCTGTAATGTATCCCTTGCTGTAATTTACAAGAATATATTCAATTTGAAGGGAGATATCAAATATATACATAGAAGTAACTGTCCAAAAGTTCAATACTTGTTGCATGGATAGGCCCATGCAACAAATAGTTCTCAAAAATCGTCAAAACTTGTTGCATGGGTAACCCATGCAACAAATATTTCTCAAATAATTATCCAAACTTGTTGCATGGGTTACCCATGCAACTGTTTAGTCTAGATTCTGGAGACTTGTTGCATGGGTAGCCCATGCAACAAATATTTCTCAAATACTTGTTGCATGGGTTACCCATGCAACTGTTTAGTCTAAATTCGGGAGACTTGTTGCATGGGTATGAGATGAGTTGTTGCATGGACATTCATTAAAATATACTTTTTATCTTTGTTAGCGGGCCACGGGTCATCAAATATTTGTTGTATGGGTAAATAAGAAGCAGTTGCATGGGTAACCATCAGACTTATTGCATGGGTAACTGTAGCATGGACTACCCATGCAACAAGTTTGACTGTGTCAGAAATGCCAATATTTGTTGCATGGACACTACTTACCCATGCAACAAAGATTTTTACCCATGCAAAAAACCCAGATTCTAGTAGTGATGAGCGTTGAGAAACAAATAATTTATGCATATATATATAGATGAGCTATTGTGCTTTGCAAAGTAAAGCGAACGGTTTACTTCGGGCTACTTTTTGAATTTTCAAAGTCCAAAACGTCGATCCGACCGTTCAAGTTGATCTACATATTAAAATGTGCTTGCAGACCAAATTTTACATTTTTTGAAATTTTTTTACTATTTATTAAGCCACTTTGAAAATTGCTGATCCGGGTGAACAGTAAAAACAGTGCAACAAAATTGTGGACCATGTGATCAACAATTTTCAAAGTGGCTTAATAAATAGTAAAAAAATTACAAAAAATGTAAAATTTGGTCTGCAAGCACATTTCAATATGTAGATCAACTTGAACGGTCGGATCGACATTTTGGACTTTGAAAATCTAAAAAGTAGCCCGAAGTAAACCGTTCGCTTTACTTTACAAAGCACAATAGCTCATCTCTCTCTCTCTCTCTCTCTATATATATATATATATATATATATATATATATATATATATATATATATATATATATATATATATATTAAATGATATTTCCTCAAGTGCTGAATAGAAAAACTGGAACAAGACTATGTAGTTATCCAAACAGTTCCGGGTCAGAAGGAACACATGCACAGTGCGGATCCCTTCATGTGCCCTTAACTATTGTTTGTGCAAAGAAAATATTAAATAAAATATATATATATAACAAAAGTTAGAAGAAGAAAATATATATTGATAACAAAAATGTGTTGGTAATGATAACAACCTATTTGATAATTGTCGAAATAAAATGTTCTTCATATTTTTGGAAATTGTTCAAAGGTTTCGGGTGGGGTATAGGAATACTATTCTCAAGTTCTGCCAGAGTATCAGAACATGTAGTGGTGCACAAACAGCCAGGCACAAACCATTAATGCCAACTGCCAACTGATGATTTATATTTAATCCATTAATTAGTCAAACTTAATTACAGATCTCGAAGTCAACTTCATTTGTTTAATTCGGTTGATACAATAAAATTTTGTATTTTATTAAATTTTCATAATACAAATTAGTTGTATTCATTAAATTTTTTTTTTTTTTTTGTTTTGAAAAATATTTGTACGGATAGTATTTTTTTTCATTATCATAACAGGTACGGGTATGAAAATGCCTCCACCCGACCCAAAATTAAACCGAATTAAACAAATAACAACCGAATTAAACAAATGAGAATACAGTAACGAATTTTACATATATGAAGTTCAAATTTTACAATTTTTGGAATTTGTATAATGTTTTATTAGATAGATAGAAATTAAGTTACAATTTTTTGATGGTCTAGAAATTTTAAGGCAAATAATTTTCTACCTATTTAAAAAAAGAGAAATTATTTAGTCATATCCAAACCTCAATTCCCAAAAAATAATCACCCAAGTACAGTAAGTGATTTTCTTCTTGTTTTGAACTTCATTTATTTCTCTCCCGTCAACTTTTTGTTGTTTTTCCTTTTTTGAACTTTCTATTTTTTTCTTCCGTGAAAACCTTAGTAGCAGCTTGTGAAGTATATTTTTTATTAAATAAAAATAAAATTAAATCCATCGTTTCACATCACAACATTATTCAAATAAAAAAACAATACAATGAATCTAAACATTAACACATCAATTTCTAACAACACAACACAACCGCTAACAACACAATATCTAACAAATCGGCTTCAGGCGGTTGTCAGCATAGAAGGAAAAATCGGAATCGTATCGGAATCGGTCTTTTGACCGTGAAATCGGAATCTGGTGAATCGGTCGGAATTGGCCGAATCGGATCGAAAAATCGATTTTTTTTGCCATAAGCTTATTTTATACTAAAAAAATAGAAAAAAATTGATAAAAAAATAATTTGTTAACAATTTCTGTTTTGACAAATAATTACAATCAAATAATCCACTAATATAATATAATACAAGCATTACAACTAAAAACACACTCTTTGATATAATACAAATTACAATTGTTATATATAAATGAGTGTTGTTTTTTAACAACAAAACTTGAATGGTGCGGTGGTAGTTGGCTTTGGCTGCTTAGCTAGATGTCATAGGTTCGATTCACGCAGAGCTCGACCTGAAGTTTGTTTAATTCACGTTTCAGCCGGTTCGGTGGAATCGGTCCGGAATGGCCGAAATTTGGCTGAAATTGGGTCGGAACGTCCAAAATTGGACGAAATCTACATTAACCGCGTAACTCGGCCTGAAATCGGATCGGTACCGTCCGATTCCGCTCCAGAATGGCCGATTTATCTTTCTATGGTTGTCAGTCTCCTCTCTCTCACCTTCTAGCACCAGCCAGCACTGGCCAAAGTGGTGGTCGGAGAAGGTTAGAGCTGAAGTGAGGTGGAAGGAGAGAGATAGTAGGAGCTTTCACCGGAGAGAAGAATAGACAATGACATAGAGAGGCAGGGAGCTAGCTGGCGGGGTGGGTGGGGCCTCTCTCTCTCTAACCTTTTGAGGCTGCCGCGAGACCACAGCCTCCACCCTCTCTTCTCCACCTCCGCCATCACAATCCGTCCTCTTACTCTCTTCTCCGATCTCTTTCATTTGCCTCCACAACTATCAAAGACATCTTCTCTCTTCTCTCTGCCTCTTGCCGCCTCAACTCCCTCATTTCCACCCTCTCCTTCTAGTTGCCAAACCCTTTTCTTACTTCATTTTAATTCAAGCATGCATATATTTTAGAATTGCTGCCTCTGTCCGGATTGGAAATTTAAGGTCATTGATTGAACCTTGATCATACTTGTACGTAAATTATCTGGTGCATATCAATATGACAAAGACTGAACATGGAAATCTATAAAAGAATTTAAGAGTCACAAGTCATAACAAGCATGACGACATATTAGGACTACAGTAGGAGAATTACTTAATTATCAGATTTTGTCTGGATCCGAATCCATAAAATTACTTAAATTATCCGATCCTTATCCGTATCCGCGACTATCCGTATCCGAAAAATTATAACGGATAAAAATACGGTAAGATTTTTAACTGTCCGTAACTACCCGTATCTGACTGTTTACTCCTCTAAACCATAACAAAATGTATTCTGTGTTCTTAAATTGATTTATTAAATTGCTTATACATACCAATAATTTATTAACTGTATATACATATATATTCTAATTAGAGTAGAACTAGAGTGTTCTTAAGCTCACCAAGTCCCTTTGTGAGCTTAATTTAAAAACCTATTGAATTGGCTTCAAACGATGCATCCAAACCGTTGAAACTGATCTACTTCACATGTGATGCATTTATATGTCAAATTTATAAAATTTTGAACTAATTTAGTATAAAGTCAAGCGGTAAAAGAAAATAGTTTATAAGTTAATTTTAATGTGTTCATTTTTAATCATTTTTAATCATTTTTTACCGCTTGACTTTATATTAAATTAGTTTGAAAATTTATTAATTTGACATGTAAACTCATCACTCGTGAAGTAGATCAGTTTTAACAGTTTGGATGCATCGCTTGAAATCAATCTGAAGGGTTTTTGAGTTAAGCTCACAAGAGGCTTGGTCAGCTTAAGAACACCCTAGTTCTACTCTTCTGATTAATAATATAACACTATAACATAATTAGTGACTAATATTTTGATAATATGATATATGTTTTGTAACCAACAGATGTTTTATGAAAAATATTATATGTAATTTATGAATGAAAAAATTATATTTAGATGTTATTTTTTACTAGAATGTATATTAGTAATTTATTTTTAATTATCCGAATTATATTCATATCCGTATTCGTATCCGTCCGATATCCAATCCGTATTTGTATCTGTTTAATATCCGATTCGTATCCGTATCCGAGATTATCCGTATTCGTATCCGAAAAATTATAACGGATAAGGATACTGTTTGACTACTATCCGATACGTATCCGACTGTTTACACCCCTGGCCATACCTGCGAAGAATTTATATGACTTTTTTAGTATGTACAAAATTAATACAATGGCTTTTTGTGCGGAAAAATTATTTTAGTAATAATTTTGTTTTCTTATGGTTCCGAAATTAATTTTGCTTAAATGAATCCTGGCCTATAGTTCAATTCTATGTAGATTACTTCAATGAATTCAAATTCTCTGATCTTATATATGGATCATATCCAGGTAAAATTCATCGACAGCAGCTCTCATAGGTGCTTCACTTCCAATCCTTTGCATAGCATCATGTTATCACGCAACATCCGAAACGTCCATTCACTTTAAGATTCGTGAAGCTCCAATCTCAAAATCCAGTGCTTACCCGAAAGCAACGACAGGAGAGCAACTAGTATAGCGTCATAACTGTTCACTATAGTTCACTAAAAGGGTTTAAACTACGCCATTCTTCATAACAAAAACTTGATTTGAACATTCAATTATTAAATGCCCATATGAGATTTTACAATTCAAACTTGATGGGGACTTTCATTTTGAGTACTTCGCTATAAAATACGCAAGCCAAGGATGATAACTGTATCCCTAAATCTTGTGATCGAGTTAAAAGTAAACTTTCCAAACAAGAGAGGAAAAACGAAATAATCATCATATTAGAAAGAAAAGAAAAAGATGGATTTCAGGCTGAAACGTCTGTATGAAGCAGCACATGCCGGAGATGTGTATTCCCTGAACGAGTTACTTGAAGAAGACAACCTTCTGTTGGATATGGTTGTCACCACAAATGAGGTGAACAACAACCCTCTCCATATTGCAGCAACACTGGGTCATGTTGATTTTGCAAGGGAGATCCTCAGGCGGAAGCCAAAATTTGCCCAAGAGTTCAATAGCCAGCACATGTCTCCACTGCATTTGGCTGCAGCACAAGGTCATCTTAATGTTGCAAAGGAGCTACTCAAGGTCCTAATAATTTATGTATTTTTCCTATTAATATAGCTCAACGGTGCTTTGTGCGTATGCCAGTATATGAGAGCAGGGCTACGTGTCCGATGGGAATCGCACCAAAATCAGTTTGATTCCCGCTCGGAACCGTCCGATTCGCTTCATGATGCGTGCGTCCTTAATTGAAGAAGCTGCGCACGCATCATGAAGTGAATTAGATCCTCCAAGCCTCTACCAGTATATATCTTGGGGCTATCATAACTCTTTTGAAAAGCCATATTTAAAAGTTTTTTTTTTTTTAGTAAAGTTAGGAACTTAGGATTGTCAAGCCACCCAACTAGTTTAATGTACACAAGAAATCACCCATCCAGTTTTCGAACCTGCAACTACTCATACAGTAACATTGTCTTTGTCACTAGACCAAAGTAGGTTATCCATTTCAAGAGTTTTAATTAGAAATATGCTCACTTTCTATATATTTTTTAATTCATGATGTATTGACATCTAAATTTTAGGTTGACGCTGATTTGTGCTATCTTGAAGATAAAGATGGCTATCTTCCTGTTCACATAGCAGTGATCAAAGGAAGACACGACCTTGTCACACTGCTAGTTGGCAAATCTGAGGATTCAGTAAATGTCCCTACCGGTTATGCAGAGACTCTTCTTCATCTTGCTATAAAAGCGAAGCACGCAAAAATAGTCGAACTTTTGACAGCGCAAGGTGTTACGCAGCTTTTACTAAATACAAAAGATGGAAATGGAAATACCTGCTTACATCTCGCCTTTGCAGGAAGGCAACAGAAGGTAAGCCAGCACCATAGTTTTCAATTTTTCATTACTTAGTTTTGAGTTCTAAAAAATAGAAGCTTAGTAATCGCATGATCTATTATAGGTAATTAAGCTTCTTTTAAGCCAAGCAGACATTGATGTCAACCCGGTAAACTCAGCGGGTCTCACTCCACTTGATGTACTTCTGGTAACCAACCACGAGATGGGAGATCTTTACCTTGGAGAGATGATAAGAGCTTCTGGCGGGAAAACTGCAAAAGAAATACAGGTTTCTGAAACTAACATTGTTGAGTGTTCTTCTCCAAATGATGAACGTAAGACCTCACAAGCAATACTACTCTCGACGCCAAGCAACAAAATACCCAGAACCAGATCTAAGACCGACAAAACCTCCAAAAACATTGCAAATAATTTGATAGTGGTGGCAACGCTAGTGGCAACCGTCACTTTTGCAGCAGCATTAAACCCTCCTGGTGGTTCCATCCAGATGTCATTTGATGATAGTGATCGTAACAATCCCAACTGGCTTACAAATTGGGAAAATAATCAAAATATGGACGCCCTATATCCTGTAGGAAGTCCCGTTTACTTGTGGCACCTCAGTAAATTCTTCTTGTATGACTACTTAGCATTATTTGCATCAGTATCAGTTATTCTACTTTGCCTACCTGGAGTTATTCCAAGAAGTAATACCGTGAGGCAGTTGTTGCTGCTGGTCCTGTGGTGTTCAGTGTTTTTCATGGTATTAGCATTCAACTCAGCCTTGCATATATTATTATACAGAGAAAGAAACTCCACAAAATTTCGATGGTTTACCCAAGTTTCTGAGGTATGGAAAATATTTTTCGCAAGTGTGAGCGCATCACTATGTTCTAATTTTTTAATTTCACTCATTGCCAGTGCAGCAGGCAAAGTGAAGAAATGGTTACCAAGTTGTGTGAGTAATAATGTCTGCGTGCCAAAAGTTAAACGAGTTATAAGATGGGCTAAAATTAAAGGAATATTATCGTTCTTATCTGTAATGGCCATCTCAATTTTGGTGGGATTCGGGGTAGCTTGGGCAATATCGGATATGGCTAGCAGCGCAACCTCTTAAAATTTCAGGAACATCAATGGTATTGTTTGTGTTGCATTCCTTATCAGTTTTCCAGATAGCTCAAAAATGACCAGTGCGTCATACAGATCTGTTAAGTCCCACAATGAAATGAAGTACATTTCTTTTAATATAATAAGAGGAGTGTTATGTTCTGTACTTCTTTATTGTACTGTAATCTTGTTTGGTGTCATTTGTGGCTTATCAGTTTTCAAGATAGCTAAAAAATGACCAGTGCATGTCACATCGTGTATATTGTTGTAAACTTGTAATTGTACTCCTTTATGTTGTGCATTTTGTAGCTTGTGACTTCGTGTTATATAGTATTAATTCTAAGTAGTGCAACTTTTATAGCTTCAACAGAGTCAAACTCTAGCTACGTTTAAACTAATTGTTATATAAAGCCCCTTGTATTGCCCTTGGAGTATAAGATGTGCTGGATTTGTACTTTTGTTTTTACTTGATTTAATGTACTAATATTTTCATGAGGTCATTGGTAAATTAATTTTAACCTGCCAGTTATCTTATTTTGTTTAAAATTCTGCTGCGTCATTCTTAACATGATAACATCCTTATTTCACTTGCAAGATGTTCGTTCGGAAATACTCGCAAGTGACAAGTGATACAGTAACACGTGTTCATATAACGGAGCACCACAAAATCTGTAATCTCTGAAGCAAATAATTACACCCCAAGGGGCCGTATTGGGACTGGACCTCATGTATTTTAGTTCCTTCTTCTCAAAGGCCCATAGGCCCAACTGCCCAGAATTAGGTGGGCTTATTAAAATAAATGAAAGGCGCAGCTCTGTGGCATGTTGCTTCACCAAAACTTAGGCAGGGTATATATGTTGGTATACTATGAATGTGATTTTTCATAACATGCATTAATTGATTGAATCAACAAACTATGCATTATTCGTATAAAAAGAAAAATTAAAAAGGGATACATACCAGCACAACATTCTATATATATCAACTGGTGCTTTACTGCACATATATCATACAATGTAAGATTTGAACCATTATATATAACTGACCACCGCAATCATTATTTTAGCAACAAAAACATATCAGATTGCCTTCAGATTAAGTAAATCGATCTCCACCATAGTGCAGCCATTCCCAGCTGGATTGTCTTGAAGGAGGCAGAGAATTGAGGGATAAAGATCGTTAGAATAGAAGATAAAATCAGGAAATGTATTATTGGTCCATATATATTTTGTGAAACTTTGTTGTTAGATTACTTGGGGAAAATTATCTTATAGGAGAACCAATCGGATAATTTTTATAAAATGATCCGCTTGCTTTTGCCCGTTGAAAAGTAAAAACATAAGCACAAATCCAGCACATCTTAAGGGGCTATAAGAGGATTTGTATCACAATTCTTAGTTTAAACGTAGCATGATTTTGACTCTGTTAAAGCTATGAAAGTTGCACTACTTAGAATATTACATAACACAGTCACAAGCCAAAAAATGCACAACATAAAGCAGGAATACGATTAATTACAACAATATACACAACGCAACACATCATAATTAAGCCACAATTTTTTTTTTTTTTTGAAAGAAAGGCATCAGGTGCCCATTTCATATATGAAATATAAAAGGTAAATTACATAGTTCTAGATATATCGCTATAGTTCTTCAAGGAAAGATCATCACAAAGCTAATAAGCTTGCAAAAATTATACGCTCTACGCTTTAAAAGCCACCAAAACACAGTAATTGAGAAATATACTAAAGCTAAGCCTCCATCCTTGGGGCTGAGGTAACTAAGTAGTAACAAGAAAAAACAGAAAGCATGCAAGTGCAGCGGTGCATTCATGGTAGGTCAGGACGCCCCCCTCTAGCTTCTCCTCCTACTTCGGCCTCTTGATAATCATCTTGATATGGTACCAGCTGGGTGTCGGATGGGTCCCAAACACGCAGGGGGATAGCATGGAGATCAGTAGGCAGCCAATTAGCAGTAGCATCTTTGATACGCTTAGCCATATTTCCTGTCCAGTAATGAACAAGGGAAATGATTAGCAAGATGAGATTACGAGGTGTGGTAATATTGGAATTTTGAAAGATAATAGCATTTCGATGTTTCCATATTGTCCAACTTAAGGCACTAAAAACCACAAGGAAGGCTAGTTGATTATCTTCATCTAAAGTTCCTGCAAAGTCAAAGATATCAGAACATTTTTTCCAATTATAGAAATGATTTTGACTCTGACCCATCCAAAACCAAATTTGTTTGGCTACTGTACATTTAAGCATTAAATGAGTAATTGTTTCTTTTTTAGGGCAGAATTGACAATTTAAGGCGCCTTGCCACCCTCTTTTAGCCAGATTATTTTTAGTGAGAATTCTATTATGTAAAACAAGCCACATATAAATCCTAATTTTGGGGGGAATTGGAAGGGTCCACAAAATTGTGAATCTGTTCTTACTAATCCCTCTGAAGTTTAGCATATGATATAAAGATTTAACTGTAAATCTGCCACTAGGTTCCCATCTCCAAGCAATTTTATCTATTCCATGAGTAAAACTACAAGAACTAATTAGAACTAAGAGTTGATGCCATTCTACTAGTAAAACTCCATGTAATTGTCTTCTAAACTTTAAAGCAGAACCTTGGGAGTTAATAACAGCAGTAATAGTTATCTGTGTAGTAGTACATATATTGTATAGATGAGAATATTGAGATGCTAAACTACAATTTCCTATCCATAAATCATGCCAAAAAGACAACTTAGAATTAATACCAGGTTCAAAGGTAACACTAATTTGTCCTAGTGTTTCTAATTTGAGTATGGAATGCCAAAATGGTGAGTAGGGCAAATGAGAACTAGAGTGATAGTAATTATGGTGAATCACTTTTTTCCATAGGCCTTGATAACTATTATCAGAGAATTTCCACCACCATTTTAATAATAAAGACATATTCATAAGTTGTAAATCTAAGACCCCCATTCCACCATGCTTTTTATCCATACAAACTTTATAATTAAGCCACAATACAATAAATAACATAACACTCTTCATATTTAAAAAAAAAATGTACTTCATTATACAACTTAGCAGATCTGTATCGCACTGGCCATTTCTTAGCTATCCGGAAATCTGACATACGTAAGGAATGCAACACAAACACCATTGATATTGCAGAAGTTTTATGAGTTTATGCTGCTAATCATATCCGATATTGTCCAACCTGCCCCTAATCCCACCAAAATTGAGATGGCCATTACGGATAAGAACGATAATGTTCCTTTTATTTTACCTCGTTTAGCTTTTGGCTCCCAGACATTATTACCCACAGAACTTGGTAACCATATTTTCACTTTGCCTGATACACTGGCAATGATTGAAATTAAAATATTATAATATAGTGATGCACTCACGAATGCGAAAAATATTTCCCATACGAAAAAAATGTGGGTAAACCATCGAAATTTTTTGGAGTTTCTTTCTCTGTATAGTAATATATTCAAGGCTGAGGTTTTGTTCCTCCATGTGGTTTTGTTCTCTCTGATCTTATGTGTGTATGTGTGTGTTTCTTTTTAACTATATATATGCACGGGCGTATCTTTGGTCAAATTGAGAGATTTGTATATAGCAGAGTGGGGTGCAAGATATTAATGAGTATGTCATTTTGGTTGTACAAATAATGTCATCAATTATGAAAGCTCTAACGCAGTTATCTTAAGTTACAAGAGAATCGGCTTCGATCTCATATAAACTAATGGATAATTAAGTCCATTCATTTAAAAATCCTCGTTTATTTTTGGTTGTTGTTAATTTGGTGAGCTGAAGTGCTAGCTAGCATATTTATGCATGTAATTAGTTGCTTTTTTAATATTGTGAACTTTACATTTACCTGATTTAGATCACATGCACATTAGCCACATCTGTAATTTAATATATCATAAGTAAAGAGTTTGATCCCATATGTATATATCAACCAATATATCATGACCAATTTAGCTCTTTTATTAGAAAATTATTATGTATTTATTCTACAACCATATGAAACTGATGAACTATTTTTTTTTAATAAGAAATGGGGTCATGCCCTCATTTGTATTGAAAGAAACTGATGAACTATATATTGGCATTGTTTTACATATAATGTGGGTTATATTCACTAATTTTGAACTGCCCAAATTTATTTTTATTGAATGACCGTAGTTTACTAAAAGCTTTTACTGTTAGGATCAATGTGGATAATACATATGTCCTGTTGCAAAATATATATTTGAAAATGTATATATGGGATCGATGGGGAGAATATTACTTTGCTATCCGTGAACCATATTAGACCCCAAATTGTTCTGAGCCCTCCGATCTCCATAGAGGATCTTTTGCGCTTAGAAAAAATTACGTAGAAGAGAATATAAAAGGCTAATTTTAGGTGTATTAATTGTTTATAAAAAGCTAAATATAAACAATATTTACAACACCATTACACAAATAAAGTATGAACTCATCATTACAATCATTTTACTAATTAATTTGTCAGACAAGTGAGAAGACAGACAGATCAGTAGTCAAAGTGCATCTACCCAACATTGAACATAATTCATGTCACCAAGGTAAGATAATATTTTTGTTTAGATCCACATCGACCGATCAAAATTTGCACGAACATTAAAGATGTTCCGTGCACGCCATATCGGACCTGATTGGCCCTAATTATGATCGGATGTTGAGGATCCAGCAAAAATATTTTGTTACCATGAATTCCCTTTAACTGGTGACATTTCTATCCAATTTTATGGAAATTATATAGCTTTTATAGCATTAGTTATCTTTAAATATCGTTATTTTTAAAACACAAACAAACGGTTGAAAATAAATGTGCACAATTAACTAAAGAAATGGCCTCCGCAACAAGCCACAGAGCTGCACGTACTGTGCTTTTCTGGGCCCATTATGTTAGTTATTGGGCCCACTATGTTAGTTAATGGGCCCACCTAATAGGGGGCCGAGGACCTTAAATCCTCTGTGCCGGCCATGCTGCTTGTCAACCGTTAGATCAGATGTATATTGGAGAAGAGGGATGAATCCTAACATAAGTTACCCAAATATTTTACAGATCTCACGGTTTCTATATATACCAATTGATTATTTTTCCCGGGCAAACTAGTATGTTCATTGTCATTACCTTTCTTTCAGCCTGCATGTGGCGTTCTTGAACATAACAAATTAAGGATATCTAGGTAGTTCTACAATCATATATGCACCTCCCTTGTGTTGCATGATTGGAGATGTGCACAACAGCATTTGTCTGTTTTAAATAATATACAAAATTTCACTACAATATCTCATTGTCTGACCCAAAAATATTTTTATATTTGAAAAAAAAACGTGAGTAATGCGTGTACATACAAAATTTTCAAAATTTTCAAATTCAGTTAGTACAAAGTCAAGCGGTAAAAAAAATAAAGATTTATGAGTTATTTTATTGCATTCATTTTTTATTATTTTTTACCGCTTGACTTTGTACTAAATGAATTCGAAAATTTGAAAATTTTGCATTGTACACACATCACTCGTGAAGTAGATCGGTTTCAACAGTTTGGATTCATCTTTTCAAGTTGGTGAGCATAGTGCATGCTAGCTTTACTCTTATTTTTTACATCAACAAAATAAATAATATTAAATAAGATTGTAGGTAGGCAAAGAGCGTAAAAGGAATCAGTGCTTCATTGATACTTTTGAAATGAAACATTGATGCACCGCTGTCGGGATCAACTATAGTATAAAACATTGACACGTCATCGATGTTTTTACAATGAAACATCAATACATTGTTTCCAAATTTTAAATGACCATAATGGGTAGAAAACTCTGATTTGAGTTTTTGACCACAATTCATAAAGCTTGTGAAGAAACGGATGGCCTGGTTCTAAGGCATAGCCTATGGATGTTGAAAAAATCAAAATTGCAAAAAAATGTCGTTTAAGACCTCAAAACTTTAGTTGAAGTTTCTGATGAATAATGGTAATTTATAATACTCATTCAATTGAAAAAAAAAAAGCACATTCATTATGCCAACGAGGAGGAATGTCATTATTTCAGGAAACAAAAAACTTATTATTCAGATAATCTTTGTAAGTTATAAAACTAGGACTAACAAATTGAGTATGGCTAATTTGCTTCCGGAAGCATTTCGGCCGAGGTGCTTACGGGGGCATATCTTGCAATTTGATGTTCAAACAGCAAATTCAAACCGTTAGATATTCAATCTATATTAAAATCTACTTCGAGACCAAATTTTACATTTTTTGGAATTTTTTTACTATTTTTTAAGCTGGTTTGAAAACCGCTGTTTTTAATGCTTCAGAAATTTAATAAAAACAGCGATTTTCAAACCAGCTTAAAAAATAGTAAAAAAATTCCAAAAAATGTAAAATTTGGTCTCCAAGTAGATTTTAATATAGATTGAACATCGAACGGTTTGAATTTGTTGTTTGAACATCAAATTGCAAAATATGCCCCCGTAAGCACCTCACCGAAATGCTGCCGGCAGCAACTTAGCCGCTCCCCTAACAAATTATATAACATAGACCCGCCTTTACCAAGTTGAAATCAGTCCTGCTCATAGTGACAACTTAATTGTTCGGGAAATTAAGGTTCGGCGAGGTCAAAAATTCGTAATTCGGGAATAATTCGGATATAATTCGGGAATGATTCAGAATAATCCGGATCAGAGATCTCAGTCCTACAAGGAAGCAAAACAAAAATGTTCTGGGAAAAATACGCAAATAATTCGTAAAATTCGGGAAAAGTTCGTAAAATTCGCGAATTATTCGGGTATAATTCGGTCAAAGTTTGGTCAACCAAATAATTCGGCGTTCGGTTCAGCATCACCAAAAAAATGAATTATTCGGATATAATTCGGGTATTATACGCGAATCTTGTCACTGTGGTCCTGCTATGAGTATCTATTTCACACTTACAGTACCGCTACCGTTAAAGAAGATCTGAAGGAAAACAATCCGGTTTTGGGCTTTTTCTGTTCGAATTGGGCCGAGTCCGATTATGTAGTATCTATAATACCAAGCTTTTGTATGAACTTATCGCCCTTTAGAGGACATGAAGGTCGGTGACCATCTTTTTCAAAATAAAAATGTTCTTACAAAAAAAACTAAATTTTTTTAATAAGTTCCCACAGAAATTAATTTGTTATAAATACTCTTTGTAATTTTAATTTATTTCTAATTTATTGGACAGTTTTTCATATTTTTAATTAACCATTATATCAAGATATATTTAAGAAAAAAAAAATCAACACTGTAAGTCTGAACACGTACCGACACGACACGTCGAAACACGCATTATAAAACTGTACTGTACCAGAATTATACACATTACCAACACCGTGAGGCATGACACAACATGAAACACAATAGTTCTTTCATTATATCAGTCAATTTATCCGCATTAAAAATGGTGTGCTCTTAAATAATGGTCAAATAAAATTAGAGAAATTAACTTGTGATAAAGAGTGCAGCAGTACCGACATCGACTCGGCTTAATTATGATAATGGTCCATAATTAAGACGAAAGCGTTGAACTCTGCTCAACCATAAAAATCTAAATTATAAGGAGTGGAGCACATCAGAACCACGTGATTTCATAATTAAAAAGAATAAAATAATTTAAACCTACACGTTAATACGCCCATCACTCATACAACCTACCTAGGGGTGTAAACGGAGAGTGAATTCGGAGCGGATAATGTTAATATCAAATTAAATATACGAATACGAATACATATAGTAAATAAATGTTAAAGTCTAAAACTAAATCCGATTTAAACCGATACAGATATGAAGCACACATTTAAACTGATACGAATATGAATATAATATGAATGTAAAATGCATAGAGACGACAAGCGCACATTTTAACAATTTAGATTGAGAGAACTGAAACGTAAAATGCATAATATGATTATGTGACCCACTAAGATTTAAATTCAAGTTTTCACAGCCATAAAAGAAAATTCTTACCACTATACTATAAACAAACATTTAGCACTTAATAAGAGACTCAACTATATAATTTAAAAAAAAACTTAAATATATTTCAATAGACATGATTAAAAAATTTAAAAAGTATGAGGTGATCACTAAACACCTCCTAACTTGACTTATGATCCATCCCTGTTTACAAAGTAGTTAGAGGAATTTTGGATATAATAACAGATATTCTACATTCTGTTGATCCTCTAGCGGCCCTCAACCTCGGTTATGGTCATTTGATCCACAGAGGTGACAGTTGATGAATCATGTTGCTGGAATGACCAATCTGAGAGAACACCTTTAATTCTTGTACCAAGCCAGGGATTTTTAGGGTCCTGTAGCAATGTGTCACTTGATAGCATTGTGAAAACTGAGCTCATGAATGGCCTATCATCAGGACTTTCTTGCACACACAAAAGTGCCACATGAACATATCTCGTTAGTTCTGTTACGAAGGCCGAGCTTTCCACTGCGTCGTCAAACAGCTTTATAATGTTTCCTTCTTTCCATAATTCCCATGCCTACATGCATGATAATTTACACAGTTTTATTATAATATTATGTATTTTAAATTGACTGGATTTATATCAGTCTTGATAAATCATTTCTTGGAATTAGGACATTTCACTCACATAAGCAAGAAGGTTTTGATTGCCTCGATTTTTCTGGCCACTTATTATCTCAAGAAGTAGAACTCCAAAGCTATAGACATCAGATTTAACCGAAATTGCACCCTCCAATATATACTCAGGAGCCATGTATCCACTTCAAATATTTGAAATAAAAGAAGAAGAAGAATCAACATGAAATTAGTCAAGTGGAATTGATTTATGAAGTATACAAACTGAATTGGCACATACCGAGTTCCTATTACAGTTTCCGTGTTCATCCCTCCCTGCTCTCTTTTAAACAATCTTGCTGTGCCGAAATCTGAAATTTTAGAATTCATTTGTTCATCTAATAAAACATTTGCTGCTTTCAGATCTCTGTGGATAACGTTGAATCTTGAGTCTTGATGAAGATAAAGAAGCCCTCTAGCAATCCCAATTACAATTTCTAATCTCTTTGTCCAATTTAAGGAGGCACGCCTTGTAGCATCTGCTACATGAGTTACCAAAATATGAAATTGTAAGGGAAATCTAGCTGTAATTGGTGAATTGATGGAAGATGAGGACGAACTTTAGAATGATAAATTAATAATGTTTTGAAGTTGAGATGCATACCAAAGATATAAAAATCTAAACTTTTGTTGGCCATGTACTCGTAAATCAATATTCTCTCATTTTTCTCAATGCAGCATCCAAGGAGTCTAACAAGGTTCCTATGCTGTAGCTTTGCGACCACCAAGACTTCGTTCATGAACTCATTTATTCCTTGCAGGGATTCTCTTGATAGCCTTTTCACTGCTATTTCTTGGCCACCAGGCAATTGACCCTGACATGTTTTGTGAGTGCCTTTTATGAGGTGAATAACAGATAGTTTGTTTTTGCAGTATTATTTTTTCCTTAACTGTTTTTCACATTAGCTTTTTTTTTTAATTTAATAAGCAATTACATAAAGGAGTGAATCATGTATATTTCTTCTGAACAAACATGTGAGACTAATACAAATATGTAGCAAAAATTACCTTGTAGACAATGCCAAATCCACCTTCTCCTAATGTATTTTTATTTGAAAAGTTATCTGTCGCATGTAAAATCATGTCCATGTCAAAGACAGGGAGATCTGTTCCTTTGAACGACTCATTTCGCATCAAATACTTCAGGTTTTTACCTGCGGTAGAAGATATGCATGGCTGCATGAATTAGAAAGACTTCTGAAGGCAGAAATTTTTATTTGCATCTGCAATCTCTGTTATGAACAGGTCTGATCATTGAGATGGTTGATCCAATTTACTATAGTTGGGTTGCAAAAATTTTATCCCTAACTAACCAGTCAAGATATAAATTAATCATTCAATCAGAGTTTGATGTCAGACGCGCGGTGGGGGTTTTTGCTGTGGGTTTCATCTTAAAAAAAAGTTATTTCAAAAAATCATAAGAACCAATAAGATATAATTGGAAAAAGTACAAATAAGAATGTTATGTACTCTAACTATAGTAGAGCAAGTCTCAAAAAAATAAAAGTAACAATATCCACATAATTTCTATAATAATATTACTGTTATAGTTATGTATACCTAACTTTTCTTCAGAAAAATAATGTAATGTGGTTGGGTTTACTCAACCATTTTACAAGATATGTATCCAAAATTTAATTATGTGCAGGATTTATCAAAATAGAATCCATATCTAACCAATTGAATTCTAAATCAACAAAATTTCGGATCGGGTCAGTTGGGTCATTCAGAATAGTCAGATTAATCAGATTTTATTTAAACCCTACTGTTACCTTGTTTTGAGTATCTCATCTTTTTCCTCCATAGTAGACATACAATTGAAGATATGAGGAGCACAAATATTATGCTACTTGATATTATTCCAATAGTTGCCGCCCTCCGTTTGCTATGATTTGTACCTGCATTGAAAGACAGTTTCTTAAATTCTAAATTGGTCTTGATCTAAACTAGCTAACACAATATGGAAAGTGAATTTTGTTTCTGATATTAAAGAAAAATGCATCAAAACAAATCTTCTGAAACTCTTATTTACTGTTACTTGCTGTTGCCATAGTTGTTAACTTGTTATTGCTAAAACAAAATACTATGATTACATCCAAAGAAAAAAATGTTAAAAGAATCCCTACAAGTTATCCATAAGCAAGATGAAATTAGAGGGAAGACTCACCAAGCTCAGACTTTGGAACCTTCACATAAAGAACTTGTCCTCCATCAATGTACTTCGTATCAGTTAGTACAGTTTTCCACATAACACAGCCGCTCCCTTGTCCCATGATATCCAAGGGGGCATATGCCATGCATGAGCAATTCATCAAGCACTTGCTCCTGCACTCCGTAACACTGATGATCGCATCAACAGTTGCATTATGCGAATATGGTAGCATCACTCCTTGAATTTCATAAAACCCATCACTATTAGCACTACAACCTAACGGTAACATGCGTTTACACCCACCTGAAATGCTTCTCATGTTCCCCTCCATTGGTGTCAGTGGCTCAAATCCTCTCAGACAACTACAGGCTTGCTTATCATTACTCTGGCAAATACTGAAAGGCCCACACTTTGCGTATTGGCTGCACTCATCTCTTCCTGCCATGGGGTACCCGATCCAGGATTGATGAGGTTGATCCCAGAGAAAACGTTCAATTATACCAGATTCGTGCAGCACTAATCGGGACATGGTCGAGGTTGACGTAGCTTCAAATCCATATGACACCTCATCTTGATCCCACACAACTATGAAATTAAACATGTTTTGATAATTATAAGATAACATCTGGGGTACCCCACTAAAAAATTTTCCATTCCAAATACCAGTACGGCCAATTATCTGCGAACGGTCCCAGACAATAATCTCAGGAGCACCATCAGTGTCCCAGATAAACCTGTAGTTACCTTCTGATGGGTCATTGCTGCTATTCCAGGAAGAGAGATATGTCTCAAAGCCTGTCCTGAAGTTTTTGCGAACTTTCATGCCGGAAAGCAATGTATTCGTTGGATGATCAAAACTTTGCCATATGATGCTATTGCTCATTTGATCTTTCAGTATAAGATTTCCAGAATCATTCAGCTCCAATATTGGACTATAATCATTGGCATCACTTGAGGAGTTAGAGCTAGACGACCATACTGTCTTTCCTGTTGAATCATACAGCATTATTGACCCTCTCTTATTTAAGGTTAGTGTGCCCGAGGTGTTGTTCAAGGGACTATCTCTGTTTGCCACCCATACAACAGTGTCTGGCGAGGCTGTGAACCAGATACCCACGAAACGGTTGCTGGATGAACCAAGGCTGAAGAACCCGAGCTTAAATACAGATTTTGGTGAGACAAGAGTCTCTCCATCTGTAAGGTTTTGAGCACTCAGTAAGGTATCAATTGGGATGGCAAAAGGTGAGAAAGAAAGGAGAAAGAGAGTAATTGTGGATATTTTAGAAATCATCTCTTTGTTCATCTACCAAAATCAAGGATAATTAAATTGGAGTTTTAATGCAATGTGTACGCTGTTGATCTGGATATATAATGTAGGGGAAAAAGTACAAGCCTTGAGAATGGAAATTGAATTATGAGTTTTATCTTGCGATCAGATTTGTTGCTAAATTATTTTTATTATTTCTTTGCACCAAATAGGTGATAAATCTGTTGAATTAAACTCAAATTCAACAATGTGAAAGGAGGTCATCTTGGTCAAAAAAGGCAGCTACAAAATGTTAGCACACACACACAAGAAAATTCTGGAAACATCAAAGCCATGCTATGTCGATCGGCAAGAAAGAAAACAACAAGGAATGAGAAGTAAAATGACAATTTGCTTAGTCAAAAATGTAGGCTGCCGACTTCCATATTTAGAAGAATAAAGTTTGAATTGTATTTTTGTTATAATTAATGAACAATAGCTTAGTTGTATTTTGATATGTCGGTTTTGGCTATGAACTGACTTTGTAAACTTTAAATAGGAGTGTGGTGCCATGTATCATGTAATATTGAAATTCCAATGAAACAATAGTTATCTTATTTCTAATCTCTCTCTCTCTCCCTATTTGAAATTCTTATTTACAATTTGTTTGAGTGTCAACAAAATCATCCTACATGTTAGACAGTTACCCGAGGGAAACCTTCTGGCATAGGTTTCTGACTATGATTGATGGCAAATAAATTTGCTGTTATTCCTTGGGAATAACAGAACCTGTTATTCCTTGGGAATAACAGAACCTGTTATTCCTTGGGAATAACAGAACCTGTTATTCCAATCCCAATCGTTCAAACTTTTCCATGCACAAATCTCAACGAAGTAAATTTTCATGCGCAAATCTCAACTAAGATCAATGGTTAAGATCGGAATAACAGGTTCCTCAGAATAACAGGTTCCTATTATTCCCAAGGAATAACATCAGATTTGTTTCCTGATTGATGGGGACTTTCTGGTAAGATAACAACTATGTTGCAGAGAAACTAGGACATCTATTTAGTATTCCAGTCTAGCAAGAAAGAAAAAGCGCTCTATAGTAATACTTTGTGCTTATGCTAATTAATGCAATTGACTAGTTCAATAAAAAATGACAATTCAACCAATTCATTGTTCAATATGAGTCCATTATAGCGTGAAAAAGTGGTTATGTGGGTGGGTCCTAGATGGCAGTGGGTGGAACATATGGATTTAATAAATTTCTCCAGATGTCCACCAGTCCATTTATTTTAGCCTTTTCATTTGGTCCATTCATATCTTCTAGTGATCATAGCAACTAATTCGGAATGGAGAAAAAAATTTGCATGGTTCAACATTTTAATTAAATTGTAAGTATTCATTATTCGTTAATTTTATTACTATGCTCTTATTGGCGGTATATTTCAGGTCCCATACTCGGATGGTCTGGATCTTAATGGCAACATTCAATATTTTCTACTATTATTCTGTCCCAACTACAGTAAATCTCCCGGCTTGATGGTGAACCCTCATTTATCATGATAATGATATATTAACAAAGAAAAACGTCCTGGAGATGTCCTCATTTATTATGAATCATGACTCATGCTCATAGGATGTGGGCCCTTTTTCAATAAAATCACCAGCCTTGATGATGAACCTACTTAAGCCTGTTAACAATTATATATTAATTTATAAACCAAAGAGACAGAAATAAATCATTTTAAATAAAAATAGTATGTAGGAAAAAGATGATTTAAGATACAAATTCATTTTAACAGTTATGTCTTGTTTAAAGATATATATAACTGGGACATTAAGAAAATTAAATATAATAATAGAAATTGAGAAAATAGGGATTATAGTTTTGAGGATATAACGAGATCTAGTCAAGAGTGGAGATTAAAAAGAAGAGGGTCTAGGATTTAATGACCATTTTTTTTTAATTATATAGCGTTATATGCTAAATAAATAAAAAATTGATACAGCACAGGTTGGCACAACAAAACACGTCATGTTAATTCATAGTGTATGATTTCTGCACTGGGCAAAAACACAAATCAGCCCGACACAGGCTAACCCAACTCACAGAATTCAGATCCAGTGCAATATAAACCTGACTAGCACGAATCTCAAAACGGATCTCCTGTATCTAAATAGGTATGGAAATGCAATCAATCACGAAACAACAATTGCGCTGACAATTTGTTGTTTGGCCCAGTAAGCCTGAGCAAACTCTGGTCGCAAAAGGCCACATAGCTACTTTTTTATTATCTTTAGTGGGCCCATTTAATTCTAGGCAGTTGGGTATATGGGCCCTTGACAAGAGGGAACTAAAATGCATGAGGTCCAGTCTCAATACGGCCCATGAGTCTTAAGTATTTGTTTCAGAGATTACAGATCTTCAGTGCTCTGTGATGTGAACACGTGTCAATCTGTCACTTGTGAGTTTTTCCGAACGAACATCTCGAATTAAAAGAAGGATGTCAAGAATGCCGCGCAGAAAATGAAACCAAGTAAGATAATTGGCAAGAGTAAATTAATTTACGAGTCACCTAAATCGAAATTAATTAACGGTTTTGATGCAAAAAAAATATTTAAATCGAAGGAAATTTAATTGTTAGATTATTAGTTTATATGCAACAGAAAAAAAAAATTGATTCTTTAAGACTTTATATACGTGTCTAATAACTTATTTATAAATTTACTTTTTAATTTTCAATCTCATTTTAATTTGTTTTGAAAATTCATAGACAAAATTAGTAAAATAACTATTCTCTACTGTTATTCTGTTTTTTCATGAAAAAAAAGGCAAAAAAATTATGCGTTTGCTGAAGTTTGTGCATAAAATAATCAACAAATGATGCTCTCTGTGTGGTAAAGGGATCAAAATTTTGGTTCTACGCAAAGGAATGAGAACTCGAGAACCAACATTTAGTCAAGTGCTATGTTGCATGAATACGGGTACGGATATCGTATCGGATACAATACGGATATGACGATATGGCAATTTTTAAAAATCAAGGATACGATACGCCTATTATATTATATTATTAATTCAATAATTGTATTATATATATTAAATATAAAAAAATTTGGATATACGTTAAATACAAAAGTTAGTAGATTCTAACATCAAATTTCAGCTAGTGTAGTGGTTAAGAGGTATGTCGCTCATATCAAAGAATATGGATTTGATTCTCACGTGGAGCGCTGGAAATTATGTTTTAATGCGGTGCACAATGAGTATGGTGGACCATGAGCGTCGCTGGTGCATGGTGGACCATGCGCGGTGCATGGTATCCAGATGTGTCATAGCGGTATCCAGTCGTATTCAGATGAGTCAATCTGTATTGGAGACCGTATCAAGGGGGTAAGGATATGTCATGTAGGCCGATACATCAGCTGGCGTATTTGATACGTATCGGGCACGTATTGGGTGGGTATCAGTATCAGATACGTGTCCGATACGAGTACGGAGCCCTTACAGGAGTATCAGAGTAACATAGGTCAAGTGACAAAGACAATACTCTTTGTGTGGGAATTTACATGTTTAAAATATAAATAGATAATCTCTTGTTAATATTAAAAACAGTTAGATTACTTGATTTTCAACTTTACTCAAAAAAAATAATAAAATAAATTGAAGGAGAATTCAAAATATTATCCTCTCCATTAGAAATAGAAAATATTTCAGTTATCAACTTGTGGTATCTTGAAGCTTGACTGGATGTTTGGGGTCCGGATCATCTAAAGTAACTCAAAATTTGGGTTTGGATCCGGATCATTCAATCTGTACAATCCAATTCACGGGGCCTTTAATATCATGCATATTCTGATCAAACGGTTCGGATTCAAATTCAAACTTTGAGTCAATTTAGGATCCGAATTCGGATATTTGCCAAAAAAAAAAAAAAAAAAATACCTGCGACCACATTCATGTAATATACTGCTTCCCTACCTACCTAGATAACCGAAAAGATTAACAAACATTCATTTATTAAGGGAAAAGGACGCAACACGAGGCAAAAGGAGAAATAATATTATGAGATAGGAGTAGGTCCGATGGGCATCGGACCTACATTTAGGTTCAATGAGCTCTATGACCGTACGATTAGCATCAAGATCTATGTGCACGGAAATTGATACAGACTTGCACGAATTTTGATACATAGCACACGAATCTTGATGCAGATCGAATGGTCATCACACCCATCGAACCAAGGTAGGTCCGATGGGCATCGGACCTACTCTGATTCCTAATATTATATCAGTCGTCAATCTATCCGACACCGACTCGACTTTTATATACAATTTAATTGATCGCTACGTTTGATTCCTGACATTAAGTCGCTCATAAGACAATAGCGTTAAACTATGCGCGACCACAAAAATCTAAATAACAAGGAACGGCGCACATCAGAACCACGTCAAATATTTCAAAAATGAAATAATTTAAATTGTACGTTAATACGCCCATCACTCGTATTTCAGGCGGCAGCGGGGTCGGTGGCAGCGCCTAAACCTAAGTCGCAGGAAGCAGAGAGAGAAGAAAGAGTTTAGCGGGATCTTTTAGGGAAACTCTTGACCGGGCCAAATTGGACGCAAAAGAGTGTAGGCACCGGTCACTGAAGGTCTCGTCGCCGAAATACTTTATTTTATTTTATTTTAAAAAGATTTGGGTCTTCAGCGACCGGCAACTGAACTGGTCTCACATGCCGGTCGCTGAAAACATGTTTTGTTGTAGTGTAATAAAAATGTCGGCTCAATACATTAAGTAATTTCTTGCTTTTTTTTAACTCTTTTGATTGTATCTTATTTTTAATTTATTAATAAAATATAAAATCAGGAACTTAACCTCTATTTTATTTTAAACATATATACAAGAGCGCTGAACTCTGGGCGACCACAAAAATCTAAATAACAAGGAGCGGCGCACATCAGAACCACGTCAAATATTTCAGAAATGAAATAAATAAAATTCTACGTTAACACGCCCATCACTCGTACTACCAACCTACCTTATTTGTAGTAATTAAGTTCCCTTTTCGAACAACCAAAGTAGAATAATAAAGCCATGGTAGATGGCGTGGCTATCAAAGCCACGGGTATTATCTCTGTATACTGAAAAAGCACAACATGTAATTAAGGAACAAAAAGTGGTTACCAACATAAAATGATGATAACATAGAATAACGAATTCATATCAACTAAGTTAACATAATATTTTGTCTAAAAGACCCTGTTTAATTAGATTACAACATGTAATTAATATTTCTGTTTAGATCCGTCCAATAAAAATTTGCACGAATATTAAAAAGGTTACTGACATAAAAATAATGACAAATGAATTATCACAGGTGAAAATTCCAGTGATATCCGATCAGAATTCATTCACACAAATAATAAATAAGGCCTAGTGATAGATTGACTCGAATTTTAATCGGATGGTCTGGATCTAAACATAAATAACTCCCAACCGAACTAAAATCATTTCGGTGCCTATTTACCTACACGGTAGGATACGGCACTGGATCAGAACCCAATTATCACAAGCTCAATGATATAAAATTACATTAAGAAGGCACATGCACTATAACGACTTAATTACCCAAGCATTGTATAACTTCAATGTCAATTGTGTGTCGTCAGATCTGTTTTTTTTTTTCTCTTACTTGACCACATGGCCTTCATATATACCATAAATTTGTCATTGATTATTTTTTTATATGTTTTTTTAGTCATTAGACTTTTGATGTATTTCTATCAATCACTCTATCGTACTTCATGCTGAAAAATTACTGTATCCACGCCATCAAAATATTTTTATAAATAAAAAAGTAAATACATATATGTTAGCAAAATAATGGATGCCGTCAAAGTATTTTCTAGAGATAACCTGATAAAAACAAATTGGAATTTTTTTTTTTTTTGAGTAAAAGGTTGCAACCAAACTATTTAATATTCTTATTATTACAATAAATGATTTATCCCATCCGGATTTCGAACCCATGACTACTTACATAAAGACCATGTGCCTTTGCCACTAGACCAAAGGCTGATTCTCAAATTGGAAGTTAAATAACCTAATAGAAATGAGATCAAATTAAATGGCCACCTATATATTTATAATATGTGATAAGGATCAAAGAAATGTGTCATTTTATCAACCATCTCTATATATATTGAGAAAGGAAAAAAAATGATAACTTTTGTGATAAATATTAAGGATCAAAGTAATATTGTGTCCTTTTATCAACCATCTCTATTAAATTGAGAAAAGGATCAAATCGTGATGTCTTTTTTTACACATAATGTGAATAGTCTCTTTCCTATATAATTAATTCAAAGTTTTTTATTATAAATGATAATTTTATACCATTAATTAATCTTCTCCTAAGCCACTAGATACAAAATTTAAAGGTTATTTAATTTGTCGTAAGATTAAACGATAAAAAATATCAATGCACGGTCAACCGATTGTTAATTCTTCGATTTTTTTTTTCTTTTATCTAATATCAACAATTTAATATTAAACAAATTTACCGCCACGGAGTCCCCACCAAAAAAATTATAATCGAATCTCTTATCATAAATACATTATGTAAACTATAAAAGGCATCACCCACTGTTCAAAATTCAAAGAAAAAACAAGAGGAAGAGAACCATTTTCAATGGATACACAAAAGAAACCGCATGCAGTGTTGCTTCCCTTCCCGGCAGCCGGTCACGTGAACCCGCTCATGCAACTCGCCGAAATCCTCCACACGAAAGGATTCCACATCACTTTCGTATACACCGACAATTTCTACCGCCAACTCGTTAAATCCAAAAGCACCGATTCGATCCCCAGCTTGGCGCCAGACTTTCAGTTTGTACGTCTGCCCGACAATCTACCCGATATCCTGCCCGACATCGGCACAAAATGCACTCTAACGCACAAGAATTGCACCAAGACATTTACGACTCTGCTGAAGCAACTGATGGAAAAGTCACCGGCCCCAACATGTGTCATATCTGATGCGGTTATGACATGCGCGATGCACGCTGCGAGGGAGGTCGGGTTACCGGAGGTGCAGTTTTGGACTGCCTCGGCATGCGGGTTTATGGGAAACCATAGTTTCGAGGAGCTTATCCAAAGAGGGATTGTGCCTTTGAAAGGTAAGCAAGTATAAAATTTATTAGAGCTTTGGTATTGAGCAGAGTTCATCAAATTAATTATATGCAAGTAGCAAATCATTTTGGAATATTTTCTTACATGGATTATAATTTAAATACAATATGCTTCAAGCTTGCCCAGTTCTTCTTATATCTCCTCCTCTTCTGTATCAATTGACTGAACTGGAACTGATTCTGCAGTTCATTTAATATATTTGTAAAGGATTTTGCAAATCATGAAAAGAGTTCTTTCATTAAATTAACAGAAAAAAAATTAGTTTCAAAATATATAAGATCAATGGTATAATACTTAAAAACAGAAAACCAAAAAATACACAAGCTGGGGCTACCTAATTAATTTTTGGATTTGAATTTGTTCAGTCTTCATCCCTTTTTTATTTGAATTTTTTTTGTTCCTGAGTTTAGTAAACCCCAGAACTGAGTAATTATATTTTTCTGTTGAAACAAAGTAGCTAGTTTCATTATTTTCATACTACCTAATTAATTATTGGAATTGATTCAGATGAAAGTGACATGAAGAACGGCTATCTCGACACTCCTTTGGATTGTATTCCCGGCATGAAGCATATGAGGCTCCGAGATGTGAGTACCTTTCTCTACACCACAAACCCGAAGGATACGATGATCAACTACTGCATTGAACAAATGAAGAATTGCCAAAGATCTGGTGCAATAATCATCAACACTTTATATGAGTTGGAGAAAGATGTGGTTGATGCCTTGGCAACCTATTATCCTCCTATATACACTATAGGTCCTTTAGCCAACATGACAGGTACATATATAACTAAGTGAAAACATTAATAATTCATTGATAACTAATTAATTCAAGAGATTAACTTGAGCATATGTACTTTCAGATGGTCATTTGAAGGATAACACCCAAAACTTGAGCTTCTTTGAGGAGAACAAAGAATGCTTGAATTGGTTAGACAACAAAGCTAAAAATTCAGTGGTGTATGTCAACTTTGGAAGTCATGCAAGTATGACATTGGAGCAAACAAAAGAGATTGGATGGGGCCTTGCAAAATGTGGGTTTGATTTTTTGTGGGTGGTGAGACCAAATATTGTGAAAGGAGAGAAGGTGGTTTTGGATGAAGAATTCTTGGAGGAGACTAAGGAGAGAGGTCTGGTGGTGCCATGGTGTCCCCAAGAAATGGTGCTCAAGCACCCCTCTTTGGGATTGTTTGTTACTCATGCCGGATGGAATTCTTTGCTTGAGGCAATCGTTGGAGGTAATTAATTAATTTCTCAAAGTTATCATTATGAGTGAGGCCCGAAATTTTTATATATAACATTTATTAAAAAAATAAACCAAAATATCTTAGATTCTGGGTTTTTCGAATTCTATCCAGACTGCACCGGTATTCTGCGGCCTCCAATACTGGAGTCCGCACAATACCGATGCGGCCCTAGTCAGGAGGCCGCAGAATACCGGTGCGGCCCTATTCATTTTTTTTTTTTTTTTCTATAAGCGCTTCTGAAAATTTAAATTATTATTCATCCGCCAATGGAAGCAACGAGACTGGGGCCACGTTGAAAATTCCAAAGCACAATTATGTTAAACAAATTTCTGTGCTAAAAACCAAAAAAAAAATTCAGGGAGACTGGGGCCACATTGAAAATTCCAAAGCACAATTATGTTAAACAAATTTCTGTGCTAAAACCAAAAAAAAATTCAGGGAGACTGGGGCCACATTGAAAATTCCAAAGCACAATTATGTTAAACAAATTTCTGTGCTAAAACCAAAAAAAAAATTCAGGGAGACTGGGGCCACATTGAAAATTCCAAAGCACAATTATGTTAAACAAATTTTTGTGCTAAAACCAAAAAAAAATTTCAGGGAGACTAGGGCACATTGAAAATTCCAAAGCACAATTATGTTAAACAATTTCTGTGCTAAAACCAAAAAAAAAAATTCAGGGCCGCAGGGGCATTGTGCGGTCTTTGACTGGGGCCGCAACAGTATTGTGCGGACTCCAGTTTTTTGGGCCGTAGAATGTCCGAGCAGCTAAATTGGGTAAATTTCGAATTTCTTCAAAACTGAAGTGTTTTGGTTTATTTATTTTTTGTTATGGTATAAATAAAAATTTCTGGAGTGAGGCTACTGTACTATGTATAGCACGAATTGATCCGTATTACATATTAATATTTTCGTTATTAAGATTAAAACAATCGATATAAACCGTTCAACATGATCTATGTATGAAAATGTACCTGCATACTAAATTTTATATTTTTTAGAACTTTTTTACTATTTTGTTTACACGTAGAAAATCTCTACTTTTGAATGGTATACAATTACTATTTAGATTAAGTGATTTTCTACCCATTTAAAAAAATAGTAAAAAAATTATAGAAAATGTAAAATTTAGTTTGCAAGTACATTTTTATACGGACATCATGTTAAATGGTTCTGATCGATTGTTTGGAGTTTGAAAATAAAGATATTGATTCATAGTACGAACCAATATGCGTTATGCATAGTACCATAGTCCCACTTTAACATTGTATTCCTTCATTGAAAAAGTATGATATTTGTAGAACATCAATTGAAATTCACATTACACTCGCATCATGATTTGTATCGCAGGTGTTCCTTTGATTTGCTGGCCGATAGTCGCCGAGCAGGTGACGAATTGTCGACAGCTTTGTAAGGTATGGGGCAATGGCATGGAGCTGGACAAGGATGTGAAGAGAGAGAAAGTAGCTGAGCTTGTAAGAGAGATGATGGTAGGTGAATCTGGCAAGGAGAAAAGAAGTATGGCACAGAAATGGAAGAGAAAGGCTGAGGAAGCTACCAGTGCTGGTGGTTCTTCATCTCTTAGTCTTGACAGACTGGTCAACTATGTCCTGTTAAAGAACGATTGAAAGTAGATAATTAATTGTTGTTTATGTTCACCTATTCAAGGAAATTAATAAGGGTATGGGTCTTTTGATTATGACCATACATGTTAGTTGTCAATTTCTGAATATTAATTTTTGGGCTTTGCTTTTTAATATATTTAATTAGAGCCGCATGATTTATTTATTATCCTGCCGTCCACATGTCAAAATTGAGAAGAAAAAAAGTTGTGAGTTTTGAGACATTTGAATTGTTAGTTTCTTTGACGTATTGTTGAAACAGAATAGAAGATAAGAACAAAAAAAGATTTATGTTGAAGATAATTTGAACACCTATCATGTTCAATAAATTCAGACCAAAAATGTAACTGTGCCATAGTATGGACCGAGTCGTTGAGTCAGATTTTCCAGCAAAATAGAAAAAAAAAATAATAATAATAATAATAATAATAATAATAAATAGGGTACGTTAATCAGGACACTTGTTTTATAATTCAATTTAACTCAATTTTTGTAAGGAGCTACGATATTATTTTTTTGTCTTTTGGAAGAAATTTTAGGACACAAGTTATAGCTACTTGTTTTATTTAATTTTTTAGTAACATTATACCAAACAAAAGATAAAACTTCAATGCCATACAATTATGAAACTAGTTCTCTTTGGATTCTGTTCATCTTCATTTGTATAAATTTTATTAGAAAATTCCGAATATATCTGAAATGTTGATTTCAAATCAAAGAGTCAATTAGAAAATTTTGATTATTCATCGACGAACCATTATCCAAGGAATAGCTATTTATCCAATGGATAAGACCAGTAAAAAGCCGTATGAATTTGTCAAACATGGAGACAAAAGCCACCTGTCCATACTTTTGACACGTAGCCTCACTTTTCACATATCCGATGAGAACAAACATTAAACAAACGAACTCCACCTAAAAGTAAAAGCACTCTAAAATCATGGGACAAGAAATACAGAGTGAAGAATCAGAGCAAGAAACCAAACAAAATTACAGGCATGACAAAGAATGGGGAAGATGGGTGGGGTCCATTGTTAGAAAGGTGGTGATTGTGGGTGCCACGGCGGTGGCGGCACCGGTGATGATTCCGCCGGTCATTGTACTGTCGACTCTCGGTGGCGCTTTCTGTGTGCCCTTTGGTGTGTATCTTGGCACTGTTGCATTGACAGATAAATTCATGAATTATTTACTGCCAGTGGAACAATTAGAGGAAGAACCAAACGAGGAGTTGGATGCTTGGTTTGATGAAGAAAATGAAGATAATCAGGTATATTTGGTTGACCACATGTAGTATAAATGATGTATTATTTACTTATTATTATTATTATTATTAGTAGTAGTATTATTATTATTATTATTATCATTACTATTATTATTTTCAATATTGGTTATGATGAGAAATTTTTTTTGTCAGACAACCATTCGTTTAAACATTCTATCGGAATTTAGGATTAATTATAGGCATGAAATTGGTTCTGGAGCGCAAGTTTAGTACTGAAATCTGATGTAGAAATTATAAATTGTGTGGATTTTGGGGGAACATTACTATATGGTTTTATCTTTAGCTGTAGTTGCCAAAATATACTGTGAAACTCACCAATAATGTAATTTAATTGATCAAGTTTAAATCGATTTTGTTATAATTTACTTGATCATTTCAACAGGTAGCATGTACTGAAGAGGAAATATGGCAGCAAATTGAATTGATACGAGCTATAATCGGATACAAGGATCCATTGCACACTTCATGTTTGGAAGAACTACGTGCTATTTTCATCTTTATCGGAATAGAATTTCCTTTTGATTCGAATATATTGGTTGGCTGTGTTGATCTGAGAGATAATATTCAGCTATTGAAGTCGTTTATTGGAGTAGAATGAATTAATGACTGCATGCATTTCCAGTAAAAATTGCACAAGATAGATATGATGTATGTGATGTTTTATTGTTGCATCTTTTTGTGAAATTTGTGTTGTGTTGAGCTGACCATATTTCATCCATTGATGTTTTTTGCTTTGATAAATAAATCCTGTTGTGCTCTGAAACAATCTTCTTTAATTTTTGTTTTTTTATAGGCGATTTGTCTACTAAAATAAATACAATCACATGAACCACCTAAGGATGTCTAAAAAATTCCAAATAAAAAAGTAGCAAAGAAGTTAGTTTTCAAAATTAAAGAGTAGTTCATTTGTAAAGAGAGGGTTAGAGAGAGACTATTACTGTGCTATCTCATTCAAAAGTCAAAACAATCCTTTTATTACACTTGCAATATTTTTGCTGTCAATTTTCTTTATTTTTCATTGTAAAACAAGTAGTTCATTACTTTTTGTTTGCTTTTCTTACTAGCATATTTCATTTTTTGAAATTTAGAATGCTATGAAAACGTAAACATGAGTATAAACTGGGAGAAAAGAAATTAAAAGTATCAATATATAACAAAATTGAAGATTGCTTATATTGTAACCTATAGAATAACAAAAAGATGAAAACTAATCTGGAATTAAAATGGTTACATCAAGGAACTCGCCCCAGTATGTGTTGCACCGCCGCCTTTATTCCATCCTGGTCTAGTGTGGTTGTCAAGTACACCTCTTGTACCTATATATTATTTTTGCATTATTTACTGATAATTATCCAAATTAGTGAAGCAAATTAGTCATGCCCTTACAGGTTCCGTCATGTCACACGTGTCGGTCACGTAACGTGTCTCCATTCAATTAAAAATGGCATGTTACGCAAACTGATCAATCAATTTTTTTCACATTATTTATTTATTATATGTATTTGGTAATAATTTCTTATTTTTTAAGTACATTATGTTATTATTTTTATGAACCAACATAAAACCTGAAAAAAATTGGTCACATGCCGTGATGTGACCAAATAATGTCACGTCACATTTTCCTTCACTAACTGGTATCATACAAGTCAATCAGTTGGTTTCAGATACCAAAATGTATCATATCTGACAACAAATAGTACTGTTTTATTCAAAATCAGAGAGGAAAATGAAACGAAGTCAGAAATACCTGTCTGCCGGCTCGTGCAAGCAGAGTGAACTGATTATCCTTGACTGGTGCCTAAACATAGTGACAATTAAGATAGATAAGTTAGAAGCCAAATAATAAGGAACCGAGATCAAGTTGCATGGGTAACATACATTTGAAAGCCAAAGCTCGAAATCTTGAGATACAGCTCGCTTTTCCAATCCTTGGCGCCCCAGTTGAACGTCTGTTATTCTGTTCAGATATTTAGAAATTGAGTGAGGCAGATCAACCCGTGCTATGGATCCACATCTCTAATTTCGATGTTTAGATAGTTGATCTGAACCGTTAAACATGATCTCCATATGAAAAGGTACTTGTAGACCAAATTTTACATTTTATAGAAACTTCTTTTACTATTTTTTAGATAGGTAGAAAATCACTGATTTTGGATTGTCCATAATTTCTAAAAGAATAGTAAAAAAAATTCTAAAAAATGTAAAATTTGGTCTACAAGTACATTTCAATATAAAGATAATGTTGAGCAGTTCAGATCTACTGTTTGGACCTTAAAAACTGAGATATGAGTTCATAGCATGGGCTGTTGTGTAAAAACAGTTGAGATCGACTGTTTATACTTCATAATGTTTTTTTTTTTTAATTGGGAGAAAGAGACTGTAGGATACTTGAATGCAGTAAATTAAAATTGAAAAAAAAAAAAAAAAATACACAAGGCATAGCTAAAAGGTTCAAGCACCATACACAAGAAAGTGTACACAGAGATATAGATATTTAAGCTTATGCATCATATCAAGATTTCAATTTTTTCTGATTTTGTTTTTTTAACCTTTTCCTTTCTCCTTATACCAGAAATATTAGGGTATAACAGTTCCGACCAAAGTTGGTGCAAGTAAAAAGTATTGCATAGTCATCACTGAAAAATGAAAATCAACCAAATCTTCTAAATTTTATTAATTATCATTACCCATCTTCCTTCAATAGCTCTTCACAGATTTTGTCAAGACCCGGTAGAGACTCGGTGTTTCCATCAGAATCCGTGCTGAGTTCACCTGATTGGGTAATTACTTTGTCTAATGTGGTATACAAGGGATCCCTTTCTAATTGCTTTATTGATAGACATATCCGCTGCTTTTCCCTGATAATACTAAGAAGTAATTATAAAAAAAAAAAAATTCTATCTCCATTTATTTAACATAAAGGACGTCTTTCATGTTCATAAAGAAAAGAAAAAATTCAACATAGTAATGTATTAGCTATGATCCAGATCTCCAATTTATCCCAAAATCGATCACCAAAATATGTATAATGTACAGGAAATAATGAGGATTTTGAAAACAAATAAGGATGTTATTCTGCATATGTCATGTTTCCAGTACTTTGCATGTTCATGCTCGGTCTTCTAATTTTTTGCAGTGACACATAATTAATACTTATTAAGGGGTTTATGTGAAATTACCCCCAAAAGTTTCAACAAAAGATAAAATAATATATCTTAAACCTTTCTACCTATCAATGTCAATAACTTTGACTTTGACCTCATCCCCTTCAGCAAACAAATTTCTCATATCTTGAATCACATCCCAAGATGCCTCAGAGATGTGCACCATCCCTGTCAGATGATATATACCTGCAACAAAAATAGAAGTATACTAAATTCTGACCAACTTTAGGAGACCTTGGAAGATACAGCAATAGAGGGCTTTCATTCAATCTAAAAAAAAAAAAAAGTCACACTTGAGAGCAAAGAAAAATGTTTGAAAGCACCGGTTTTTTCAGAGGAAGTTGTTTTAGATATGTGAGAAAAAGAAGATAATAAAGAGATACCGTCAGGAAAAAGTATATGAACAAATACACCATAGTCGGCAACTGAGGCAACCCGGCCATCATAAACGGACCCCACCTCGAGTTGAGTAGCATACCTAGACCAACTCGCAAGTTTTTCTGACAAGATCAGTGACCTGATCTCCTCATTTGCATCTAATACCTACAATTTCACATAACATGATTTATTCACAATTCAATAACTTTTAGTTTCTTTTATATAGAAAAGTGAGTGAGGCTATGGACCCATATTTCTTTTTTTAAAGTTCAAACAGTTTATTTGAACAGTTAAACATAATATTCATATCAAAATGTGCTTGTACCCCAAATTTCATCATTTTTATAATTTTTTTACTATTTTTTTAGATAGGTGTTGGAGATTATAATACAACCTCAGAAGATTCATCATTGGTTGTTAATAGGCAACAAATAAACTAGCTTAGCAAATACAGCTGTATATCTGTAATTGGTACCTAGCTGGTATTTAGGATGTAATTAGGCAAGAGATCAATCAATCTCTTATTAAGGAAAACAGCCAACGGCTAGTAGCACAATAGGCTATATGTATGCATGTATAGAGAAATTGTAAAGATCAGAATCCTCAATACAGTTTTTATCATATTTCATCATCTCCCTCAAAAGTTATTATGGTATCAGAGCAGCGATAATTCCTGACTCAAAAATTCCGCAACATCAGTAAACTGCACATAGTTCTCAAAACCTCAAAATCCAACATGTCTCAATCTGACAACACCAAAATCACAAATATTATCCTCAATGGCAACAGAAATTATATTCCCTGGTCCAGATCAGTAACAATCGGTCTTGGTGGCAAAGGCAAACTATATTTTGTCACAGGAACCAAAGAAAAGCCCAAGGCAGCAAAACCAAACGAGGCGACTCCTGAAGAGAGCGCAAAAATAGAAGAATGGGAGACCACCGATCAAATGATCATGTCGTGGCTACTCAGCACAATGGAACCTCAGATTTCAAATGTGCTCATGTACTCCAGCACAGCAAAGGAGGTATGGGAAAAAGCCAAGAGAAGGTATGGTCAACAGAAAAATTTTGCACATATCTTTAGCCTCAAACAAGAGCTTTCCCAAATTAAACAGAGTTCCCAAAGCAACAATGAATTAGTGACCGAAATTATGTCAAAATGGGAAGAACTCAATGTCTACCTTCCACCAACAACAGACCCGATTGAGACCCAAAAAAGATCCGAAATGGACTTAATTTTCACTTACCTGGGGGCTCTCGATTCAAGCTATGAACCGATTAGATCTCAGATTTTGGCGTCAGCCGACATGCCAAGTTTTGATGATATTGTAGCAAGAATCGAGCAAGAACAATCCAGGCGGGCACTCATGAACCCCCAATCATCAACCAACACCGACAATCGCGCCTTCCGAGCACAGTCATCTAACCCTAACCCGGCGGCCAGGACAAAGGGGACCGCAGCAGCCGACTGGTGCGACCACTGCAAGCGCGCAGGGCACAACCGAGAAGGCTGCTGGGTGCTTCACCCGCATCTCCGGCCGTCTCGGAACAAGGGAGAAAGGGGCGGTGCTAGAAGAGGCGGAACTGAGCAGCGATTTGGAGGAGTTAGCCAAGGGTCAGGAGTAGTCGCTGGGCAGGGGTCGGATCCACCAAAACAAGCAGGGGCACAATTAAACCAGGCCGAACCAACATCAGACCCTTCTGGATCCTCTGTGGCATCAACAACACAGCTGAACCAACTTCTGACTCAGTTAAACAGTCTGTTACAACAACAGACAGCAGGTTTTGTACTGTATAACTCAAATTTATCTTCTTTTAAAAATAATAACAGTATTCCGAAACTTGCAAATTTGGGGCATAACAATAGTAAATGGGTTATTGACTCCGGTGCTACCGATCATATGACATGGGACCAAAATAAACTGCAAAATATTGTACCAACCATAGAATCACAACATGTACTTGTTGCAAATGGAAATAAAGTCCAAATTGAAGGTTTGGGTACCACAAAATTTTTCTCAAAAGATGTGAAAAACATTTTGTACCTACCAAATTTTAATTCAAATCTTTTATCAATTAGCAAAATAACACGAGATTTGAATTGCAAAGTAATATTCTCACCACACGAAGTGATATTTCAGGACCAAGAATCAGGGAAGAAGATTGGTGAAGGTTTTTTAAAAAATGGGCTTTATTATCTTGAAGAACCCATAAATAAATGTCATGTGTCATTAAGTCCAATAGACCGTGACAAATTACTGCATTGGAGATTTGGTCATCCATCTGATCAAGTTTTAAATAAATTGTTTTGTTATAATCTAGACTCTAGTTATTGTGATGTGTGCAAGCTAGCAAAACAAACTAGATTACCTTTTCCCTTATCTACTAGTATATCAGAAGCAAAATTTGATTTAATTCATTCGGATGTGTGGGGTCCAGCCCCGGTTGATTCTTATAACCATTTTAAATATTTTGTCACATTTATCGATGATTTCTCTCGTACTACTTGGGTTTATCTTTTAAAAGGAAAAAATGAAGTTTTTTCATGTTTCAAAGATTTTTTTAATTTTGTTGAAAATCAATATAATGCCAAAATTAAGATTTTTAGATCCGATAATGGCACAGAATATGTAAACAAAAACTTTCTAGATTTCTTTAAGTCAAAAGGAATTTTGCATCAAACCACATGCATTAATACACCTGAACAAAATGGTGTTTCAGAAAGAAAAAATCGTCATCTTCTTGAAGTCACTAGATCACTTCTTTTTCAAAATAATGTTCCGAAAACATATTGGTCAGACGCCGTGTTAACAGCAACCTATCTCATAAATAGGTTACCAAGTGCAAGGTTAAAAAACATGAGTCCTTTAGAAATTCTCAAAGGTAGAAAAATTGACCTTGACCATATTCGAGTTTTTGGATGCACCTGTTTTGTACACATTAAAAGACATGACAAGTTAGACAAAAATTCTGTTAAAACTATATTTTTAGGATATTCTTCTGAAAAAAAGGGATATAAGTGCTATGATCCGAAAAATTTTAAAGTTTATTTTTCAAGAGATGTGTCATTTTTTGAAAACCAACCCTATTATCAGACAAATGAGCAAATAAATCCACCAAGTCAACCAATTGTGTTGCCTCCAAATAATTTTATATTTCCTGAAGAAACAACTCAAGAACAGGTTGAAGGAGATCACACTGGTGAAACAAGTGCAATCCCTTCAGGGGGAGACAATGAAGACACTGAGTCAAGTGAAGAAACAACTCAAGAAGAGATTGAAATTGACTCAAGCGAAGAAACAACTCAAGAAGAAACTACCTTGAGAAGACCAGTAAGACAAACACGGCCTCCCATCAAACTAAGGGATTATGTATCCCATCAGGTGATGTATCCAATTCAAGATTATATTTCTTATAAAAAGGTTTCACCAGAATACCGGGCCTATTTAGGGAACATAACATACCAAACCGAACCTACTACTTTTGATGAAGCAAAACAAAATCCAGTTTGGCATAAAGCTATGAAAGAAGAACTTCAAGCTTTAGAAAAAAATGGTACTTGGGACATTGTCTGCCTACCAAAAGGAAAAAAACCTGTAGGGTGTAAATGGGTATACAAGATTAAGTACAATAGTGATGGTACGGTTGAAAGGTATAAAGCTAGGTTAGTGGCCAAAGGATTCACCCAGACGTATGGTATTGACTACCAAGAAACCTTCGCACCAGTAGCTAAAATGAGCACGGTTAGAATTCTATTGTCTGTAGCCACCAATTTAGGATGGAATTTGTTCCAAATGGATGTGAAAAATGCATTCCTCCAAGGAGTTCTAGACGAAGAAGTCTACATGACTCTCCCTCCAGGTCATAATACTACATTGGACGCATCACATGTATGTAAGTTAAAGAAGTCAATTTATGGTCTAAAACAATCTCCAAGAGCATGGTACGCCAAACTAAGCTCTTCTCTATTAAAAAATAATTTTATTAAAAGCACAGCTGATTCTTCTATGTTTATTAAACATAAACAGAATTCTACCACTATTATTCTTGTATATGTAGATGACATTATCATTACAGGAAATAATAATGAAGAAATTAAAAATGTCAAACAACACTTAAAAAATGAATTTGATATTAAGGATCTTGGAAAACTCTCATATTTTCTTGGAATAGAAATAGCTCACTCTAGCAAAGGCTTATTTCTATCTCAAAGAAAATATGTACTTGACCTGTTAAAAGAAACTGGTAAACTAGGAGCTAAGCCAGCCAGAACCCCAATGGAAACAAACACAAAATTGGGGTTAGAAGATGGTGAATTACTATCTGACATAGGACAATATCAAAGGCTGGTGGGAAAACTAATATATCTTACAGTTACCAGACCTGATATTTCATTTGCAGTTAGTATGGTAAGCCAATTTATGCATGCTCCGCGTACCAGTCACTTGAGTGCAATTGATAGAATACTTAGATACCTCAAATGCACTCCAGGTCAAGGAATTTGGATGAAAAAAAATGGTTCTAATGATGTGGTTGGTTTTTCTGATGCAGATTGGGCCGGGAGCTGTGACAGAAAATCAACCACTGGCTTTTGTACCTTTGTAGGTGGGAACTTGGTGACTTGGAAAAGCAAGAAGCAGAATGTTGTCGCTCGTTCAAGTGCCGAAGCAGAATATCGAGCCATGGCATCCACAACAAGTGAGCTTATCTGGATTAAACACCTACTCGGTGACATGAAGATAGACCACACAAAACCCATGCAAATGTACTGTGATAATCAAGCTGCACGACATATTGCATCCAATCCGGTCTTCCATGAAAGGACAAAACATATAGAGGTGGACTGTCACTTTGTTAGAGAAAAAGTGCAGTCTGGAGAAATAGAAACTCCGTTTGTCAGAAGCAAAGAGCAACTGGCAGATATTTTCACAAAGGCACTTGACAAGACTAGTCATCTAAACATACTCAACAAGTTGGGTTCAATCAATTTATTCGAACCCCACTTGAGGGGGAGTGTTGGAGATTATAATACAACCTCAGAAGATTCATCATTGGTTGTTAATAGGCAACAAATAAACTAGCTTAGCAAATACAGCTGTATATCTGTAATTGGTACCTAGCTGGTATTTAGGATGTAATTAGGCAAGAGATCAATCAATCTCTTATTAAGGAAAACAGCCAACGGCTAGTAGCACAATAGGCTATATGTATGCATGTATAGAGAAATTGTAAAGATCAGAATCCTCAATACAGTTTTTATCATATTTCATCATCTCCCTCAAAAGTTATTAATAGGTAGAAAGTCACCCTTTTTGGATGGTCCAGAATTTTCAAATCAAGTGATTTTCTACCTATCTAAAAAAATAGTAAAAAAATTAAAAAAATATAATATTTGGTATGCAAGTACAATTTCATATGAAGATTGTGTTGAACGGTTCGGATCGACTGTTTGAACTAAAAACAAAGATACGAGTCCATAGCGCAGGCCGTAGTGTAATATGCATATTACAATAGCCTTACTCTAGAAAAGTTTAGCCCATTTACCTTTACGAAAACACGAGAGCCTACTAAATCTTTTGCTCTTTGTTGGATAGGTTTAGGAATATCTACAGAAAACAAAACAAAAAACATCACTATGAAAATTAACTAAATAACTTTCAGGCTTACTTTAATTTAATTTGACAAAATTGCTAATAAATTTTCCATTTACATAACCTGCAAAGCAGTTCGGTAAAGAGACTATAGAAGTACCAGGACCAGATGAATTCAGTCTCAATCAGATTTTGTTTGCATTTTAATATTTTTCCTTAATTTATTATTTCTACTTACTATGTTTTGTGCTCAAACTTGATTTTTGGTACCAACTAGAATTGTACCAGATCCCTCGTAAAAGGAATTAATTATAAGAATACCTGTACAAAAGGGGGCCTGGTTTAGTTGTGCATAAGGAAGAAATCCAATGAGAGAATTAAATTTTATCAGAAGGCCTCCGCTGTTAAATCCTGCAATTTCTACTTCAAAAATATCTCCTGTTTCTTTGTACGACCTCGCTTTCACCCAATCAGCCGATCTCTATTTCTTCATACAAGCATTATAGTAAACATCATCACGACATGATTAATATTTGAGAATATAAATATCTATGTTATCCATCAATTGAGAAAAACCCTCTATCTTTTCACTTTTTAAGCCCATTTGTTGAATAAATTTGAAAATTCCCCAACTGCCTGCAATTAGTAAGCCGTTAACCTTTTTTCCATAGATTGCAAATTGATGGCCGTTTTGCTATTTATGGATTTCAGTGGGTTTCATAGAAAATTTCCCATTTTTAATTTATGGCATTGACCTATACATAAGCATGAGAAATTGACACTCGATTGAATTCATTAACCTCGATTAAAAATGAACTAAAATTTTCCTCTTACCTCCATTATTCAATCAAAACTAAAGATAAGAAATGGCGTTCGTTCGTACCTGCTCCTCGCTAGCCTCTTCGTCAGTTTTTTCAGCTGACGCGGCGTCTTCAGAGGCCGACACGTCCTCAGTAGAGCTCACTCGCACCACGCGCCTATGTCTCGTGAGAGAAACCGTGGCTGTGAGAGGTGAGAACCGTAAAGACGGAATCTTTGGAGCGGGAACAATGGAGGAAGAAGGATAGTCGGGGAGTGAGAAGCGAGAGAGGGAGGAGAGAGCTCGAGTGGAGCATAGTGAAGAAATCATGGCTCTACTGCAAAAGAGAGAGAAGGGGATAGGAGAGATTGTGGTGGGGGAAAGGAAGAGTGGCATCTGAGCTCGCCACGCACAATCTGAGCTTTTCAAATGGAGACTGTAATCCGGATTTTGGGATTCGGATTCTCTGTTGCAATTTGCATTGAAAGAAGCATGTCAAAAGATACTGACATGTCGGACCGATTATTCCATCTTGATAATGGTCCTCGTATGTTGATGTTGACTTTCACTTATTATACATTAATTAAACTTTAAAAATTATAAGAAAATTCCAACGATACTCATTTGTGCTAGTGGTTTGAAATTACCCGAGCGGGTCAAATCCAGTCCGGTCCGTCCGAGACCCGTACCCATCCAGCCCGTGTCTATGTCCGGGTTTGACACGGGTCCACAGGTAACCCGAGTACGGGTTGAAAAGGACTGGATTCGGTTTTTTGCCATTAAAACCGTGATAACCCAGTCCGTTTCAAACTCGGACCGTCCGGTCCGGTCCGTGTACCCGTGCTACCAGTACCCGTACCCTACCCGATTTGCAATTTTTTTTTTTTAGTTTTTTTTTTTTAAATTCAAATTTTGCCCCCAATTGGCTGGGTCCGGGCCGTACCAAGCCGGGCAACCGTTGGCTTCTGCACTGTTTGATCCATGGATCCTCTCCAACTGTAAGGACGCGATTGAAAATTACTAAACAGATCAGATCCGTTAATTTTGAATCGGACGGGTATGATTTAGACCGCCTGATCTCATGGACAATGGAAGTATCTTTGATCCAGGTGGAATAGCAATTACTCGTACTTTCCTACGGAAAATTACTAGAAAATAATTTGACTATCGAACTTAGTTTTATAACTCCCAGATATACCACACATATTAGCAATGTACCATACAATGATGATAACAGGCAAATCATCCGATGACATTTCAAATTCATATTTCATATTTACGCAAAGTGGAAAATAAAATGGAAAGATTTTATTGAAACCTATACATTTTTTACAACTTGACAATTGATCTCAGATTTTTTTAAATAAAATAAGTAATAAGGAGAATTCAAATGCCTCTAAATTTTTTGTGCCTCCATTATTCCTTTATTTTTAAAACTTTAATAATTTTAAATTCAAAACTCAAATGTCAAATAAAATAATTAGATTTGATCTATATCATTTTCTCTATGTGCTAATAAGTTATTACAACATTTTCATTTTGTTTTGATTGGTATAAAGAGCTTGCAAAAACATTGATATAAATAAATTATGGACGTTGATTTTGTTAACTTATTGATTCCTATAAAAATAAAATCAAAAAGTAATAATTTTTATATATGTATGTAGATAAAATAATATTGATCACATATACCGGTTTTATTTTGATGTATAAGTTTTATATTTTTTTTTTAAAAGTGAAGACATGATGGAGACACAAAAAATAGAGATATTGGAATCCTCCTCAAATAATAAGAACTGTAATAATAACTGTGATTTGGTTGACAATAATTAAACACCTGAGTTGTTAATTTTTCAGATTACCTAATTACGATTAATTAATTTTTAAAATGTAATAAAACATATATACAGTATGCCACTTGTCAATAACTTAACTATTTGATTTTGATAGACGTTATATTGATTGTCATAGCGAAACGGCTAAAAAAAGACGCTATTGTCATATTGTGCTGCTATAGCGCGTGATAGCGTGCTATAGCGCCAATAACGTCACAGCTTTTATGGTTCGAAAATGCTATAGCGCTGCAATAGCGCGCTATTTAGAACCCTAATTATAACCAAATACAACTACAACTAACAAATATAAAATAGGAATTATATTGATCTTGTGAACTCAATTGCACATAAAATGGTCTATTAAATCTATTTATAAATTATCTGACTCGTACAATATACATTAAGACAAGAACAAGAAATTATTCTTTGTTAGCTTTCCGTATAAAAGCATGATAATTGCTAGTGCTTAGTATAACATTTTATTAATGTGTTTCTTTGTAATTTTTCTAGTCTTCTAATGTAATAATGTTTTTGTTGGAGCTATATTCATTCTATATCATAATTATCATTCCATATAGTAATTAATTGATGTTTGATTAGTAATTAGATTTTTTTTTTTAAAGAGATGAGGTATGTAAGTAATTGATTTAAGATATTTTAAAGTAATTGATTTAAGCAACATTGTTTTAAAATAATTCGTAATTTTGATTTATATTGTATTATAACAAAAATTATTTAGTTCAAATATGCAATCCTATCAAATGAATTTTGATTTATATTTTATTGGTTTAAAAAAAAAAAAAAACCGGACCGGACCCGTGCTACCCGGACCATCCAACTCCCGGACCCGGACCGTGCAACCCGCCTACCTGTGCTACCCGGGGGATTGAGAGGAGCCGGGTAGGATTTTTGAAAAAAAAACCGTGCTACCCGTCCTGTCGCCCGTGATCCGTGTTGCCCATTGTCCGCCACGGGTTTTATCCGGCCCGGTCCGACCGGACCGTTTGCAAACCACTAATTTGTGCCCTCCTAATATGAACGAATACTAAAATAGTACACACGAATTACGAAATAAATTGGATGGTTCCAAACGGGAATCAGACTGATTTGAGTCTCAGGTTCTTCTGATGCGTGGTGCTTTTATATTCTATGACGTTCGAACACACTTTTTTTTTTAATAAAATAGAAAAAATACTCGGTTTTCTACATACTAGCAATTTTTCATATAGAAATTGTTGTTTTTAGTAGTGTTGTAAAAAACATCCGTTTAGGCCGATTAGTATTTGATGGTGATCAAATTGTCACGGATTTTCTCGACTAATCAGTCAATTATTTTCAATTATGGCCTATTATTCCCGATTAATTGTTTGTCGGTACTCTGTCCGTCCAATGAGCTCATATGTTATTTACAACACTGGTTTTTAGAACACGTTGATTTCTTGGACGAGGATCAGTTTAACGTATATGATAAGGTATGGTATCAGCTAAATTGGAGAATTTTTTCTATAGAAAATAATAAATAATAAAAAGATAAATAGAAAGAGTATCAGTTGTTTTTCATTAATAGAAATATCGGTATTAATTCCACCGATCCAAAAAAAGTCCAATGTTAAAATCGGTACTAATCCCACATCTTAACCCAATTTTTTTTATTTTCTCTATGAAAATATAATTTATTTAAAAATAGATAGAGTATCACTCTATCTATTTAAAAAATATATATTTTAGTAGAGAAAATAAAAAACAAAACAACCGAGTTAGAATCAAATGAGATTAGTACCGATTCTAAAATTACTAAAATTAAGTTTTATGAATCGGTGTGTTTCCTACTGATTTTCTACCAATAAAATATCACATGTACTCTTTCTATTTTTCTATTTTTTTTTCTATAGAACCCACATTTATACAAATTTATATATAGAGAGAGAGAGATTTTGGGGGGGGGGGGGGGGGGGGCTAACTTGTTTTGGGAATTAAATATGTTGTTTTACTTCACGCTCATATCTTTGTTTCAAAGTTCAAATAGTCAATTCGAATCTTCCAACATGATCTTCATATTAAAATGTGATTGGAGACCAAATTTTACATTTTTTAGAAATTTTTTACTATTTTTTTAAAAATTAAGCAAAGTTGTGATTTTCAAAAATTCTTAAAAAATAGTAAAAATTTTCAAAAAATATAAAATTTGGTCTCCAAGCACATTTTAATATGAAGATCATGTTAGAAATTTTGAATCGACTATTTAAACTTTGAAAATGAAAATATGAGTACGAAATTAAACACCCTCTTTAATTCCCAAAACAAGTTAGTCCATCTCTCTCTACATGTGTGTGTGTGTTTGATGAAATGATAAGTGTAATGCCTTGCGCTGATAAGCGCAGCGGGTTATGTACCTACTGTCGGAGTGTAACAACTAAAATGGACTACATATGGTTTTGAAAAATAAAGAGGTTATTTTACTTTCAATCTATATTTTATTTTAAAGTTCAAACTATCTATCCGAATCATTTCATATTTGTTATGTAAATTTACTGGAACGAGGTTTCTATACTAGCAAGATTCCTATTTGCTCGATCGGCTTGTGTTTTTCTCTGCCAACATGGTTTAATTTTACATAATTCATCCGAGTTGTTAATTTAAAGAAATTATTATTGTAATTTATATTATATTCCGAATTTAATTTGTGTTTCACGGATAATTTATATTATATTGTAACATCCATCATTTAAGACTATTTTGCATTGAGAGTGACTAAGATGCATGATTTTGATATGCATAAAAAATAAAATAAAAATGAAATTGTTTATAATACGTAACATAAATTTTAGCACCGGGAGCATACCAATTACATGAGCCATCAAGTTTTGCGATCATTTCCCAATTAATTTATTTAATAATATTTTCTGAAATGTAACCAAAACTTTCATAATGTTTTAATAAAATAATTAAGATAATGGAAGAAACTAACAAATAGTTTTCACAATTAACTTGAAAATAAAGAAGTTTGATTATGAAACACCAATCAAGAAACAATATTATAAGAATTTGATCGCTACGAAGCTTCATTTCTTCAAAATTATATTTGAATAGATCCCCTTATTTAACTAATTTAATGCTAAATAATATTTACGTTAATTATTTCCAAATAGATAGTTTTGGAGATAACTCCATTTGTGTTTCTCCAAAGTTTGAAAAACATAATTGTTTGCTAATCAAAACGATTATTATTGTAATTTTTGTTTTCAATATAATACTAATAATGAATTAATGAATTATTTTTTAATTAGTTTAATTATATTATAAAAGAGAGTATGAAAGTTTTTTTAGTTGTGATTGAAAAATAAGTAACTTTTAAATATTTTAATGAGAAATATTAATAATTTCAGAAATTTTGATGGATATATATCAATAAAAAATGGATAATTATTATATATTAAAATTTTAATTTATAATAAATATAAATTATTCAATATTTGATGAACAATTTTTGTTGATAATTCCAACTTAGAACTGGAAGTCACAATTTAAAAAAAAAAAAAAAAAAAACACACACACGACATTGTTCTTTAATCTTTACAAAATCTTCTAAATTAAAAATGAAGCGAATATTCGTAAGGTAAATTAAACAGAATATCAATTTCGATACTCATACGATCATATTTTTAGAAGATACGAGTACTTATTAAAGGAAAACAATAGGTTTAAGTACTTTTAAATTCAAAAGTGATTACATATAATGTTGAAGCCATATTAAAGGAAAACAATAACTTTTATTAAAGGACAAAATTACTCAAAAGCGGTTGTAGATTATACATTTATATCAGTGTTCTAAATAGCGCGCTATAGCGCCGCTTTGGACTCCAAACGCTAAGCTATGACATCAAAATGCGCTATTTGCGCTAAGGCCGCTATAGCGGTGATAGCGGACCGCTATAGCGCTATAGCGATCCGCTATTTGCGCTACGGCCGCTATACAATATGAGTTTTTTTAAGCAATTTATATGTGCTTTAAATAAAGACCCAAAAAAACTCAAACCGAAATTGAATTTGTTGCTACTTGCTACAGATAAATCAATTTGAAATTGAAAATAGAAATAGAAATTTGAATAGAAAAAAAATCCAACTGATATTTTGTAGTCTTCCCGCTATGACGCTATAAACAGTATTTAGAACCTTGATTTATACTTATGTCGATGCGGGACTAAAGGAAAACAAGTACAAAATGCATCCACATTCAGTAACTCTGTTTACACTTTACAAATATTGAATCTCAAATCTTGTAAATTGGGCTTAATGCAGGCCCAATAAACTTTGATCATGCTTAGATTAGACATGCCTCGTTAAAGATCACTTTATTTGAGATTATATAAACAAAGAAAAAAAATCTTTATTTGAAACAATGATTAAACACACAAAATAAAATAAAAAATAATAACCCTACATAACCATTATTGACACCTGCTCCTCCAAAACATGTATTTTGCATCCAAATCCAATATAACTTAAATCCCCTTGTGAAAACAAGTCAACCAATTACTGATCGCTTTGCCAGTTTGCTGCTCTTTCAAACCCATTCTTCCCCATGTAATAATCCTCCATTGCCTGCTTGATCTCAGCTTTCGCGTTCATAACAAACGGCCCGTGTTGCACCACAGGCTCATTCAATGGCTGTCCTCCAACTAGCGCGAATCTCAAAGCACTTCCCGATTTATTCCACGCCTCGATCCCATCCCCGGGACCAAAAACAATGCAATGGTGGCTTTTAATTGGTTCTGAGTTTTCATTTCCGAAAATGCCCTCGCCTTCTATTATGTATGCAAAGGAGTTCCAATTTTCAGGGATAGGTAGCTGCAAGTGGGACCCGGGTTGCATTGTGAAATCCATGTATAATGTTGGGGTCCGTGTGTAGACTGGCGAGCGGGCCCCAAATGCCTCACCGGCTATTATTCTAACAAAAACACCATCTTTTTCAGCTTCGGTTATGTCCTTGCTTTGGAGCTCTTGGTATCGTGGTTCAATCCTGAAATTTAAAAAAAAAGACTTAATATGATAGTAACAGTAATCTCAGAAAACAATTCATTAGTAGAAGTAAATACATTTTATCTTTGGAGGAGAGGTTAATCCAAAGTTGCAATCCCTTTTGTACACCTGGTCCAGCCGGCATTTCTGAGTGAACTATCCCACGACCAGCCGTCATCCACTGCAAAAGTAAAATAAAATTAGTGTTGCTATTTAACCGAAATCTAACAGTATGAAAATTAAAAGATACGGAGAAAGTATACCTGGACATCTCCAGGTCTAATGGTTCCCTTGTGACCAGCAAAATCTTGGTGAGTGAATGCACCCTGTTTTACCCAAACAAGCATTTTCACAAAGAGTTTGTGAGCATTGATGAATTTTCCAATGGTCATAGCATAAATGCAAGTGAAGGAAATAAATGTGTAGTTGCTGTTTACATAGTATTTATTAATTACCTCTAGCATGTATGTGACAGTCTCGAAACCTCTATGAGGATGGTCGGGAAAACCAGCCGGTGGTGAAACTATACAATGTGAAAAGCAATAATGATTGAGCAAAATTATAATGTTGTTATAAAAAGTTGTAAATTTAGATACTTAACACATAAATTCACATGTCAGAATTACCTTGAAACTCATCCAAAAGTAGAAAAGGATCTAAGCTTTTGAGCTCTGGCCTGACAGAGAGAAACACCAGATAATAGTTTGTTTAGAAATACATCATAAAGTTTAAAAATAATTATGAAATTAATCTTGAGTTTTGCCCTCTGAGAATGTTTCTCATGACATCTAAACATTTGCATGAGAATAAGAATGATCAAATTATTCAATATTTACACATCAGACCTCTGAAGTTATGGTTTGAAATTGAGACCCCTAAATCATTCAAAAAGGTCCTATTTTCAAAATTGCCTAAACTATCCAAAGTAATGAAATTCGCAAAGACAAATCAGGCTATTGCTTTATATCAATTTCAAAATGTATGAGTTTATTATTTCCCCCAAATTTGAAACAAAAGCCAATAAGATCCAAATCCATTCCAGAATCAATTAAAATAACGCTATATAAACATCTACCATGCGCTCAAAAGGGTAAATAATATATCAATCCCTGAAAATTCGAAAATTACCTTCCAATACTTCTTCTGACTTTGGCACCGACGCCTTCATCCTGCAGCTCAGAGAGGAGCTTCTTCACCACCTGCCTAGGGTTCTTGATCTGATCTAAGGTTTTGGTCTCGCCGTGATCATGTGACACAGTAGAAGAAGACATGAAGGAAGTACTTAATTGGGGTATTTGCGGGAAAAGAGAGAATTTAATGTCTTTTGTAGGTTTAAATTGATTTTTGAAGACAAGTGGGGAGAAACTGTGGAGGATTTTAGTATAAATAGGCCTCATGTTCTCAGTTCCGTTTTCGTTTAATTATTTCTGGAGGATTCCTTCCTTTATTTTTCCATTTAATAAAAGATTTTGGTGGTTCCATTGCTGATCCTCTATTGCATTATCGTGTGTATTTAATGTACAACAGGTCGATTTTAGCTTCGATATGTACCCGCTAGAGAGTTGAATACATATGGATGGCTAGATCGATGAAAAGGATTGTGGAGTTGACCAGAATATCCGGCTGCTGAAAGAGGACGAGGTCCATGCGGAGAAAATTGAAATGACGTTATGGTTGCGTCATGCTGATGGAACGTTCGGGTGGATTTTTTGATGAGGTCATTGTGGGCATTGATTGACGTCATCAGTGAGGATTATGCAAGTCTCAATTCGCCTAACTGCATTTTGCATTTCAGAGGATTGAAAGTGATTATTGTCTTGAGCGACCAACAGCTGGTTCTAAGCTCTCTCTCTGTTTTTTTTTTTCCTCCTAAAGTAGAGATTTTGATGATGCGTAATGACTCATTTTTACTTCTCCAAATTGTCCATTGTGCATTTTGTGAATATTATACAATCGGTTGATAATATGCTTCTTTAGGATTGTGAGAGGTATATTCCCTCTGGATGATTTCTATCTCTGTTATTTTGATTTAAATTTATTGAGTAGGAACTTTAAGTGCTCTTATTGTGTGTTCATTGCTGATTTTTTTCAAGGTATAATTCGGTGAATAATGAATATTTTGCTCAGTTTTTTTTTTTTTTTTGTTGTGCATTCACATAGTAGTTGTACCAGATTTTGGAAGTTGAAAATGACACATCACTGTTTTAATTTTATTTTTCCTAACACAGTAGGTCAGTAGCCAATGTACCCAAAAGTTTTCACTTATAGAAATTCATTAAAAATAATTTAAGGAAATGGATATATTGTCTGAGAATTTTGATTCCATAGAAAGAACTGAATCGATAATTTGATTCCTACTATGATGACACAGTCTGGCCAATAAGAATAACAAGAACATTAGCAAATTGTAATACCTTGTAAAATACTAATGAAAATAGTTAAATTATCTTGTTATTATTTTTTTAAGTAATGAAGTATTCCAATAATTTGAAAAAAAAATCTAATTAAAATTTAACATACTGATTTAGAATATATTTCTAAAGTCAAGTTGTACGATTAGAGATTGGTAACATCTTTAAATTAGTTTATAAAAATTTAATGAGATAAGTTAGTAGTATTAGAATTAAAACTCAACTATACAACCTACTTATATGCTGGACCATATACTTTCATGAATCTATTATATATCCAAGTAAATCAAATTGCTATCCAGACATCCCTTAAGGCTTTTCTCAAAATTAATTCTCTGTTCATACTTTACCGACATAAAATGAAATCATTACACTTCCACGTAGAAGGTAGGAAATTCATGAGCTATGACTCACCCCCTTCTTAGACCGTCTAAACCTTGTATAATAGAGTAGGTATGTTCTCCTTTCATACCCTGCAATACGGAGAAGCTAGGAAAGAAAAGGAGAAGGCCGGTACAAGAATTGCTTTGCACGACCTTGCGTTGCTCGTTTCAGTACATTATATTTTCAAATTCTTGTTTCTATATTGTGCTGAACCACTACGCCTCGATGCTACTGTGTTGTTGTTGATAATTTATTATAGCATGGTTTCAACTACTAGTATGAAATCATAGCATCCTTACCGACATGTAGTTAATTATATGCATAGCAAACCTTGAACTGTTTTCATGAACATCTGTATGAATGGAAAATTTTATTAGAAATGAGTAAGGATTACCTAGCTAATAAATCATTAATATGAATATTAAATTTCTTCAATTAGATGCTAAACAATAGTTTATTCGTAAATACTTTAACACGTCAAACTCAAATGTGTTAGGTAATTAAATTATAACTCATAAGCAAAGTGGTATAAGCTATATGGGACTACAGAGAAATATTAGTAGGATACATTAAATAATATCTTCAATTATGTTCATACTTATTTTATACAGTAGGTAACTATCAAAATAGATGTAGTACGAAGTAATTAGGAAATCATTTTTTTGGTGTAATATACTAATCAGACATGTTTCTGTTGGTTAAATAAAACTTAATAATAGTATAAATCCTTTAGTAGTAGTATAATAGTAATGATAGCTATATTATAATTTTATATGCACTCTAGATATGTGTGTCTAAGAAACTGGAAAATAATAGGTTACAAATCAAAATAAAATGAAAATGAGAATAAACTCTGACCAAGAAAAGAAAAGAAGTCCGATTATAAAAATAACTCTTTCATGATATAGTACACTAGCTAAATTATAATAACAAACTACTATATTAAATAACATATGTACAATATGTGCCTCGAAATTTAAATAACCACAATTTTAGTTATAATACAATCTAAATTATTAATTGTGGATTAACGATGTCTAGAATAGAGATCGGGGCTTGGTACTTAAGAGTATCCGTTGTGATCCACCTCCCCCGGTTTCTTGGCCTGGTCGTTGATCTACGCAAATAATATCAAATAAAAGTCATTAGACTCAGGACGAAACTTTAAATATATTTGTTAAATGTTTTTTTTTTCTCAAACCGAGATTAACGAAAATTACCAATTGAAACAGGAAAAACTCAAGTCGGAAACTTGGAAAAATCTCCGCTAAATTCAGGTGCGGATTTACGTGAATTTTTACTAAGTTTTGTAATTAGAATTAAATGTTACATAGTTCATTTGAACTTAGAATTATGTAATTTAACGTACTTGCATATTCCAAGTTCGTTTCGGCATACTTAATAAATATCTCAAAAATATCAAATAGCATTTCTAAGAATTGGTATCCGAATTGAAAATTTGTCATAAATCTGACTTGGTAAATTAACCAATTTATCCAAGTATTTGATATACTTTTTCTGTACTTAAAACCCATATAAATTGTTGATTCAAACTTGACCATTGAGTATAAATCCGTTTGAATATCAATATAGTCTGAATAAACTCCGATCGAATCGGAATTTTTATGGAAACATTTATCCTCGTCACTTTCGAAAACGGTTGATCCTCGATTTGGCCAGTCTTTTAGCGCTAAACATTCTGGATATTTTCCTTCTGACCCTCGCTGGACGAGGATTGAATGTCCTCATGCGTCCCGAGGCAGGAAAACTCATTCTGACAATCCGACTAGTCAACGGATCATGAGATAGTGACTCTGACAAGGATAGTATGTGAGTGACGACTTGAGCCAGATGATGGTGATATCGATATTGATAGATTAACATATATTTTACATATGGTGGTTCTTCTGTACTAACGAAGTGTTGTGCTCAATTATTTCAGACTATGCCTACTTTCAATGTTCCGATAGATTTGTTTCTTCGGGTAATACTTGCATTGACACTTAAAATTGTTAAAAATTATTTTAATTATATTTCTCTTATTTAATTTAAAAAAAAATTAAATTTAGCATAAATTCATGTACTGGAACTAAAACCTGCACTGAGAATTTATTCTCACCCGTACATTTATTTTGTATGTGCCACATTAGACGTGGGTTCCAGGCGGTTTCCCAAAGGGTAAGTACTTGGGCTCAGGCAATACGTCACCAGGAGAGGCACATGATGATAGTTGACTACCTCGTTTTACATGCTGTCGACACGACCACTGGTCGTGGTACTTTTGTATACTTGTTCCTCACAGACTTGCCAGATATATATATGTATGTGGTGCATATGTAGAGCACCAGGTAGGTAGATCTTAGACCTTTTTGGGTTTGGCTACTTTTTGTTTTGTACGGTTGGCCTTACCACTTTTGTACCCGAGTAAGATTTTAAATCTACTCGGTGGTCTAGATAGTAGTATGGTAGTATTGTACTAAAAACTTGTTTTATAGTTATGTATGTTTTGTTCATTGCTCTGATTTTACTGTTATCTTTTCTTTTATTTTCATTGAATCAAAGATAAAACGCCTTACGGATATACATTTCATGTATATTCGTGACGGAAACTGTTATGCCCAAGTAACGGGGTGTGACACAAATACTATTAGAAAACGCTCAAGGAAGAAAAAGTGGAGATAAACTCAACTCAAATTATAAAATTCGTATTAATTCATAAGCTGTCTTACAATTTCAATTTTGGCTTCTTTTATAACCTTACAATACCATTCAAAAATCACATAAACACTAACACTTCTTCAACTACATTTTCTACTCTCAAAATAGTCTTATTTACTATCTACAGACACTCAAAATACCCTACTAGAAACACACAAAATAGTTACCACTTTGGTATCACAACTGGCAGTGACATAGTCTTCCAAAAGGAATGACATATGATCAAATCTCACTATAATGAAATTATGGATTAGTGTGTGTTGAGCCTACAGGCCTTTGTCAAAAAAAAAATCCACAAAATATAAGAGAATTCAAACACTCTTTGACCACATTAAAAACTCACTCAAAACTCACACCTAACTAATTAATGACATAAATCTTTAAAAGTTGTTGCCTAATTATCACATCATTTTAACCAGGTTTCATTCTAGTTTTGTAATAATATTTCACATTATGTTGTATAGCATGTTTCCAGCTTTCCGTAGAACTTTGAATCACATTAATTGAAACTCGAATGAATAATTACTAAGGTGTGTCAATATATAAGTACAGTTTTGGACGAACAAAACTGCTACTGTTGGAACCGGTCCATAATTGACTCTTCTTGGACAGTGTCATATGATATCAAAATACCAACGTTATCTATCTATTTCTCTATATATTTTTTAATTAATTTCTAAATATGAAATATTTTGGAATGTATCCAATTGTTACATAATGATATTTGGTAGTATCATGTTCCTTCCCTCTCTTTTGAACACACCTCTTAATAAATATGTCATTTATGGTTTTTAGGCTAATGCATCCATTATTTTTCCTTTTTCAGTTTTCAGGATTAGTTATTACATTAGTAAATTTATTGCTTTAAATTTAAATTGATATTTTTTATAGTTTTATGGTTTTTGTTTCATGCAAGATATATGAGTATGGATGTTATTAGTATTTTTTTTTTTATTGTTTATTCTACTTGTACTGTATTCGATAAGACAGGTATGGGTAATATTTTTTTTCTCGTTTAGTTTATCAGCTTTGGTTAAGGGTAAATTTTTTTTTTCGTTAACATAATGTGTAAAGATATGAAAATATTCCACCCAACCCGTTTTGCATCTACCCCTAACAACGTGAGAGTCAAGGCATTTGTGCTTAGCACAAACGTAGGTACCGTGCTAGCACATTGCTATTACTATTTCAAGTAAGAGTACTTTTCTGATTATGAAATTAGAGCTATTTGTGCTGGGTTTTATTAGGAAATTTCTTTCATTAATGTTGATTGCTTCATAAATTTAGAAACAAATTTTATGCACTATTATATTAATAAAATTCTTTGAGTAGAACTAGAGTGTGATGTGCTTACCAAACTCTTTGGTGAGCACAACTCTACATAAACTATCGGATTCACTTCAAACGAGATTAATCCAACCGTTGAAACCGATGTACTTTATGAGTGATGAGCGTACATGCAAAATTTTGAATTTTTTGAATTCATTTAGTCTCAAGTCAAGTGGTCAAAATTGAGAATTTTTTGAATGTATTAAAACAACTTCATTTTGGATCATTCATTTTTCATCAATTTTGACCACTTGACTTGAGACTAAATGAATTCAAAAAATTCAAAATTTTGCATGTACATGCATCACTTGTAAAGTACATCGGTTTCAACGGTTGGATTAATCTCGTTTGAAGTGAATCCGATAGTTTATGTAGAGTTGTGCTCACCAAAAAATTTGGTGAGCACATCACACCCTAGTTCTACTCAAATTCTTTAGTTTGCTTCTTTATTAATAAGTTATATATTTGTGTAATTAAAATAATAAACGTCTCATTTTAAAATTTGTGTCGATTAATATTATCTTTTATTAAATTCAGTCTTTGCGACAGTAAATTATTGGTTTTGTACCTGAATCTCGTGTTGGGAATGGATTTAGAACAGTTTTTTTTTTTTGGTATTAGGTTGGATAGTAATTGGTGTATGTTAACCTGCTAGAAGATTTGGTTTATGCTTAAACAGACCTGAATAATGGTTATTTGAACGTTTCTGTTAGAAGTTAATAGTTTAAATCCTCTTGTCCCGAAATTTTTATCAATACCATTTCCAAAATAAATAAATAAATAAACTATAAATTCTGGGGAATTCCAAATCTACCAGGGCCGCAACGACAATTGGTGCCCCTATTCTTGGGGGGCCTCCATTTGTCATTGCGGCCCTCGCAAAAACTGAAAAACCTAAATTCTCAACTCATTTGGTTGAGTTTTAATATAATTTTTTTAATAATTTAAAAAAATAAAAAGAAGAATTAATAATTTGAATATGTTAGAAAGATCATCAAATAAAATAGATGAAACATCTTATAATTTAGAGGTGCTAGAAGGACTCCGAAATATTTTTCAAGTAGGATTTTTCTCGGCTGTAAAAAAAAAAAATTATTTCTTGGTGTGTTACTGAAAAAAATAAAAATACTTTGAATCTGAATTATTGATTCCGATTCAAAAGTCACTTATAGTAAAAAAAAAAAAAATATTGTGGTTCTTCTAGTACATTCAAATTGTAAGATACTCCATCTATTTAAAAAAAAAAATGATTTGACTTTTGTAATGATGGCAAGGAATTTTTTTTCAAAATAGAAGGACCACAATAATTTCTATATTTACTAGAAGTGACTTTTCAACGGGATCAATAATTCAGATACAAAGTATTTTCATTTTTTTCCAGTAACACACCAAGAAATAGTTTAATTTTTACAATCGGAAAAAATCATGCCTGAAAAATGTTTCGGAGTCTTTCTTGTACATCTAAATTATAAGATGTGCTATCTATTTTATTTAATGTTCTTTCTAACATATTTTAATTATAAGATATTTTATCTATCTATTTTTAGTTTTCGCAGGGCTCCTATTTGTCGTTGCGGTCCTGGTAGATTTAGAATTCTGTCAAATTTGTGGTTTTTTTATTTATTTATTTTTTAGGAATGGTATTAATAAAAATTTGGGCTTTTTTGTAGTATTGCAAAAAATATGTTACCCATTTTATGGTACAACACTATACAACAAAGTTTGTTTGGTCATTTTTTAATGTTGGCTAGTAATTTGTCTGTTTCGCCCACTATATAGTTGAAAAAAAAAATGTTATTTCGCATATCTATTTTTGTTATTCCTTTTTCTTTTAGTGGTAAATAAATTGAACTGTGGTTTCTTTTTGTTATTTTTAATTTGGATTTTCCTCTGTGGGAAGGTCGACATGGAATCTTAAATGTAAGAAAAAATAATGTCCTCTGTCACATTGCATGGGTAGCTAGATAGTAGTTACATTTTCTAATTTTGGTGCATAATTTTTTGGGTTAATCTAAATATATTTCATTTAGCTTGTAAAGAAATAATTTAAAAATAATTAATTGTGAAATTAATTATAAATCCTCATATAATTATTGTAATCAACATGTTTGAATGAAATGAATTTTGTATTCATCACCCTCTATCCTCTCGCTCTAGCTCTATCATTCCTTTCTATCTCTAGCATCTAATTTCTTCTATTCTCTGTACACTCTCTTGTATCCATTTTATATCAAAATATAAAAAGAAAAAAGTTTCACAATTCACTAAATGTTCTGAAATTGTCCAGACCTACTTATTTTGAGTCATGACAGGGTTACAATTATATAAGAACTTTTACTGAGGTTATGTTACGTCCAAGACGTAACGAAGTAATATAGAACGTGAATTGAACACAAACAAGAAAGAATTAATCAATTCTATTGGATACAACGGCCTTCGGCCAAAACGTAGCTAGATAGGGCTGTAAACGGGTATGGATATCCGTCCGGATATCCGCTCCGAATCCGGATTTAAACGGATACGGATACGGATATTTTTTGCATAGGAAAATTTAACCCGGATACGGATACGGATAATTATTTGAAAGCATAAACGAAGCGGATTTCCGCACTATCCGGATCAGAAATTTCAACTTTTTCACTTCGCTGAAACTTGACTTTCGGCAGTTAATATTCCCTAACTCCTCTCCATTCCTATATCGTCTCCAAATCTTTACCTTTTTTTAATTTACTTTTGTTTTTTTTTAATTGTTTTTTTTAATTTATATAATTTAGTATTTGTACTTAAAGTTCATATGAGTCAATTATCCGACAATTATTTATTTCGTAACCGTATTCGACTTCGTATCCATTGATTATCCGCTCCTTATTCATATCTATTTAAGACAGATTTGATTTTGAATTTTGATATCTGTTTACTATCCGTATCCATATCCGTACCCGTTTATTGAAAAACGGATACGAATTTGGTCATTTACACCCCTATAGATAGAACACTCAATTTTCATAATAATAGTCTAATCTGATAGTATAGATCTATTTCTCTTATATAGGCGATCCTAACGGTACAAGGAAATCAAGAAATGGTGAAATGGATCGCTTGAATGCTTCGCAGTGCGCCATCTGTCTTGCCATGTCAGCGACAGATCAGCGATCGCCCTGATCTGTTCCAACGGTTCGCTTAATATGCTCCTCTTTTCGCCTCCAGTTCTTCCAGCACTGCTCGTCTCCGTTCCAGACCGCGGGTCCCATTCTTGAGTGAATCAAACTCCTCTTCTGTCATGAACCTCATTAATTCAATGGGCCGGGCTTATTCCATTACAGGCCGAGAAACTTTGCTAGAGGTCTTCTATAAGCAACTAATTGATCCGAACCCACCTCGAAAGGTTGATGTGCACATCAGGAGGAAGCTTAAGCTTGAACGTAATTTTATATTCGTTTTATCTTGTAAAATTGGGATTCTGTACTTTTCTCCAGGAGACGAGGAGAATATTGATTGTGCACACATAATCTTTTGTTCTTAGTTATCTCATCCAGTTGCGCACACATAAAGCAAAATTTATCCATGTAAAATAAAATTTGTACTTTACGGTCCAAAAATTCCAAAAATTTCTGCAATAAACTAAAATGTAAAGTGTGTGACGGGAAATTGCAATCGAGACATTATTTCCTCTTTGAAAGAAGTTAGTGTACCCAAAATGATTGCTATTTTATCATAGCACATTTAACTTTATCACTGAAAAATAACATAGATAATATATTAATAAAATAGCTGATGAGATTGCTAGTAAGCTACCTATATAAAGCTAAAAAAATTGATCTATCTTTTCACAATTTTTTTTGCCAAGCCCATGATTCTAAACTTACATCTCTTAACTTTGAATTACAAGAAATTATAGATATAGAGGAGGTGCGATGTAAGTCTCGTTACCATGACATATATGATAGAGGCACAAAGAATATCTATAAAATCTTGCATGTTGTAACTTTGGTAAATTCCATCCTTGACAATTGAAAATATCCTCTTATTTATATGTAATAATTTTCTTCATGGATCATGGTTTGCCACTTCAAGTCAAATTTCACTAAATAGGAGTAAGAGGCCCTCATGTAAAATACCTTTAACTAATAGTTATATATTATTTATACCTCAAAAAAAGAAAAAGGAGAGGATTTTGATTTGATTTCCATGGCAAAAACATAAGAAGATAAGTAGCTTGGCCATTTGAGGCAGTCGGCTTAATCACGGAGTTCTTCGATTATTTACGAAAAAATGGTTAATTAACTGGGAAAAAATAACCCATCAGGTTTCTATGTCAATTAAAGTATACTCTTATTATCATGTTCATGTAAAACTCTCTCTCACATATCTCATAGTCATGCAGACTTACGAAATACATAGTAATTTAGTCCAAGTTAAGAAATGAAAACCTTGCATTCATGCAAGAACTAGACAGCCATTGTCTAGCTTTCAAAAAAAGAAATGAAAACTTTTGAGGCATCCCAGGCAGCAATTTAAGGTACTTTTTCTAAGATACATATTCCTACTCCAGATATCTTATAAGGCCAAATGATTCTATATGACCAGGTCACATAGGCTAAGAATAAGATTATCTTACATAGCCAAGGAAATATGCCCATAAGACCATGTTGAGCATTAATTAAAGTATTAACTATGTCTCAATAAATAGCTTGTAGGCAAATCATCCTTGGCTATCAAAGTAACATCTTATTACAATGTAAGGTGGCTTCTACCGATCGAGACAATAAGTGATCAAATATAAGAAATCAAATCTAATATAATGAAAAATAAGAATTCCCTTCTTCGACCGCACACAATAAGTATGTAAAATGGAAATTAAATAAGTGGTACTTACATAGCTAAGGAGATTGCCCATAAAACCACTATGAGAGATCTAAAAAGAAATTAATTACTTCTCTTGAAGAAAAATATCATAGGCAAATCATCCTTGGCTATCAAAGTATCCGCTTATTATCGCCTAATTAACTTCAGTCTATATATCTAGCTAGCTTGTTACTTGTTTATGTATTTTAATTTGGATTTGTGGGTACTTATATATACATATAGAGAGAGAGATAAAAGTAGGAGATAAATTCTGTACACCTTGTGTTTGACAACAAGATCATGTCAAAGAGAAGCTCTAGTTTCCCTTTCTAGCTATCAAGGGAATATTATTTGACCATGAATAAAGAGAAGATGCTTAAATAATGTAATCTGGAAGGCCATTGATTAATTTGGAGTGCCTTAGAAGCTCTTCAACTTGTATCCACATGATCCACTTGAACTGAAACAACTTGTTCTCTTCAAGTTGGTTTGTGACTTTGGAATCAAGGAATCAAAGAAAGAATTTCAACAGAAACATAGCAACTGGTAAACCAAGTATTGCTTTTTCTGGCAAGTAGCTCAAAGTTCACCGAAAATTTTGACCAGACCAGATTGTTGGTGAATATTATGTTTCGTATTGAATTAGACGTTTCTATGTTATTATCTTTCAAATTATTTTTGGGAACTTTGATATTTTATTATTTCTTTGGCTAATAAAGCAAAGAAGTTTTTGTATATGTGCCTTTATAGTCATATTAATTGTATCAAATTTTGTTTTTTATTATTCTGTAGCACTTAACTTTTTCTTCATTTTATTCTCTCTTTTTTCTATCTTTGTTTTTTTTAATGTTAGTGGCTTTAAATGCACACTAACAATTTCATTGATAAAAAACGGACTTACAACGAGTTTAATGACCCTCCTTCCTAGATCTAAACTTATTTATTCTCATAAAATCACGTTAACTACTCTATTCAACTAATCATACTTATTTACTCTAAAAAAACACCATATTACCTCTTTCTCTATCTCTATCTACGACCGGATCTGCTTTTGTCCGATAGCCGCTGTACTCCGACGGCCGGATTGCTCACTACCGCGCTCCGATCAAGATGGGGATAAAGACTCTACACTTCGAGCTCCGACGATATCACACTCTCGGCTCCGATCGGCTCCGCTCAACTTGGCTTCCTCCCCTCTCCCTCATTCTCTTCTCCATTATTTGAGGAGATAGAGATGAGAGAGAGAAGGATATCGCTATACCGGAGAAGAAAACTATAAGGAGTGGAATGGAGAGAGGTAAAGGAGAAAGAATGGAGCGGCGATGGCTAGGAATTCTCCTCTTTTTTCTTCTTGGGCAACAGCTAGGGTTTCTTTTTTTTTCTCTCTCTTTGTTATTATTTTTCTTTGTGAATTACTAAGCAATTGAGAGCAGCATTTGACCCAAAATGAAACTAAAAACATCAACATGGTTGTGTTTCAGCTAGTATAATAATGTAATAAACATTCTGTGCATATATTGAACAAAAAAAAAAACATTGCAAGTTGTATGAAATTTGGAATTATTAATTCCCCATTTGGAATGATGGTTGCAAGGGTCAAGAAAAGAATTTTGACAAAAAATTGTTGCAAGGATCAAGAGAAGAATATATATTGACAATACAATACCTCAATCTTTATACATAAAGGAGGAGCTTTGGCACAACTATTGGTCTAATTGCCAAATTGACAAACCAATTCCTGTTTGCACAAATTGTCTATGAAAATCTCACAAGTGCTGATTCTTACCTCAACAAACCTGAATCATTTATGATCAACTAGAAGAAAACTTCAGATGTTATATTCCACTTGAATTAGATCTCAGTTTCAGCTACATTCACAATTCAAGCATTTTCCCTTGTGATCTGATTATCCAACACAGAGACCCACAAATAGGGGCAGAGTCAGGAAATAGTATAGGATGAGGCAAAATTTTCAGGGTACGGGAAAATTGTATAATTATTTCAAACACAAGCATATTTCTGTAATTTTTCTGAAAAAAAAACATGACAAAAGAAGCATATTTGAAAGAAAATTTGGGTCAGGAGTAGGCAAGTGACCCACCTTGGGGTCACCTGAGTCGTTTAGAATCAATTCAGGGAAAACAAATACTCAGTTATTATCTGCCTAAATGAGAGTAACAGTGATATGTATCAAATTAGGAACTTCAAAAGGACAAAAGTACTGCACTTGCTTATTGCCCATACTGCAAATGTTGAAATTGCTTGGTTTTTTAAATTAAATTGGACCTTCATGGGTAAAAGTAAAAGATCATTAATAAGATGATTAGATGCATTTGGGTATACCAAAAGTACCTTATAAGTCTCGTTTAAACGAAAAACCGATTTGGATTGACATATACGAACGGCTTTACAAAGAAAGAACACTCTTTCTATGCAGAGAAATTACGACACCTTTCACCAATCGGTTTATCGTTCTCTTGTTTTTTTTTTTTTAGAGCATGGACGCTTATCGTTCTCTTGTTACTGCTGAATTCGGAAACTGATTTTTATAATGATCCTGATATTTACAGACATCTTCTAATAACACAATAAAGGCCAACTGATATCATGATACCTCTGAGCACAAGTGATATATGCACTAAATATCCTGCAGATCTTTAAAATAATATAATAAGTCCAGAAACAAAACTAAGAAGGCAAAATATAGAAACGTCTACTAAAAAGTGATTTTTCTTTTTTAGAGGTAGGCAATTTGCTGTTTAAGAAACATCTATATACAGGGGTGAAAGGCAGTGGCGTTGGGAGTACTAAACATCCCCTATATATTCAAAATTTGTATTTTTGTCCATCAAATTTTGTAAATTTTATATGCATTAGTACCTTTCACCCCCCCCCCCCCCCCCCCCTATCAAAAGAAATTACAATGCATTTGATTTTCCAGTGCCCTTCCCCCAATCTCAATTTTTCTAGTTCTGTCTCAGCCTATATATAATATTTTTTTCTTTTTGAAATAACCCTACATATAACATTAACATCTGTTAATGACACCCAAAGAAAAAGAGCAGCACTATTGTTTTTTGTTCCTTCAAAATTAAAGTCTCTATTGATCTAATCCCTTCTTTCTCTTGTTCGGTATTTGCTGTTCCCTTTTGTTTTCCATTTGGTTTTCTTTGGAAGAGTTTTATTTTAAGCTTTTTTCTTTCGTTTTGTCTTTCTTTTAAAATTAAAGAGTCAATTGAATTGAATCCTTTTTTTTTTTTGCAACTGCTCTGTAATAGGTTTTAAATCGAAACCTAAAACTCTGTTTTTTTTTTTCCTGAATCAAATAAAGCAAATAAGGGCATCATCCTTATTTTTCCTCAAAAACAATGAAACTGCCAGGAATTATTCTAAGACCATATACTGGTTTTGCCTTGTCCTCTGTTATTTTTTAAGCAGTACTTGGATCAATCCCCCCTATTACCAACACTATCTATATATGTTTACATTTTGGAATAAATACAGGAATATTGGCAGTACAATTTATAGCAGCACTTCATACATACTTAATTAGAATAATGAACACTTTTATATTAGCCGAATTTTTTATTTTCTTTTTGGTTAAATGAAACTTAGTATACTCCAAAAAAAAAAAAAAAAAGTTAGCTGATTTTACAATGGAACATCGTAAATGCAAATAGGGTATATCCAGTAAGTAATTTATTATAATAATGTTAAATTAAAAGTAGTTAATTAAGAAAAAATTGTAGGGTAACTATCTTGTTATTATTAAAACACTCAGCATTTACTAACACAATCTCGATTTTGATACTAACATAAATATCCTTCTAATGCATCAAAAGAAGGGAAAAAAACATAAACAAAACTTCATCTAGGAGAAAATCCTAGAAACATGTCTCACTCCATTAGCCTACCCCAATCAGAGAAACATGTCTGACTCCATGAGCCCCCACCAATCAGAGAAAAGTTCAACTGCCATAACCAGAACACCGCCACCAGCCCCGCACGCCCAAAAAGAAAAACAATTAGGCGCCAGCTGCAGAGCGCAGAGGAGGGAAGTTGTCGGTTGAATCCAAATCCAAACTGAAAGATGGTTCAACCACATTTTGCTTGATAGTTTGGACTTGCGGACGGGGCCCAACTTGGTACCGACGATTATTTTGTTGTTCGGAGAATTTAAGACCCTGGCTTTGGGACCCACCAATTGAAAGGACCTGTAATAATTTTGAAAAGTAGAAGAATTTCATCAGAAATATGATACAATTCCTTTTTAAATATGAGTTTTTGCTAAGCAGTATGTTTTATGTGGGGATAAACACGAGAGAATAATAATTATGAACTATATATAAAATTATAAATATTATACCGGAGCCTTCTTCGTTTTACTCTTTTGAGCCTTCTCAGTTTTCTCTGATTCCATGCTCTACAAATATTAAAAAGTAAAGTTAGATACAAACTCTTTTAAAATGGATTATAATTTATAAATAAATTAAATTACTGTTGCCACAATATAATAAATGAATAACATACCGACTTATTTACAGGCATTACAGATAAACTTTCCTCCTCTAAATCCTTTTTGGCAACAACCGCCACCAAACCGTCGAAATCTGAACTCTGAACAACTCTTCTCTCTTCTTTGGTTACTCCTAGAGCTTTCCTTCTCTCTTCTTTGATCTTTTCATACTCAGCAAGAGTAATTTTCTATTTCAAATAAAAAATGACAAGCATAATTAGATAACTAGTTTCCTACCATAATAATATCGAACTATAAAGCAACATTTTCATGTCATAAACATAATTACAGAAATTAAAAATTAAGAACCTTTGCTTGTGATAGTTTAATATATTCCCTAGCTTTTTTCTCTTCATCCTGAAGTTTTTCTATCTCTTTTTTTGCCTTGTCAAACTTATCCTGATATTCCCTAGCTTTTTTCTCTTCATCCTGAACTTTTTCCATCTCTTTTTCTGCCTTGTCAAACTTATCCTACAACAACATAAGAAAAGATTCACATATTAATATACTAAACAAAACAGAAAATTCAGTAACATATACAAACAGCCATATATCCAAAATTTCCATGATAATGTTCTGGAATAGATTACGCCATCACGATAAAAAAAATATCAAGAAAATGAATTTATTACAAAACTTACTTTTACTTCACCAGTTTTCTTCTCATCCTGGTGTAAAGCTTCTAACTTTTGTAAAACTTCATTTTTTTCCTTTATAATTTCAGGATACTTCGCAAGGAATTTATCCTATTTGATAGAATTATAAACAGAAAAAGGGAAAGAGTCAGATATTAGGAAACATATCCATCAAAGAAACCATTCAGATATAATAGGAAATGAAAAAGAATACATAGTATATAATTTTACCCATTTCTCCTCCTCTTGAGGATCATATATAAACTCCTTCAATTTTTTCTGAAATTCTTCTTCTATTATCTCCCTGACAATACAAAATAAAATTGAATTATCCCAATTAAATAAACCAATTAAGAATTGTTCAAATATGAAGAAAATATGACCAAATAGATACCACTGAGATTTGCGTGAAATCCTCTCAGATTTGACTGAACTCCTATCAGATTTGACTGAAGTCCACTCAGCCTTGTCACTGGCACCATCATCCGTACCATTACTGCTACGAGAGGAACTTTTAGCACCGTTACCACGGTACCAACCGTTTTGGTACCGACTGTTATGACCGTTAAAGCCACCTATTTGACTGGCACCTCTCTGGCCATTAGCTCCGTTTTGGTACTGATTGCCATGACCGTTAAAGCCGCCTATTTGACCAGCGCCTCTCTGGCCATTAGCTCCATTTTGGTACTGATTGTTATAATTGTCAGAACCACCTCTTTGAATGGCACCTATCTGGCCATTAGATCCGTTTTGGTACCGATTGTTATGACTGTCTGACACACCTCTTTGAATGGCACCTATCTGGCCATTAGATCCGTTTTTGTAACGATTGTTATAACTGTCAGAACCACCTCTTTGAATGGCACCTCTCTGGCCATTAGTGCTGTTTTGGTACCGATTGTTATGAAGGTCAGAAGAACCACCTCTTGCACCGGCAACTTTCGGGACATTAGGGCCATTTTGGTATCCCGAGTTATTCGGGTTGCCACTCTTTGAATTTATGTTATTTGATTTGACAACTGTATTCACTTTCTCCTTCTCTGAAATTTCAAAATTGCAATAGATTATTAGAAGGTTTTTACAGCCAATTACAACCTTCGTCCTAAATGCCTTGAACCATACTAAATTTGTTTTGCCTCCATTGATGAGCAAAATTGAAATTATTTTTTTAGTAATTTCGCTCGCAACGTCTGGTCCCAAAAAAGAAAATATTATGAAAAAACTCAAACATGCTTAAACTTATGTTACTGACAAACAAACTATAAACCCTAATAAAGACCAATTAGAAATCCATAACAAATAGCATAGGTTTTTCCTGACCTAGAAATTGGTGGATTAAATTGCAATAGGAGCAAAATTGGAAATTATTATTTTCCTTACTAAGGCTCGGAATTTCTGGTTCCAAAAAGAAAATATTATGAAAAAAATAATACATGCTTAAAGCAATGTTATTGACAAACAAACTATAAACCCTAATTTAAAACAGATCAAAAATCCATAACAAATGGCAAAGATTTTTCCTGACCTAAAAATTGCAATAGGAATAAATGAAATTTGCAATATACCATTTTTAGAGCTCTTGCTCTTCTTGGTTTTATCGGATTTTGATTGGGTTGATGCCTGCTTCAATTGCTTCAATTGTTCAACAGCATTGGTGATTACATCATCACCACAATCTTCATCAAAAAGTGCATCAAAAGGATTTGACGCTGGGACCTTCATTTGATCTGCATTTAGTTATTTAAATCATTACAAATAATTGCACAGTTAGATTAAAAAGAGGAAAAAAATAACAAAAAAACTAATTTATTATACAATTTTTAAAAAGGCTTGTCAAATGAAAATAAGAAAGGAAGAACAGAAGAAAGATTCTACTAGTTATTGAAATTTGTTTATATTATTATTTGCTCTACATTAAAATAATAAACATAAATTAAAAAGGCAGGATAAAACTATTTAAGTAAAAAAAAACTGCAATAGATTTTAAATGCGGACTATAAATTGTGAAATTAAATGGAGAATTTAAAGAATAACCGAACTAGTTTACATAAAATTAATATGATGACTCATTAAAATTTTTAATGAATCCTGAGACATAATTTCTTAAAAAGATTAAAAAAAAAACAAATTGTGACCAACGATTCATAAGGCATAATAGGGTTTAAGAAAAAGAATATTGAAAATTAATGTTGAAACACGCTATAACTAAAATTAAGAATACCTTTTGTTTCCATGATCAGATCTTCACTTTCTCTCTTTCTGTAAAATTTACAGATTTATCAGTATTCTCTTTTCTAAATTTCTTTCAAATTCCCTCAATGGGGAAGGATGGAGAAATGAGAAGCGCAATAGGGTCTTTAAATAGGAAGAGAGAGGTCGGTGGCGCAGGAACTGGAGGCAGTTTCGGAATTTTCTTGTAAAATAAATTTGTTATTTTTAGGAAAGCATTAATTAAATATTTTTAGAAGGTCCTCAAATAGATTTCTATTCAACCTGCTTTATTTACTGGGGGAAGGGGACAGAATATTATTTTTCTAAATCGATACTGTAAATTTAACATTTTTTTTTCTTATTTCATAATTATATGCAACAATTTTATTTCGGTTGGGGGGGCATCTAACTAGGATTAGCATTCATAAATTACTTTACTATTACATAAATTCAATTAAATAAGTGTAGAAAAGAAAAATAATAATGATTATTAATAAAAACAAGTAGTTGACATAACACTAATTAATTGATATTTTTAATTTATATAATAATAATTTAATTTGAATAATATAGGTCAAATAATAAAATTAATTTATGTAACAAATTTAGATTATTTGAGCATGATAGAAAGAAATACGATGAGAGAATCATTGCGTATCTATTTGTCTATTTTTACATCTAACTAATTTGGAATTTCGTGACTGTCAAGAAATCGGTTTTAATTAGAACTGCGTGCTCCGTACTCCGAGATAAACTAATTCAAGTTTTTGCATGCACGCGGTGTACTGCAGTAAAATTATAATTCTTTTTCTCGCACCCTTGAGAAAAAGTCTAATCATAAACAAAGCGTAAAATTAAAATTCCTCCTTTCATTTACACCCCTAAGAAAATGTAGAATCATGAAAAAGGTCTGTGTTTGATCAGTAATGTTGTATGCACGCGGTCCACGTCGACACAAGTATTCAGCATGTATCTGATAGTTACATATAATACATCCTTTAAATATGTTTGTATTCCTTATTTTTATATTAAAAATATTATATATTTTATTTTTGAAACATTTTCAAATATTTATTTAACATATTAGAATACACTAGGTAAAAATTATGCACAAGAAAAAAATAAAAGTTAAAAATTGAAAATGTGATGATAATTATGTACATAATATGTACAAGGAAAATAAATAAATATTCACAATATAATGATATTCGGTAAGAAATATTTAATTCATTTTCACTATCGAAACCGAAGAAAATTGAAATATTACCGATTTTTTTAACACAAAAAAAATTAAAACTTATAACATCAGAATTTTTATATTTAATTATTTATTAAAAGGGGAGTGCTTTATTGAGCGCATCAATTGCAATTTTGAAAGCTGAGAGAAATTTTTCACTTTGAATACCTATTATACCCTTATACTCTCTCTCATATCTATCACAATTAATAGATAAGTTAATAAAGGAAAAAATTAAGAAATGAAGGTTGTCACAATTAAAACCTATTATCCCTTGAACAACCCTTCTTTATCTTGAATTTTCACTTATTATTTTGAAAAAAATTATTAATGAAAATTGCCTTATGTGTTCTTCAATTCAGATGATTTAATTATACCACAAAATTATTTTCATCATCTTTACAAGTAAAATAAAACAAATAAAACCAGCTTTTGTAATGTCAACGTGTGCTTTGCACGTGCAAGTAATTTATAAATAGTAACTCAATTGCAAAGATGAGCATGTGAATTTAATTCTCTATATAAATACAACTTTATAGATATAAAATTATTATTAATTATTTTTGTGAGCAAGAGGTAGAATAAAATTAAGATTGGAGGCAGAAAAATCTAGTGTACTGTAATTTTATTTTAAAAGGAGGTAAAAAAAAAAAATTTAGAGAAGACCTGTTTGACAGAAGTATGTAAAAATTTACAAAATTTAATGAATAAAATAGTAAAATTTTAATTTTATAGAGGAACTTACTGCCTTTTTTTCTCTCACTAGCTACCGTCCCCCAGTTTGTAGTGGTACAACAATAGTCCTTATAATTACCTTGAAAATCAGAATTATAATAAATATAATAAAAAATCTTCGATAAAAGATTTTGAACAGAAAATTATATGAAATCTAGTATTCCCTACTAAAAAAAATACTAATCAAATCATTATAGATATAAAAATCAAGATATAATATAAAACAAATTATGATAAAATACTAATCATTTTGCTGGTAAAGATTGTTTTTTTAAGGTAAAAAACGAATGCTCCTTAAAACCTTCTTTATTGATTATTTTTTTTATTAACTTTTGTATTTATTGTGATAGATATGAGAGGACACTGTAAGGATATAATAGGTATTCAGAGCAAAAGATTTCTCTCAGCTATCAAAATTACAATGCACTCCTCTTATTAAAAATAATAAGGTTCGCTCTAGACTGCAGCGTGTGAAAAGCATTGGAGAGGTAAGCGTCCTTTCGTCAAGTTGCACCTGGAGCATCATTTAAAATTAATGAACCAACCTCAAATAAACGTAGAACTAGGGTTTTGAAAACTGTCCGGTCTGGTCCAAACCCGTCCGGTCCACGGCTTGGACCGTCCACGGGTTGGACGGGTTCAACGGGTCCGGCTTTTTGTGGCCAACCCAAACCCATGCTCAACCCTTGGTTCCCACGGTCCACGGTCCGGGTTGGGATGGTTCGGGTCCGGATTGGGGGGGGGGGGGGGGTTAGGCGGGTTTGGGTACGGTTTGGGGAGGATTGGGTCCGGGTTGGGAGGGGGGGTTTAGGCGGGTTAAGTCCAGGTTTGGTCAGGTACGGGTTTAGTCAGGTCCGATCCGGGACGGTTCCACGGGTTCTCACGGTCCGGTCAAGCACGAGTTACTATAGGAGAAGCAAAGCATATATGAATTGTGTTTCATGTATTGTTCGTGTTTCAGCGAGCTTCAATGATTTACCGGTTCGGTCCGGGACGATTCCACGGGTTCCCACGGTCCGATAAAATACTAAATTGTAGTTACATCTGTTTTTAAGTAATTGTGTCCTTAATAAAAAAAAGGTATTATTTTCCTTTAATCTAGCATCAACATTATATGTAACCTCTTGTAAATTTAAAATTATATATGTATTTATATATATCTTATAGAAAAATGATTGTAGATCAGTATTGATATTCACTTATTCATAATCGCCAATAATGAAATACAAATTAATATACCAACATGATAGTTAGTTTAATTAGTCTTAGGCATCTTTGTTTCTTTTTAAATTTATAAGGTTTAAAAAAAAACAATATGTGTTGTTTTTCTAAAAAAAAATTGTGGCTTCCATTTCTAAGTTGGATTGATAAACAAAAGTTACTAATCAAATACATAATAGATGATATTATTATAACTAAAAAATTTACTTATTTTTCAATAAAAATATTATAATAATCTTATAAATAATTCACTAATTCATTATTAATATTATTTTAAAAACAAAAAATTAATTATTTCAATTAGGCCAACAATAATTCTTTCTAAGTTATGAGAAAAAAAAATATATAATTGCCTTTATCTCTTACACTATTTCTTTGTAAATAATGGTTACATCCTTTCACTATTTCTTTGGAAATATGGTAACATCCTTTAGCAATAAATTAAATAAATGAGATTTGCAAGCACGAGCTTGCTATTTTGAAGATATGAAGTTTTAGAGCAATCAAGTTTTAATTATGATACTTCTTAATTGGTGCTTTATGATTGAATTTATGATAAAATATTATTTTGAGTTTCAGTGTAAAGATTATTTGGTTTACTCCATTATCTCAACTAATGATAAATGATAAAAAACTTTCAAAGATTTATAAGTGAAGCTTCACGCAAAACGTGATGGCTCATGCTTGTTAATCAAGGTTATCATGTAATTGGTATGCTGCCAGTACAAAATTAGGGGACACAAATTTTGCAAACATAAATTACGTTTCCACTTAGAGAAATTCAACAAAATAAATTTAGAAAAGCGAACTAATACTTGTCATTAAAAAAAAAATAGTTGACATAACACTAATTAATGGAGCCTTTTTAGTTTATACAATTCATAATTTAATTAATTAATTAATTAATATAGGTCAAATATTAAAAACAATTTATGTGATTTAGTCGAATGCATTTTACATTGACTTCATGCGTAAAGTGACAAATTTTGTTTATTTGAGCATGATAGAAAGAAAATCACTGTTTTGGATGGTCCAGAATATTCTGAAAACAGTGATTTGTACCTATCTAAAAAATTAGTAAACAAATTCCAAAAAATATAAATTTGGTCTCCAAACACATTTTAATACAAAGATCATATTGAGTGGTTCAGATCGATTGTTCAAACTTTGAAAACGGAGAAAAAAACGTGAAGAATGATTGGAGCACAAAATCAATGATGCATTTTAACCCTACTCGTTAAACTTATGCACAATATTGTAAAGTATTTTTTGTAACAACATATGTACAAGGAAATTAAAAATTATTCACAATATAATGATATTTATGCCCTGGGTATTCGGAAAGAAAGATTAATTCATTTTCACTATCGAAACGGATTTTTTTTTTTTTTTTTGAAATATCGCCAATATTTTTGTAACATCAGAAGTTTTATATTTATTAAAATAGTAACAAGGTTCACTCTGGACTGAAAGCATATGGAGGTAAGCGTTCTTTCGTCAGGTTGCACCTGGAGCATTATTTAAAATCTATGAACCAGCCTCAAATCAATGTAAGTAAAGCCACTGAAAGAAGTATGGTCCATTGCACCAACTCATAGAACGGCAACATCCACATAAGTATCAGATGACAACACTGTCTCCATTTTAGGGAAAAAAATCTGCTTTGCTAGATTTATTCTCTTGTAGTAACTCGTGTTTCATGTATTTGGACCGCAACAGATGCTTATTTCGACCAGCAACACGAACTATACATATGAACATCACCAGAAAATCATTAAAGCTCGCTGATGTCCAACACCGCTTTTCCGAATTTTTTATATGTAACAATTTTAATCTTCAGCAGCTCTCTTAATCTTAATCTAGGAATTCATATGTATGGGCCTATGGGCTAACATAATCATCATACCAGATCATGATCTGATCATTGATCAAGGCCCAAATCTCGCTCTCCGGTTCCAATTAGTAGTCCAAATATTTCTTGTGATCTCATGAAAGTATCATGTAGGTAAGACAACAAAAGCATGACAAAAAGCTCTTCTGGGTAATATATAAAGGTTCTGTCGTTACTTTTTTTATATAATTTTTTAAGAAATATCATAAGCATTCAATAGAATACCAAGATAATTCTATATATAACATTTAAATCAAATGATATTGTCATTAAAATTTTCACATTAATTATCTCAAAAAAAAAGGTATGCAGAAAATTGATGATGCTTGAATGCCCGTATTGGGTGTTTATGCAATTAATTTTAAAATTGCAGATGTAGTAAAGATAAGCTGTGTACTGATAATAATTTGCTATTTAGACAAATGATATGCCTATTATTATTCATAAGTATAACTATTAATTAATTAATTGAGAAATTGGAGGGAAATCAAGAATTCATTGTTTTACATGATATTGTTTTGATTCTTTTCAAACTCATGATCAAATATATGCCACCCAAATAAAAGAGAAATGAGTGATTGGCACACAACTCACTTAATAATTTATATATAGTCAACTCACTTAATAATTTATATATAGTAGGGTTGTCAAGAGGAAAGCTCAAGTAGATAAATTAAGCTAATAAATAAATTGTCATATATAGTAAAACTACAAAGACAAGCATAAAACCATTATGAGTATGACTTTTAATTGCATGAAAATAATAATAATTTGTTATTTTAGATGAAGTAAATATTACCATTATATCAAATTAATCAGAAAAAAGAAGTGAACAATTATAAAAAATGGAGAGAAGTAGGTAAACAAAAATGAAATGGGAAGAGAGTCTTGAGTGGTGGTATCCTCTGGAAATGAGATCAATTAGTGTCGGAATGTAAAGCTGAGAGAGGCAAGGAGTATATCCTCCACGGGGGGAGAGAGAGAGGGGGCAGGGGGTATGAATCTTTTTTGCCGAGATTTTTATTAATATCCAAAGTTTACAAAATAATAAAAATGCTCAGCGCCGCTGGCTTTTGTTAAAAATGTCCAAACCGGCCTGATACGTCCTAAGTTATGCCCGATCAGAACGCGGTAATCCTTTCTTCTTAATTAGGCCTTTGACTCTTAATTCTCTGGATTTTCTGTATCCTTCTCTCTATCTTTTCGTAGGTCCTTTTTCTCTTTTTTCCGGTCCCCCATTCCAGAGATTTTCCTCCGTATTTATAGGCCTTCCTGTCGGTTAGCCGGTTTCGGGATTTCTCTTTGGTCCCGGACAACCGACTGGGTTTTTATTGCTGGCCTTTTTTTTGAATGAAGTTAGCAGGCTGAACGCATCTTTTATTGGGCTTTTTACTTAAGTGGGCTTTTGGGAGGGCTTTTTGAGGCTTTTACTTATGGCCTTATCATTAGCCCCCGAAGCCGAAATATATCATATTGATTTTTTCGGTTTCGACATTTGTTTATTTCCTGAAAAGCTGGCAGTTTTTGTTTTAATACTTTACTTTCGGAGTATTTTTGTCTTTTGTTAATTTAATTTGTAGGACCTCCTTTCTGGGAGATTTTGGTTCTTGAGTTTTGAGTACACCCAGGTTTGGTTGCGACGCGTGAGCCCCCGAGTTTTTATTCGTTTGCCTCGGTGCTGACCTTAATAATTTATGCGGCGGATTCTGATTTGGAATTTTTGACGGATTTGGGTGGACTTCGTGAAGTTAGCCCCCGAGTTCTACTGGCAACTCGTTGTTTATTGATTTTTTCGACAAAAAAGAAACAAGGAAACGTTAATAACTTATTCATTCATATATTTAGATAGCTTCCATAATAATTTTAAGCAATAGTTTTCATCAACAAAATTTATCAATTAATGGAGGCTCTTGTATTTGTTTTTGTCCGTCTTCCTATTTTTCTTCTCTCTCTCGTTTTTTTTTTTTTTTTTTTTTTTTTTTTTTTAGGCGATGACTTCGCGATCGCTATCTTCGAAATGTGCGTCTGCTGTGAGGGCCGCTTTTGTCTTTCTCGGGGGGCGATATTCGCGTTGGTGGCTAAGGCATGTCCAGAAAAAGAAGTTGGGGTCATTTCTGCCTTGGCGGGGCTGTTTTCCTTGACACTGCGGGTGAAACCATTCATAGCACACCCGACACTTAGCCATTCCTTCCTTGGTGTCTACTTCGTAGCAGTCGCTGCATGTGCGGTATGTGATGGTTGGGTTTGCTAAGGTTTGGTCAATCATCTGTCGAACAGAAGAATCTTCGTTGGAAAGCATCCATTCTATCTTGTCGTCGGAAAAGTGTTTCTGTAATGTTGATTTCTCGGAAGGGGTTAAGATTCGACCGGGGCCATTTGTGAGCCTTGGGTGGCTGGTACGTCCTTCCGAGGGGATAGTTCGTTTGCTTTTGTCAGAACTGCGTCTGGGGGGCATGGTGAAATGATGGGTTTTTTTGTTTTTTGGAAATTACTGATGGAGGAGAAAGGACGACTTGATTGGTTTTCGTGGGGTTGGGTTATTTATAGGAGATTTCTTGGAGCAGGTTCTGAATATTGCCGGTTTTATCGTATTTATGGCTGGCGCGCGAATTAACGTCTGTTTTGATGATTTGTGTTTTCAAAGCGTCGTTGGGAAGTTATTCTGGCGGTATTGGGAGTGGTGTTCATTAAATTTGAGCTTGGAGTTTTGCTTCGGATGGTAGTGTGTTGGGAGGTCCCGGCGTGTGAATGTTCCGTAACGCGAAATAAGAATTTGTTGTTCAAGAAAAATAACAAAGAACGCATATATTCTATAGTAACGTTTATCATATATTTTAAGTACTCATAGGAGGGTAACATCCGGAAGCAGTGAAGAAGAAGAAAAGAAAAAAAAAAAAACGAAAAGAAACTTTCTTCCCCATTTTTTTTTGAGTACATATTTTCTAACTCCCGAGGATGATTTTTGGCCCTTAATACAAATAATCTAGAGTAATAACAGCCTCTATCGTGGCCGTTGGTCAAAAAGAAGGGTTCTCATATTGCGGCTCTTATGTTGAGAAAAACAACACCGGGTGTGGTGTCGTTTCTGAGTGATATTGGGGAGGCTTGAAGCGGGTGGCACGGGGGGCGTTGCCTTAGCCCTCAATCCGGGGGAGTAGGGCGTGGTCCGGACATTGCCAGTGGGCATGTCCTGATCCGCAAGGATCCTGCAGAGCGGTCCAGGGTAAGCATGCAGTATGTGCCTTTTTACCACAGGTCTCGCATGTAGTTAAGCGAGTACTCGCGTCTGTTGTGCGGTAGACGAAACAGACGGCAAGTGGGACTCCGTAACAGTCGGATAATCTGGGTTTTGGGATCGCCTTTGCAATTTCGGCCTCATCAGAGCTGCTACGTTCGAGCTCCTCCCAATCGATGTCATCGCGAATGGTTTGGTCATTCGTGCCCGCCCATCGATTAATTCGCAGGGCATTATCGATGAGCTCTCAGAGGCAGGTATTTTCATTTTGAAGCATAAAGTCTAATGAATTAGGAAAGATTTTTTCCAATATAATCCTATCTTCCGGGGATAGGCGGCGCGGCATTCCGGGGGGGGCATACGGATGGTTATCTTGTGGTGGTGCACTGGAACCCCCCGGGTTACCTACGGGTTGTTTATTTTTGTTAGCTAACCGTTTGGTTCGTGGAAAAGGCATGGCCCGCGTTGTTAAGAATTTTGGTCGGAAAAATGAAACGTGTGTTGTTAGGAGAAAACCATACCCAGGTATTTATAGAGGGGGTATTTATCGTGTTATATTCAATTTGGTGGGCCCCTGATATATGTAACGGAGGGACGCAGCAGCGCCTGTTGCAGATTTTTCCAGCTTTTGTCAGTTTTGACTTGACCATATAGTATATATTTTGTAGGATGCTCTCTTTTTCATAGGTGCTCCTATGATTCCGGACGTATGATCCGGACGTCCGGGCGATGATGTCTCGGGTTGTGGTACTGAATCATTACAAGGGTATGGATGTTTGGTTAAAGCATACGGGTTCAGGCTAACCATTAATTTACGGGTTTTATGGTTTCTTTCCAGATCACAGGGCTACTTTGGATAAATTATATTTCTCGGGCATTTGTGTTACCCTGACGGGTGGTATGTCTCCGACTTTGGTGTGAGCTGTACTTTCTCGGTTTTAAGTGTTGTTTTAACGAGTTGTACTTCTCGGATTCAAGTGTTGTTTTAACGAGTTGTACTTCTCGGATTCAAGTGTTGTTTTAACGAGTTGTACTTCTCGGATTCAAATGTTGTTTTAACGAGTTGTACTTCTCGGATTCAAATGTTGTTTTAACGAGTTGTACTTCTCGGATTCAAATGTTGTTTTAACGAGTTGTACTTCTCGGATTCAAATGCTGTTTTAACGAGTTGTACTTCTCGGATTCAAATGTTGTTTTAACGAGTTGTACTTCTCGGATTCTTCGCAGAAATAAATAGGAAGGTAGAAATAAACATATATATATATATTTTTTTTTTTTTTTTTTAATGAACTACTGAACATAGAAAAAAATAAAAAGGTTTTCTTGGTACAAGCTTTTGAAAACAAACGGAGGGATTGTTGCTATGAGGTCTTCCGGAAGCCAGACAGCGATGCTTTCTGTATCTGTTATTTTGTGATGTTTCTGGCCCTGCTTTTTCCGCATGTTGGGCATACTTCCCTGTGTTTTGTGCGATCCCTTGCGCAGGTTGAGCATGTCCTTTTATTTCGTGCCCTGTCTTTCGCGCAGGGAGGACATACGTAATACTTGTATCGCGGATCTTCGTGTGCCACCGGTGAACAATCGCGGATGCATATTGGATGAAACACCTCTTTGCAATCGTTGCAGATGAACATGGCTGCTTGGTTACCCGGTTGTCTACACTGAGAGCAGAAGGTGCGTGCCACTGGTGACCCCTGAGGTCCCTGTGTACCTTGTTGGATCTCGTTATTTTCTTGCTCGTATTCCTCTTTCGGGAAACCGTTTATCATGTGATCGAGGAGTGTATGGAGCTCCGGATTGCGGCCTTCCAAGAAGTTAGCAACATCTTCGGGCGGGAAGTGTGCGAAAAGGTGCTGTGCTTGGTGTTTCAGTATTCCGATGGAGGTCTTAGTTCGTGGTTCGGGAGCTTCAGCGCCCTTAGATGAGGTTGCCATGGGTTTCATGGCTCTTAGTGTTTGGAAGGGTTTTTTTATAAGGTGCTTTACACCATGCCTTTTATAGAGGTATGCGGACCAAGTTTCCTCCGAGGGTCTCCACAGGATGAAGCATGTATATAAATATATATATCTTTGTGTTTTGAGTCGGTGCATTTGTTTTTATGGCGTCGTTTCGAAATCCGTCGCATTTTTTAATGACCCGACTTTGTACTTCCTCTTACGGGTTTTGGTTTTTGGCGCTGCAGGCTGTGCCACGTATACCCTGTGCATAAGTCGGTTCCGCGTGTTATGATTTTACTTCCTTTTACGGGTGCCTATATATAGTCTTTGTTTTTTCACCGCGTCCTGTAAAACCCGTCATTTTCGCGCACTGTTGTCGGTGATCTCCTGTTTCTGGCGTAGTTTGTCGAGGTGTTTTAGCGTTTTAACTTCTGTCCGGTGTTTCCATTTCCTCGGAAGGTAAGTTTTTATCCTGGTTATTATATTTCGCAAAGTCCAGTGTTGTTTTTAGCTATTAAGTCCGACCAATCCTGTCGGGTTAGTTTAGTTTTCCAGGCCCTGATGATCTTCCGGTATGGTATCCTTGGCCAAGAGTATGTTTAATCCGTCGTTTTTACGAATTTATAGGAATCCTTAGGTAATCTGCTGACCGACGTTATGACTAGCCAACAAGATATTTTCGGAGATACCCTTGCCGATCCTCTTGCCATGATAATTCCCGGGAGTTCCCTTATTTCGGAATATCCTCAGGAAACCATGGGTACTCAGGCCTCGGGCCCGAACACGGCTATGGATCAGAATATCAGTGAGGGGATCCATCCGGGTGAACAGGATACCGGGGATTTAGGTTCCTCGAGTAGTCATGAGGTCTTTGATAGTGAAGGCCCGGGTTGTTCAAAAGGGGCTTCGAACCCCATTTCCCAGGGTCCTAAAAAGGGTAATCGACCGAACAAAAAGGCACAGTACCGTCCTCATGATGACTCTATTACGGCATTTCCCAAAGTAGCCGGTATAGTCCCGAGATTAAATTTGTGTACCGACCCAACATGGCTCTTGGCAAAGTTTCCGAGAGAACTGATCCGGTCGGTGTCTAGACAATTTTATACTTCGGACGTCTTCCGTCTCGTTCCTCCGACCATTGATTGCCGTGCTCATGACTCTGCCAAGGGTATGTGTATATATCACCGGATGCCTTCGTGCGGCTTCCGGCTGCCCCTTACGGATTTTCAAATAAAATTGTTGGACTATCTGAAGGCACCCCCGGCGCAGTTATCTCCTGCGTCGTGGTGCTATATTACAAGTTTCGAACGCTTGTTTACTGAGTTCGAAGAATTAAGAGGTTTCGGGCCGAGCGTACCTCTTTTGCTTCATTACTTCTCCCTTGCCGTGACGTCAGACTTCTATTCCTTTAAGAAGAAGATGGCGAAAAATTTGGAGATTTTTACTCCGGAGAACGGGAAAAATCAGCCTCTCAGCAAAGTAGAGTATTGGAATGAAGGCTGGGTATATTTGCCAAACTTCAAAATTATTCCTTCTTTGTCCTCGATTTCTGAAACCTGGAGATCCCTGGTGAAGGAAGGGATCCCTTCGTTTACCGAGACGAAGACCGATGTAGATGTGGTGGCTATTGAAAAAATCGAGAGCCTAATTTCGCGTTAGTTTCTTTATATCTTTATCGTACTGCATTTCTTTTCGGGTTTGGGGATTCCTTTGTTGCTAAATTTGTCTGGTCCTTTTTTTTTGTTTTTTTTTTGTTTTACAGGTGTCGGGACCATGCATCTCGCGTTCAATTCCACCAATGTTCGGGCTAGGTCGCTGAGGACGGGAGAACTTGATCCCTTAGATGATGATGCGGCTGATTCCGCCGCTGGTCCCGCGGACGTACCTCCCCCGGGAAAGGGCAAGTCTACAATAGGTGGTGGCTCTGATTTGATTACCAGGGAGCGACGTGCTTCCCGGAAGGTGGCCGTGACCGGGGATGCTCTTCAGAAAAGAAAGGCCGATGCCGTTGTAAGCGGTAAAGCCCCCTTGGCCGAAGGCCTGAAGAGGAGAAAGAAATTGGGCAATAAGGCCGTGTCGGTTTCTGCTGGATGTGATGACGGGGGTGTTACCGTGCTGGCCCCGTCCCAAGCCGTCGTGATGACGGCTTTACCGGAAGAGGTTGGTGCTGGTACTATGCCTGTGCTCTCCGCGGGTGCCGCCGAGCCCGAGGCTCTTGTTGAAACTGAACTCTCGGTCGAGAATGTTCTTGTTGGGGACACTCTCCCTCGTTCCTCCGGCCCTAGCGTAATGGGTTCGGCTCATGCCGCGGCTGCCATTGTGAGACCACCCGGGACGATTGAGTCAGTGGACAAGTCGCCTGATCGGGTTGATCGTAAGATGAAGGGTCCGGCCCGAGAAAGAAGTGAGAGCGAGAAATCCTCTGCATCGAAAGCTCGTGGGAGGCTTTGGAAACAAGGCTATCCCGCCGATCATCCGGACAGTTGTGTGTTGTTACTGCCCGGAAGTTCAGAGGTTTTGAGTGCTGAGGAGAAACCCCCCGGGTTCGGGCGTTTTGCTTTTGAAGCCCTGCGAGCCATAACTCCCCCTTTTTTGAAGAAGAAGGTAAAGAGACGAGCCGAGAAAGGCGGGGAAGAATTAGCAGCCTATCTTCTTCAAGCGTGCGCAACTGTTGTTCAATGTGGTGATTATATGCGAAAGCATAAAGGGAAAGAAATCCCTTCTATGGAAGACGTATCCGAGTTGACGCGTCTCGAGCTAGAGAAGAGCGCTGCTGCGGAGGAAATTGAAACGTTGAAGGGTCAGTTGCGGGAGATGGAGGGTCAGAAAAATAGTCTCCTGGGGAAGTTGAGAACCGTGAGGGAAGAAGCAAGGGACGAGGCGAGGCAATTAAGGACCGAGTTGAGCACCTCTCGTGCCAACCTGGTAAAGTTGGAGGAAGAGAAAGAAGACCTCGTGGCCTCAGAGGCTATTGCTGCTCGGGCTTTCTCGGATTCCGCGGCACGTAATGCGGACCTGTTACAGAAGGTGAGCGCCTTGGAGTCGAAGCTGGACACCGCGAATGCCCGGGGCGCCTTTTTTGAGGAAAAATCGAAAAGGCTAGAAAAGGAGCTCAAGGAAGCCCCCTCTCAAGCGGTCTCGAGATTTTTAGGGAGTCATGCCTTCAAGACGGCCGCTGTGACTAGCTGTATCGGGATGCTTAGGTCCGTTGTTTATGATGTATTACGTGACCTGAGTAGGGCTTTTCCCTTCCTTCCCGAGGACTTGGGTTTCGGGCGTGTCGATATGGAACGAGGTGAACACCAACAGCAAGTGCTCCCGGGGTTTGTTTGGGATGTGGATACTGATCGGTTATTCGATTCCGACGGCCTGGAGGTTAGTGAGCCGAAAAAGCTGCAAACTCTACCGACCCGCCGTCTTCGTTATGTCTGGGATAGAAATAACTGGCCGGCCGACATACCCCTTCCCCAGGATGATTCTGACGACGAAGATAACCCCGAAGATGACTCCGACGACGGGGATAACTAAAGCATATGTCTTCCTTAATATGACTGGTAGATCCGTCGAAATGTATGTGTTTTAGTTGTTGTAAATTTGTAGGGATGAATTTTTTGGTGTTTGGTTCCCGGAATGTGGGGAGACAAATATTATAGTTGTAGGTTTTTGTTTTTGTTTTGGCTCCCGAACTATGGGAGGTAACGAATAAATTTGTAAGTGAACTATTGGCTTTAAATTTTTGCTAGTGCTTTCGTGTTTTTGGCTCTTATTTTTGCTGTCTTCGTAATATTATTAAATGTACCTTAGCTTTTGTAACACGGTTGGTGTTTACTTTGAGACGAGAAAACAGATCGATCCGCTTCTAGTCCGGAGTGATCATACGTCTTTTTGCAAAGGGACCCTTTCAATTTATTGCTTTACTTGTCAATCCGGATAGTGAGCCCCTATTTCGATTTTCGAGTTACGTAGTTCCGATTTTCTTGTGAACTTCGCGTTCCATGATATCGTCGGGGTCGGGTAAGTAAAGCCCTCCCGGATATTCTCGTGTATTCCAGCGGCTGCTCGGCGGGCTGTACTTCCTCTTTTGTTGCCCTCCATCGATATTTAAGATCCCCCAATCTTTTATGGGTTATTTGGTGTATGTTGTTTGGAATTGTTTTGTTTTGAAATAATTAATTGGTGGCGTTTTCAGATTGCTGAGTGCGATTTGCTAAAGAGGAAGATAGGGTTGCTGAGTGTGATTTGCTAAAGAGGAAGATAGGGCAACCTTCCCCCTCTGACTCTGAGTGCGGGGGTATTTATAGTCTGATGCGTAGTAGGTGATATTTGTAGGTGCGGACAGGTGGGTTATTATTATTATTGTTTTATGGTGTGGTCCCCCATATGGTCCCCCATGACTTTGTTATGCCCCTGAATTTTTTAGTGACACCGACACCCGTTTTTGCTCTATCCTTTTGTTTCGTCATTATCTAGACATATTTAATTTATTTTTATGTGGAATGGATGAGAAGGAATCAATGTGATGTGAAACTTCATAAAATTTCATAAAAGGCCTTGGGCCTAAGTGTAATTTACAAAAAGTATTTGTTGACACCCGAAGTGAAAATAAGGCAAAGGTAAAAAGGAAAAACGTAATGGAGGCTCGCCCCTTTCCTTCTAGATATAAAACTTGCGTAGGTGGCATGAATTCCACGTTCTTTTCACCTCATCGCCTCCCAAATATTCCAACTTGTGAGCTCCGTTGCCGTACACCCGCTTGATGCGAAACGGTCCATCCCATGCTCGTCCTAACTTCGGTACGTGCCGACCAGTTCCTTCCGCTATCCGTCGAAGGACTAAATCTCCCTCAAGGAATCCGCGTGGACGCACTTGTTTATCAAAAGCCCGCTTAACTCGGCTTTGATATCGGGCCATGGTTTGTCGTGCCTCCTCCCTAACCTCATCCACCAACTCAAGCTCTAGATTTTTGGCGTCCGCATTTGTTTCCTGGTTATATAAGGATCTGCGGAGTGAGGGGTTGATAGATTCCAGCGGGGTCATCGCCTCCATTCCGTATACTAACGAGTATGGGGACTGTTGGGTGGCTTCTCTCGGTGTCGTCCGATATGCCCATAATACTTCATCTAATACCACTGACCAATTGTTCTTATCTTCCATCTTTCGTTTGAGTCCTTCCAGTATGGTTCTATTCGTAACCTCGGCCAGACCGTTACTTGCCGGGTGGCTGACCGAGGTAAAGTTGTTCTGTATCCCTAATTTCTTTAAGAATGTAATGGTATGGGCTGAGCTGAAGTTTGTCCCGTTATCCGAAACGAGGGCGTGTGGGATCCCGAACCGGCAAATGATGTTTTTCCAAATGAATTTCTCGGTTGCTCGAGAGTTAATTGTTGATAGTGGCTCCGCTTCTACCCATTTCGTAAAATATTCCACAGCCACGATGATCCATTTGTACTGCGGCCCCGTAGGTTGGAAAGGTCCTACAATATCTATCCCCCATAGATCAAATGGCCAAGCTCCCGCAATCGATATTCTGTCGTAAGGGGGAATCTTTGACAATTTGCTGTGGTACTGGCAGTTGTTGCATTTTCTGACGAGATTGGTCGTATCTTTTTTCATGGTGGGCCAGTAAAATCCGGCTCTAAGGATTCGTTTGGCGAGGGTTTTGGCACCCTGATGGCTGCCACAAAGTCCCGCGTGTGTCTCATTTAGCAATGCGAGGGCCTCCTCTTCTCGGATGCATTTTTGCCAGGGCCTAGAATACCCTTTCTTATATAGATGGTTATCGTAAATTGCATACATGGGTTCGATCCGTCTGAGTCGTCTGGCTTCGAGTTTATCCTCGGGTAGTGTGCCGGTTGTAAGAAATTTCCACATTAGGGTATACCAGGTGTTTCTTCCATCCTCGATAGGAAGTGCTTCCAAGGGCTGGTGCGCGACGCTAGGTTCCGGTATATTTAGAACGATAACTGGTTGTTCCTTGTCGAGATTCCCGGCCGCGCCGAGTTTAGACAAGGCGTCGGCCTGGCAATTGTGGTTGCGAGTGATGTGGGTGATGTCCACTCTATCGAAAGAGCGCTTCATTTCGTTGAGTAGTTGATAATATTGGGCCAGCTTTTCGTCAATTACTTTTATTTCACCGTTTATCTGGCGCACAGCCAACTGAGAATCGCTATGCAAGCATATTTCTCGTGCGCCCACTTCGCTGGCTATTCGTAGCCCTGCTATTATAGCTTCGTACTCCGCCACATTATTGGTGCTTCGAAAAGCGAAATGTAATGCATAGTTCAGGATTTCCCCGTTGGGTCCGGTCAAGGATACTCCCGCCCCGGCACCGTTTCGGGAGGATGCTCCGTCAACATGTACTGTCCATTTGTGCGAAGGGGGTGCGCAGGGGGTTGTATATTCTGCGATGAAATCTGCGAAGATTTGTGATTTGAGAGCCGTGCGGGGATGATAGGTGATGTTGAATTCGGACAACTCCAACGCCCATGCCAGTAATCGTCCCGAGCAGTTGAAATTGGTCAGGGCTTTTTTAAGCGGGACCTCTGTTGTTACTTTGATAGCATGGGCTTGGAAGTACGGTCTCAACTTGCGCGCTACCGTGATGAGAGCGAATGCAACTTTTTCGATGGGAGGGTATCTGGTTTCGGCATCTCTTAACACATGTGAGACAAAATAGATTGGTGATTGTTGACCATCTCCCTCCCGAACTAGGACAGCGCTTACGGCGTGGTCCGTAGCTGCCAGATATAGGATAAGCTCGTCCCCGGGTAATGGTCTGCTCAGGCATGGGGGCTTTAGGAAGTATGCCTTGATTCGGTCGAAAGCTTCGGTGCATTCTTCCGTCCATTCAAATCGACTGGATTTCCGCATGGCTTTAAAAAATGGGAGACATATTTCTCCGGATTTTGCGATGAAACGATTGAGCGCTGCCAAACGCCCCGTTAATGCCTGTAACTCTTTTATGTTTTTCGGGGGGGTCATATCAATAATGGCCTGTGACTTGGAAGGATGTATTTCGATCCCCCTCTTTGAGACCATAAATCCCAAAAATTTCCCTCCCGTAAGCCCAAAAAAGCTCTTTTTTGGGTTGAGCTTCATATTGGCACGGTTAAGTGTCTCAAAGGTTTCCCGGAGGTCTCGGATGTGCTTTGTTTCCGACATGCTTTTGACCAGCATATCATCGACGTAGACTTCCATATTCCTGCCAAGTTGGTGGCCAAACACCCCATTTACCATTCTTTGGTAGGAAGCTCCCGCGTTTCGGAGCCCGAAGGGCATGACTCGGTAGCAATACAACCCGCGATCAGTAATAAAAGCGGTTTTGCCCTCATCCTCTGGACTCATCTTGATTTGGTGGTACCCCGAGAATGCATCCATAAAACTGAGGTATGCATGTCCGGAGGTGGAATCTACTAATTGATCGATTTTTGGCAACGGGAACGGATCTATTGGGCAAGCCTTGTTTAAGTCGGAGAAGTCTATGCACATTCGCCACTCCCCGTTCGATTTTTTGACCAGCACCGTATTGGAGGTCCACTCCGGGCAGGTTATCTCCCGGATGGACCCTTCTTTGAGTAACTTTTCAACCTCTGTTTGTACCGCCCTTTGTCTTTCGAGTCCAATGGCTCTTTTTCTTTGTCGTACTGGTTTAGCGCCGGGCTTTACGTGTAGTTTATGCTCAGCTATGCTTCGGGGGATGCCAGTCATATCGGCGGCCGACCAGGCAAATACGGCTTGGTTTGCTTGGAGAAAGGTAATGAGGTCGCTTCTTGGTGCCCCCAGTATTGCTTTCCCGATATTGACCACTCTTCCTCCCCCGACGTTTATCTGCTCAATTTCGTCGGTTGGTTCTAATGGCGACGTTTGTTCGTCTGTGGCTGGTAACCCCCATACTGTTTCTTCCCCGGTTGTGGATCGGTTGATTCCTCCGATTCTCTCGGTGCTGTGCCCCCGGGGGCGAGTCTCGACCTGATGTACCGCGCAACTCCCCTTGAGGGATAGCGCGTAACATTCCCGGGCTTTTCCCTGGTATCCGCATTCCTCCCCTACTCCCTCGCTCGTGAGGAATTTTATTTTTAAGTGGACCGAGGAGATTATTGCCCCAATTTTGTTAAGCGTGGTCCTTCCCAGGATCACGTTGTATGCCGAGGGAATGTCGACGACCAGGAACTCGGTCATGACGGAGATTGTCTTGGGGTGAGTTCCGAAATTTACCCTCATTCGAATGTATCCTTCGGGCTGTAAAGTATCTCCCGTGAATCCTCTCAACGGGGTGCGAACGGGTCCCAGATCAGACACTTCGTACCCCATTTGTCTAAAGGCAGGTAGGTATAATATGTCCGCGGAGCTCCCCGTATCGACCAGGACACGTTCCAAGCGATGGTTGTTGATTTTTAATCGCAATACAATGGCATCGTCATGGGGCCCTTGGACGTTGCCCATGTCGTCTTCGGAGAACGAGATGATTTCTTCCGTTCTAGGTCTCTTATTTCTCGGGGAAGATTCTACGGTCATGACTGCCTTCTCTGTGGGACCCCTTAAATAGCTTCGCCGCTGCTTATGTGAGTCTCCTCCTGATGCTATACCCCCACTGATAACATTAATCAAGGGGGTTCTCTCCCGGTTGGGTTGCCGTCCTTGTCGGCGATAGGCTTGCTCCAGGGGTTGGCGATTGCGGTTATTAGGATATTCTTTTCTTGGGAAATTAGGATAAGTAACACCGTGGTCAGTTCCGCCATAGGTAGAAGCGTGGGCTTTGTAGAAATCCCTGCGTATGTATGGGGTTAATTTTCCCTGCCTCGCGAATCTTTCGAGGATATCCTGCAGTTGAGGGCAGTCGACGGTTGGGTGACCATTAAATTTGTGGAAATAACAATGCTTATCTGGATCTTTTTCTTCGAATATCCCCCTATTCAGGGGTCTCGGGAATTTGTTTTGTTCCCGGGCAATCTCGAAAACTTCATATAGTAACTTTGTGAATGGGGCATAGCTGGTATAATGTGGTTGATATCGCTCAATTCTTTGCTCAGACCGGCCTTTCCCCTTCCCCGGCGAGTTGTCATTTCGCCGATAATCGCCCCTTTGTGGCTGGCCTTCTGTTCGGGGGGGGTTATTGCGGGGGCGCTTGTAACCCCTTGTCTTCGGAGGAGAAGGTGTTCTCGCGGGGCCAGGGCCACCTGTGTCTTCCTCGGCTTGAATGTATCTTTCCGCAAACACCAAGAATTCCCTTAAATTTTCGAATTCTTTCTGGTGAGCGTCGAATCGCAGGGTAGCAGGGCCGTCAGACCTAAGTCCTCTTCGGATGGCCGCCAATGCTACCTCTTCGTTTAGATTCTGGACTTATCGCGACTTCTGCACGAATCTCTGGATGAAAGCGCGGGTACTTTCTCTTCGTTCCTGTCTTAGATCAAGGAGGGTTTCGCAGGTGACTTGAGGTGATTTTACCGTAGAATACCGCGCCGTGAATTTATCGGTCAATTCCTTAAATGTTCTAATTGATCCCTTCGGCAACCTCATATACCATTCCCAGGCCTCTCCCGCCAAACATGTGGTAAACACACGGCACATTACGGCATCGGTTGCGCCTTGGAGACGGAGCCGTTCATGAAACCCGAACACAAAATGCTGAGGGTCTTTGTCATCTCCACTTCCTCTGAAACTGGGTAGGGGTTGAGACTTGTAGTCGGTCATGACCGCGTCGTATATTTCCGGGGCTAATGGCCCCTCATTGATATTGACCGAGCTCGTGTGGTTCCCCACCCGTTTGGCTTCGAGCTCGGCCATCTGTTGGGCGACTCCCAGCCGAATCATTTCTCGGATTGTTTCCATGTTCCAAAGGTTCGGGTTGTCTCGGAGGGGGGCCTCCCGCCTTTCTTCTCGCCTAGATGGTTCGCCTTGGCTCATTGGGCCCCGTCTTCCTGGAAATGAAGGCTGTGGATTTTCCTGACGGGTCCTTTGGTCAGGTCTCTCACCTGCGTTCGATCGCGGGTTTCTGCGGGCTGTTTCGAACTCGGCTTCTAGGTTCCGACGACTCTGCGGTGGGATCTGATTCGCCGTTTGTGGGCATACGGGGTCGGGAATCGGCCGCTCATGAATCCGCCTTCCCTCGTTGGGTGCTGAGTATACAGGTCCTTGTCCCGGGTTTGTCCGAGGGTAGGCATGCCCCGAGGGCGTGGTGTATACATGTTGTGGGTTATAGAGGTAGGATGGCCCGGGAAGAGCTTGAGCAGGGCTCGGATTTGCGCACCCGTGGTCAGCCACTACTGGGGTTGAGGGCCCCGGATTGGCAATTTCGATCGTGACAAATTGGGGGGTATACGCATTGAACTGTTCGTAGTTCAAGTTTGTCATTAGATTGTAGGGCATCCCCAAACTGGGGTCCGCCCGCTCATTTCGAATTATTCGAGATCTCCCATTATTCCCGTTTGGGGGGATCAACTGCCTATTAAGAAGTGGTGTACTGGCGCTGGATTCGGTTGGTCTGTGCTGGGTTGTCATTGGGTTTGTTACTCGGCCTGGGCTGTGGGAAGGTAGTCAGCCCCACGGTGGATGATACGTCCTAAGTTATGCCCGATCAGAACGCGGTAATCCTTTCTTCTTAATTAGGCCTTTGACTCTTAATTCTCTGGATTTTCTGTATCATTCTCTCTATCTTTTCGTAGGTCCTTTTTCTCTTTTTTCCGGTCCCCCATTCCAGAGATTTTCTTCCGTATTTATAGGCCTTCCTGTCGGTTAGCCGGTTTCGGGATTTCTCTTTGGTCCCGGACAACCGACTGGGTTTTTATTGCTGGCCTTTTTTTTGAATGAAGTTAGCAGGCTGAACGCATCTTTTATTGGGCTTTTTACTTAAGTGGGCTTTTGGGAGGGCTTTTTGAGGCTTTTACTTATGGCCTTATCACGGCCATTTAATGGCTGGTCCTTATTTAAATAGGAAACCGGTCATTAAATGACCGGTCCTTGATTTAATTTTTTTTTTAAAACAAATAGCTAAAATGCTGAAATATAACACTAAAAATTCGAATTTTTTTAAATATTTGTCAAATTACTTTTTTGATAGCATATTTATACTAAATACGCAAAATTACTTGAAATTATGTTAATTTATGCTGATTTACACTAAATTACTTGAAATTATGTTTATTAATTTTTTTTTTTAAGAGACAAATAGCTAAAATGCTGAAATATAACACTAAAAAATCGAATTTTTTTAAAATATTTGTAGATTATTTTTTGATATATAATAGCATATTTATACTAAAATACTCTAAATTACTTGAAATTATTTTAATTTATGCTGAATTACACTAAATGATGCTAAATTACAATAATTATGTAGAATTATGCTAAAATACGGTAAATTACGCTAAATTACGTATGAATAGGGCCGATTTTGTGCCATCTTTCATAAATCATAAAAAATAGTATAAAAATTATAAAATAATAAAAATTTATATTCTACAAGTTCATTATATAACTAATTTACTGAGCTACGTAGATTGAACAATAGAAATGAAAATCATAATCGAAACTTCAACTGAAGTTTTGAGACTCTTTTCTTTATTTTTTAACGATTCTGAATTTCAAAATTTGACATCATAGGCACTGATATATGGATATTTTCACAAGCTTTCTGAAAAGTGGTCATTTGCTGAAATCGGACACTCGAGCGCCGTTTTATGGCCATTTGAAATTTCGTCGTCGTTTTTCACCTTCTCAGTGAAGATATCATCCCTATCATACGTAATTTAGCGTAATTACCATATTCTAGCATAATTCTACATAATTATTGTAATTTAGCGTAATTTAGTGTAATATAGCATAAATTAATATAATTTCAAGTAATTTAGCATATTTTAGTATAAATATGCTAATTATATATAAAAAAAGTAATCTAACAAATATTTAAAAAAAATTATGTTTTTTAGTGTTATATTTCAGCATTTTAGCTTTTGTCTCTTAAAAAAAATTAACATAATTTCAAGTAATTTAGTGTAATAAGCATAAATTAACATAATTTCAAGTATTTAGCGTATTTGTATAAATATGCTATCAAAAAAGTAATTTGACAAATTTTTTTAAAAAAATCGATTTTTTAGTGTTATATTTCAGTATTTTAGCTATTTGTCTCTAAAAAAAAATTAAATTAAATCAAGGACTGGCCATTTAATGGCCGGTTTCCTATTTAAATATGGGCCGGCCATTAATGACCGATTTGAGCATTTTTAACAAAAGCCAGCGGCTCTAGATATTTTTATTATTTTGTAATTAACTTTGGATATTAATAAAAATCACGGCTTTTTTTGTAAAGAAATGATAATACAAACTTAATCAAATTAAGTGCAGATGAAATTTCGATCAAGGTAAGGTGAGATGTTTATTAATATAAATTATCATCAGATATAAATACATTTCCAAATGAAAAAAAAATATAAGCACAATTGAAGTGCAGATGAAAATATGCAATAATCATAAAGTTGTAGAGTTATTAATTAATATTCCTTGACATGTACACAACTGGGTAGAATTTATGGGCCGGGTATATCATCCGATATAAATGCACTTAGATGGACCGTGATAATGTGATATGTTATTAAAGAGTATGCATGGTTAGTAGGACATACTGTCATTTCAATTTATATAATACTAATGTTAAAATTTATTAAATTGACTTCAAACTGTGAATTTAAACCGTTCAAACTGATTTACTTTATTAGTTTGCGTTTTACATACAAATTTATAATTTTTCAAATTTATTTAATATCAATATGTGAGTTTTTTTTGTTAATTTTAATGCATATATTTTTTAACATTTTTGACCGCTTGGTTTGATACTAAAATAACTCGAAATTTTTTTTTTTTTTGCATGTAAATGTATCACTAATAAATAAATCGGTTTGAACGGTTTTGAATTAGTTATTTGAAGTATATCCAATAATTTTTTGTGTCATATGACACCGATGTCATGCTAGTAGGCCTATATGTTCATCAAAACTTTTATAATTGTCTATTTCGTACCATCAAAACATTAAATTACCTTTTTCCATCAAAATTGAAACGTACACCTCCATTTCCCCAATTGTTCATACAATTCTAATTATAATAATATTAACTAAAGTTCTCTTAATCTATCATCATCCTTTTCACATTACAAGTACAATTTTGTTTCGATTCCTAAAACTGGTGCCTTCTCAATCTACTTATTTGGAGTGCATCTTGTAATTATTATTATTATTATTATTATTAATTTTAAGATCTTGGTAGAAAGCTACTGTTGGGTTTTATAGGCCTCTGGCCCATTTTCTTCCTGTCTCTTCTATTTCTTGGTTACCTGCGCTGATTGAGGGGTACGTATGGTTGAGGCGGCTTTCTTGTGCTAAACAGAAAGAGAGAGATAAATGATTGTTTGTGCTAATAATTGGAACACTCTTTGTAATGTCTTGTTTAATAGTGAAGTTTATCGATCGTTTGTTTTCTGATAGAGTAGGCTCGACCCGAACCATCTAATCTCTGTGTTTGCTTTCTCTTGTGTGTTTTTTGGACTCGATTATCTCGCGGTACCATCTTTTCCTAGCAAGCTAACTCAAAAAGAATCTTTTGAGTTTATTCCATATATCTTGGCTATCTGATTAGGATAGGAGTCAATCAGGTCCACGCCTTTAATATTAGTGCAGATCTCAATTGGACAATCCAGATCTATTATCGCATGTTTCGTTAATGCAGAGGATACGAATTCAGTTTTTCGTCGGTGTTGTTAAGCAATAAGGTTCTTGGTAGATACTATTTTACCCGTGCTTTGTTACGAGTTCAAAACTCAAACATAAAATACAAAAAAATAGAAGCAAATAAAATCAAATATTTTCATCTTTAACAATATTTGTCTTTTTATAATTTCTCTTTATTCATTAATGATAAATTATTTTGTCTTTACATCTACGTTAAATATGAAGATAATCAATATTTAGTGAGCAAACATGTTAATTACTTTTATTTGTTCTAATCAATAATATAAAAAAGAAAGACATAAATATCTCCATTCTTATATTAAGCACCTAGATGTCCTTATCCATCAACAATTACGATTGAAAAATGAAATTTCGAATTTAATATAATCCCTCCAATTATATAATGTCTTCTTTTGATTAAATGTATTTTTTTTTATGTGTAGAAGTCTAAATTTAGTTAAAAACATACTTGCCACACATACTGCCACACGATATGTTACAATTAAAATTTAATAATATCCGGTTTTTCGCGATATTTTTCTCCGATTCCTTATTTCTCCTCTTTAGCTATCTACGTGCACCACTTGCTATATTTTCGACAATAAAAATGAAAATTATCTGATATTTCCAAATTGTGGAGAAAATCTGAAATATATTTTCAATTTTGTTTCTATACATTTCACCCCACGGCCATGAAAATAGAAATGATCATATCTGTAGATAAAATCCATATGCTTCCTTTGTCAGTGATGGCTTAAAGCATATAGCAACATGTAAGAAAACAATTTGCAGATATATTAGGAGCAATTTTCATTTCTTTTTCTTTTGCAGATCGCACAAGGAAGACCCTGGAATTTTGAAATTTCCATGTTTTTTTTCAAAATCAGGTTCCAAGGAACACCTGATGTTATACACATATATCGAAAGGAAATAACATACAAAAGCAAATTTATACCTGAAATCTCTAATTACCAAGAAACATATATCTTTCCGATCTGTAGAGAAAATTAATAATATATCTAAATCGTTTTATAATTTAATTAAGAACTTCAATTACAGCCACTCTGCGTTTGACATAAAAAAAGATGACAGCAAGTGTTTTGGTGGTCAAAAGATATTAACTAAAACTGTGATGATATATTGGAGATGCTGTTAATATTTGCGAATTCATTAGAACTGGGTATAGTAACTTGAAGTTTACCCCATCTCAAAATTGGTTTTTGAATTCTTTTCTGTATTAAAGTTATTGAACTTTGGATTTTTTAATCAGAATAATAAAAAATAATGGAGCATCAGTACCATGCTCAAATTAGCAAAACAAAAAAACAAAAAATAGGCTACATTTACAAAATAGATGTCCGTATTAGTTAAATAAGTTAATGTCAAAAAAAAGTTCTTTCATATTCTATTCAATCTATAATATGTTTTCATTTGTAATGCACGGGTACGATACTAGTTATCAATTAATTGCTTCTATAGCATCATTCTTTTTTTATGAGGGTTCCAATACCTCGTGCCTTTCATACCTCATCATATCTCATATTTTATATCTTTGTTTTCAATGTCAAAATTGTCAATCCGAATCGTAATTCATACTAAAATATGTCTGAAGACCAATTTTTATAATTTTTGGAAACATTTTACTATTTTTTTAGATGGGTAGGAAATCATTGTTCCAATAATTAATCATTCTTTTTATACCTATCTTAAAAAAATGGTAAATTTTTTCTAAAAACTAAAATTTCATCCCCAAACATATATATTTTAGTATGAATATCATGTTAAGAGGTTTAGATCGACAATTTTGACTTTGCATGAAACGAAGATATAAAATATGAGGTATGAAAGACATGAGGTATTGGAACCCTTTTCTTCTTTTTTTTGGAAATTTTATAGAAGCATTCATATGAAGAAATTGTAAGGAGAAAAATTAGTATAGCGAGTGTTCAAAGAACTAAATACAAACTTGAACATAATAAATGCCAATATATTGCCACATAAAATTACAATTGCATAATTTTTAGATCTTATCCGTTTAAAATTCAGTCAAATTACAGCCATTGGAGGATTAGAACATATACATGCTTAATACAAGAGGAGAGATGAGCAGGGAATATTAGTGTCCCTTCTTCTTGAGTAATCCAGGTACTCGATTCACCGAGCAAGCCTCAAATATTTGTGGGTTTTGTGATTTTATGATCGGAGTTTTGACAAGCAGATAGGTATTGTTCATGAGGGTGTGCTTAACGATATAGGTATCCGAGAGCTTGTTCCCTAATTTTGAGTTCTCTGTTTTGGACCCAGATGGTTTCTCCTAGTTCGAGTTTTTGCGAATTGCGAAGGAGATGGTTTGGAGGCCATGTCCCACACTTTGAGCATATTAGTACCCGAGGTGCTCTTTAGCCGTGTCACAGACTCCACATAGGAATATTTCTTGCTGACTGGGCTTCGTAATGAAGAGATTGGTTACGTCTATTGCGCATTCCTCATCATCAGATTCATCCGACGAGTTCTCGCCTTGCTTGGCTTTGCTTTGTCGTTCTAAGGACGGCCGTGTTTCATCATTGAATTTGGCTAGAGGTGGAGGGTCTCTCACAATATCAACACCCATAGTCAGACGAGTCAGTATCGCACAAAACAACGACTTTTCTAGGTGATCTTCCTTGGTTTTGTCGGATTTAAACCCGTTTGATGATGCCTGCTTCAATTGCGTCAATTGTTCAACAGCATTGTTGATTACATCATCACCACAATCTTCATTAAAAAGTGCATCAAATGAATTTGACATTGGGACCTTCATTTGATCTGCATTTAGTTATTTAAATCATTAAAATAATTGCACAATTAGATTAATAAGAAGAAAAAAATGAAAAAAAGAACTAATTTATAGTACAATTTTTAAAAAGGCTTGTCAAATGAAAATAAGAAACGAACAACAGAACAAAGATTCTACTGGTTATTGAATTTTGTTTATATTATTAGTTTTTCTACTGTAGACTATTTAAGTAAAAATAAATTAATAGATTTTAAATGCGTACAATACATTGTGAAACTAACACCTTGTTAGATGGAGAGTAGAGGAAGGGAGGGAATGAAAAGAAAATATTTTTTTTTTCGAATCGTATTTGCTAAACAAAATTATGTCGGAAGTGAACGGTACAGGAGGGAAAAGATTTAATCTTGCATGATTGTATTTCCTTTCTGATTTGGGATGTAACAGTTGAAATTTTTTTTTTTGTTGCAAATATTTAAAAAAAATGACACAAATGCTAACCTTATATCTTACCTATATGATTTTAATTCAAGTTTCTTTATTACAAATTCTACAGCAGCCACCGAATTTTCATTAACCTTCTAATTAAATTTAATTAACCAAACAAGAAATAAGAGGAAGAAGAAAGTTAAATTTATTTTCGTCATTAATCATCCAAACACAGAAAAATTAAATATGTTAATCTTTCTTTCCATTCCATTCCCTTCTATTTTCACCTCCCTCCCTTCCTCTACTCTCCATCCAAACAAGATGTCAATGGAGAATTTATAGAATAACCGAACTGCTTTACATAAAATTAATATGATGACTCATTAAATATGCTTTAATGAATCGTGAGATATAATTTATGCTTAAAAAAAAAACAGATTTTTACCAAGGATTCAAAAGGCGCAACCTACTAAGAAGATTAACTAGGGTTTAAAGAAAAAGAAAACAGAAAACTAATGCTAGTAGAACGCAATAACTAAAATTAAGAATACCTTTTGTTTCAATGATCAGATCTTCTCACTCTCTCTCTTTCTGTAAATTTACATATTTAGAAATGAGAAGCGCAATAGTGCTTTTAAATAGGAAGAAGAGAGAGGTCGGTGGCGTAGGAACTGGAGGCGGTTTTGAATTTTCTTTAAAAATAAAATTGTTATTTTTACAAAAGCATTAATTAAATATTTTTAGAAGGTCCGGAAATAGATTTCTATTCCACACCTGCTTTTTATTTACAGGGAGGGGAATATTATTTTCTATATGATCCTGTAAACTTAAATTCTTAATTTTTTTTTAATTTCATATTTACTTGAAACAATTTATTTTGGTAAATTTATATATTTGACAAAATTATATAATAATGATGTCACACAAATTTTGCATTCCTAAATTACTTTACTAATAAACATTCAATTAAATAATCTAGAAAAGAGAAATAATATTTATCATAACACTAATTAATGGAGTTTTTTTTCTTGAGACAAAGCCCTTAGGCATAATACAAGTAGTTGACATATCAGTAACGGAACATTTTTTATTAACACATTAATAATTTAAATAATTCATTAATATAGGTCAAAAATAAAATAATTTATGTGATTTATTCGAATGCGTTTTAAATCAAGATCATTCTATATATTATAACATTTAAATCAAGTGATATTGTCATTAAAATTTTCACATTAATTATCTCAAAAAGAAAAAAAAAAAGGTATGCAAAAAATTTAAATAAAGTGATATTGTCAATAGAATAACAAGATCATTATATATAAAACATTTAAATCAAGTGATATTGTCATTAAAATTTCACATTAATTATCTCAAAAAGAAAAAAAAAAGGTATGCAAAAAATTGATGATGCTTGAATGCCCGTATTGGGTATATACAATTAATTTTAGAATTGAAGTTGTTGTAAAGATTAGCTTCTGTACTGATAATAATTTGCTATTTAGACAAATTGTATGTTCATTTTTATTCATAAGTATAACTATTAATTAATTAATTGAGAAATTGGAGAAAACTAATGAACTCAAATGTAAGGGAAGTGAATTGACAGACAACTCAGTTAATAATTTATATCCAGTAGTGTTGTGTAGATAGACCAACAGCTCAAACAGATAGATTAAGCTAACAAATAATTTGGCATATGTACTACGCGAAATAATTTAGGAACACTTAACCTTAATTTGGATGAAAAGAATTAATTGAAAGTCAAGATATAGCAATGATTTACATAAAAACAAAGAGGATATAGTATGATTTAATAATTAATTCTCATTTGATTATATACTTACTGGGAATGTTATTCATAATGGTAACATCAAATTTGTAAAAAAAAATATTTTGTATATTTTCTGGCGTTAGAACTTAAATGGGCTTGCACAGTAAGTTATACTGGGCATAAAGTGGCCGAGCATATAGAAACTCACAAATGCTCTCTTTTCATTTTGTTTTTTATTTCTCTGCAAGTTACCGTACATGTTGTATACAAATTGCACACCTTTCCGAGATTTTTATTAATACCCTAAAAAAAAAAAAATAAAAATACCCTCAGTTTTAAT
>JAJGRX010001040.1:0-229330 GCA_025461125.1 Carex kokanica
TTTACTATTTTTTTTTTATTTTCTTATTATAAAAGCGGGAAAATCTGAGGGGAAAAGATAATTGCCAAAAAAAAATTTGAACCACAGCCTAATTGGCAACTCAAAATTGTTAAGTTTACATACCATGGATGTCAATAAGATGTGTCTATTACGCCTGTGCCTCCACCAGAAAAGTAATCCCACAGTTAGTAAAAGGAAGCTGATGCAACCGATACTTGAACCAAATGCAACCGCCACCTTGTGGTTTCTCACATTCCCTGAAAGGGAACACCTACAAACAATAGAGTTATAAATTAACTTTCATTCCGTTAGTAACATATGTCGATATGTTATTTTTCTGTCCAACAGAGAGGTTGTGTGATTATTAATTTTAAAAAATTAAAAAAAAAGTGATCAAATTAAAAGGTTAAAAGAGAGGAAAATTAAAAAATTTGTATCGGTCAGTACTCTGTGTATCAGTGAGGTTTGCCGTTGGCTGTATACCAAAACAATCTTTCTGTTGACCGGCCCCACATATCAGTGGATTGCCTACAATACTGCACCAAAGTTGTATGTGTAAGTTTAAGAATAAAAATATTGCAAAAATACATCTGCAAGCTTGTATATATTAATGGGGTTTGTGGAGTCTGGTGCTGACATGATAAATGATGGGTCAAGGAAAGGAAACCTCTAATTTTGTTCAACTGAACATTTTGGTTTTGTTGGGTGATGATTTTTTATGTACTTTATGAAAGTTTGAGTAGTTCTGTACAAATTTTTTTTTTTAAATCACACCTTTCTGCATGCATAAATATTTAAAGAATATTCAAGGAAATTGCAGTTGTTTCATTAATAATCTTATTGTATAGATTAAAAGCTCGAATGCTTGAACATAAGTAAACAGCACAAAAAAAATCCTTACTTGTATGTTCCCGAAAACACAGGTGGAAGAGGGCCGCTTAAATTATTATACGACAAATCCCTGTAAAATCCATATTAGCTTTTTTTTTTTTTAAAAAAAAGCGGGGCAATAAGGAAAGCAGTTATAATTACAAGAGACTTTCAATAAAACATGCAGGAAAATAAGCTGTGAAAGATTTAAGGCCGAAACAAGAAATGCTCCAGAAATGCTATTATTGCTAAGCTTCCTAGCGAACTTCAAAATTAAAGAAAAATAAAATCAAGAGAGAACATAACGCAGGGCTCAAGAAATTTTATTTACCTTACTTTAGGACAGACTATGGAGGTCTATATAAGAGATTTCTCACATAATTTATAGAGGAACTATTGGATTTTATTCTTTTTACAAGCAGGGGCGGAACCAAGATTTGAGTATAGGGGGCTAAATGATATCATTAATTTTTTAATAAAAAAGTGCATAACACAATATACCACAAGATAAGAAGATCATTCACTATTTGATTTCACAAAATGATACAATAAATAACTAACACCAACAAAGTGTCATGTCTATCAAAATCAAACTAAAAACATAAATTCATATGTAATTTTATTTTTTTAATTTTATATTGAAGCCTTATAACTTTGTATATTATTATTAGGGGGGACTTATACATGTAATAAACCTATAGTATTGTTTTTATATACTTAGTAATAAAAAAATTCAAATTTTGTGGTGGCTTAGCACCCCCTAGGCATGCCTATGATCCGCCACTGTTTACAAGGACATTTGCCGGCATACAGAAATTTTTTACATTTCAGGGTTATATGGATAATAAAAGATTTCAGACATGTATACTTACAAGTATTAAGGCTTTGTAGGTGACCCAATGAGGCAGGATATCCCCATAGAAATGGTTGTTTGAGAGATCAAGGCTTTTGAGGCTGAGAGGTTGCCTATTTCTGGTGGAATAGTCCCTGACATGTTATTGCTCGGTAACAACCTAGATAAAACAAAAGAAGGAATGTTCCTCAATTAAAGTTGGATATCAAACATGAGGCATACCATGCAGTACATTTATATCATATACATAACCCACAAAGCCTTTTGATGAGGTATAGTTAGGGGAATGGTATAAACTCATTAATTTCTCTTTTTTTATATATATATTTCAATAAGGATTGGCACACAAGTTTGATGAAGTAAACATCCCAAAACCCAAAAAATCTCAACTAAAAATAATTTGATGATACAGATAATTAATTTTCCTAATTCTTACCCTTTTTTATTTTACTTTCCTTTTTGTGTGTTGATGAAAGGAAGAATTCTGTTTCTTCCATGGTAGTCATTTTATAGACTCCAATATGATATTCAATTTTACAGGGTTAGAGATGAAGAATTTCACCAAACAGTAACAAAATAGCAAACTTACACCGTGACTAAATTAGTCAAATTTCCTATGCTGGGAGACAGTGGCCCGGACAAATTCTGGCTTGGGCCTCCTCTGTAAATAAAGTAAAAAAAAAAAAAAAACATGTTTAAAATTCCATAGAAATATTTTTATATTTCAAAGTTTAAGTGAAACTAAACTTGATGAAATACTTACAAAGATATAACTAAATTTTCAGAAGAGCATGTCACCATGGGTCCAGCTACAAGGATCGACAGCATCTTTGTCCCAGTTTCTTAAAGCTCCATGCGGGTCCTTTAGCAAGGCCTTTATACTCATCAATGCTTGCACTGTTTTATAGAAACAAAGGAAAGATAACAGAGAAATACAGGACACGAGAAGATTAGTTAAGTTCATGCCTTGCATGTGTTGAGAATAAAAGAGCGATTAAGACATGAGTTAAAAGTTCAATTTGAGGTCAGTTTAGATCAAACTGAAAGCATCACGTGAAAAAAGAAAATGCTTTTTACTTGTTTGGGATGAAAAGAGCAAAAGAGTAGATTGAATTTCAGGCATACCCATCAAAAAAATCTTGAAATACCTATCTTTTTCCTCAAAAATTCACAATACATATTACACTCTGATTTAAAATGTACATATTGCTATGCTGCATGGATACGGGTACGGATATCATATCGGATACGATACGAATATGGGGAATACAATAATTTTCAAAATCCTGAATACGATACGGCTACTATATATATATATATATGGCATTTGCTTCGGTGGACATAAGGACCTATTTGTAAAATGAGTCCTATTTTCATTTTCAAAGTTCAAACAGTCGATCCGACCGTTCAACATTATCTCCATATTAAAATGTACTTGGAGGTCAAATTTTACATTTTTTTGAATTTTTTTTACTATTTATTAAGTATTTTACAAAAACTAGTCAAATTCAAACCATTGAATTGTAAAATACTTAATAAATAGTAAAAAAATTCAAAAAAATGTAAATTTGACCTCCAAGTACATTTTAATATGGAGATAATGTTGAACGGTCGGATCGACGGTTTGAACTTTGAAAATAAAAATAGTACTCATTTTACAAATAGGTCCTTATGTCCACCGAAGCATCCCTCATAATATATAGGGTCTGTCTAATTTGCTGCCGGCAGCAGTTCGGCCAAGTGCTGCCGGGGCTATATTTAGCCGTGTGATGTCCAAAACAACAAATTCAAACCGTTAGAGTTTAATCTATACTATAATCACTTGGAGACCAAATTTTACATTTTTTTGGAATTTTTTTACTATATATTAAGCTGGTTTGAAAACCGCTGTTTTAGTAAATTTCTGCACACGTAAAAACAGCGGTTTTTCAAACCATCTTAATATATAGTAAAAAATTCCAAAAAATGTAAATTTTGGTCTCCAAGTAGATTATAGTATAGATTAAACATCTAACGGTTTGAATTTGTTGTTTGGACATCACACGGCTAAATATAGCCCCGACAGCACCTCGGCCGAACTGCTGCCGGCAGCAAATTAGCCACAGCCTTATAGATATATATGTATTTTAATTATTTATTAATTTAACACTTGTATTATATAAATTATAATATAAAAAAATCAACTCAAGTATAAATATATATATAGATAGTAGTTTCAAACAACAAATATAAGTTAGTGTGGTGGTAATGGTATATGTCGTTTACAGTGGACCCAAGTTCGAATGTCGAGGGCGTTAGAATAAAAAAAATTGTCAGTCGTGACGCGCGGTGCACAAGACCGTGTCCATGCGTGCGTATCGGGCATATCGGCCCATTCCAATCTATATATATCGGAGCCGTATCGTTGACCGATCATATCAAATCGTTAGGGATACGCCACGTCATCTGATACGCCAGCTGGCGTATCTGGTATGTATCGTATCCGTATCCGATACGCACCCGATCCGAGTACAGGGTCCAATTAGAAGTATCCGAGTAACATAGCATATTTGTCTTATTTATTGACTTTTCTAATAAAATTTGTTTTAAATTTATAAAGTACGCATTTTACCATTTATTAAAAAATAAAAGTATGTAGTCCGTGTAAGAGAAATGTTTATTCTTTTAAACTGGTCGGTTTATGAGGACAAATTATTTTTCTACTTGTGATGCACGTACAGACCATATACCTAAATGCCACTGTGTATATACGTTACAATTAGAGAAATAGATCATTTGTTCTCAGGAAACCAACAAGTTAGAAGACGAAACATTTTTCTACACATATTACATACTTTTAGTTTTTAATAAATGATAAAATAGTTACTTATAAATTTAAAATGAGTTTTTAAAATTGTAATAAAATTGAATAAAATTGTAACTTTTTAAAATTTAGAAGAATAAATATGATATTATGAATTTTAGAAGAAAAAGTACGTAATTTTAATTTTTTTGAGAAATATACATAAAATTCCCCAGAGAGAGTAAAGCCCCATCAGTTAACACTGAATTTCTAAAGAGAAAATCACCTTCTATGTTGACACCTTTTGAAGTTAGAAGGCCAGAAGCAGAGGAGCTCCAAGCGCAGAGAAGAAACATGGCGAATAATCCATGTGTGATTATACCACTTAACCTCGGTGCCACCGTTAAACCAACCATAATCTCCAGCCAGGAGTTTCGCATTTATGAGAGAAAAAGGGGAAATCAATGCTCAGGCGATTTTATTCTCAGAAGATAAACCAAACGGTCCAAACCTATCTCTCTCTGTTTTTTTTTATCTCAATAGGTTCCTCTTTTATGGGTATTGCCGTATTGGTTTCTCTTCTCTCTCTCTAGCTCTGTCTTCGTTCTCTCTCTTTTCTGTCTCTGTGGTTTTTATCCTTCATCAGAGTATGTCTTTGGCTCTTGGTGCTAGTACCTCAGGGGCGTTTGGTTCGCGCTATAAATCATTCCAGAGAATAGAAGGATTTCAGGAAATGCAATGCTAGGGAATGTCATTCCAAGAAATGTGTTATTGTCATGTTTGGTTCGCACATGGCTATTGCTTCAATATGTCAGAAAATTTGTCATTACCATGTTTGATTCGCGCATAGCTATTGAAATGGCTATCAAGATATGTCTTAACTATTTTTAAATTATTAACTAAATAATGTTACGTTACTAAATTTTTATGTATTATTTAGAGATAAATTATAAATCAGAAATCAAATTAATGTAAAAAAAATTAACAATGTGCAAAAAGTGTTTAGTTTGCTAAGCATTGAAAACTACTAGTTCATAAATGTGCCTACATACACGGGTCAAAATTTAGTTAGTATTCGTATCGAAATTTAATTTATCAATTATATAACATAAAGCCTCAATTACATTCATTCATCCATTCCAGACTCTTACTTCCGACAGACATGAAAATATAGAAGAAAACAAAACAAACAGTGAAGCAAAAAAAAAAAAAAAAATCTCCATGAAATTCATTCACATATTCACCAAACAAACAAAAGCATGCAACCATACTATCTAACTTTGTTTTGACACTGTGAGGTGTTAGTCAGGGCGGATTTAAAAGAAACAGGAATGATTAAAGTCATCTCATATATATATATATGAGTAGAACTAAGGTGCTCTTAAGCTCACCAAGTCAAACCGTGAGCTTAACTCAAAAACTTATCGGATTGACTTCAAACGACATTTCCAAACCATTAGATGTTCAATCTATATTAAAATGTGCTTGGAGACCAAATTTTACATTTTTTTTGAATTTTTTTACTATTTATTAAGATGGTTTGAAAATCACTGTTTTCCAATGGTGCAGAATTTTAATAAAAACAGCGGTTTTCAAACCAGCTTAATAAATAGAAAAAAATTCCAAAAAATGTAAAATTTGGTCTCCAAGCACATTTTAATATAGATTGAACATCTAACGGTTTGGAAATGTCGTTTGAAGTCAATCCGATAGGTTTTTGAGTTAAGCTCACAAAGGACTTGGTGAGTTTAAGAGCACCTTAGTTCTACTCTATATATATATATTATAAGTTTACTTTTCTATATTTATAATTTTTAAAAATATTTGTATGTTTCGGTCTTTCTCGTAAAATGCTAAACGTATGATTGTAAATTAGTGCTGAGAACTGTTAGTTTTGTATTCTAAAAGTTATCTTATGTTGATTACTTTTACATGTTATATTTATAAATTGAATGTTATATGCATTTTGTTCCATAAGTTTTGTGTTCTAAAAGTTATCTTATGTTGATTACTTTTATATGTTATGTTTATAAATTAGATGTTATATGCATTTTGTTCCATGAGTTTTATATTTATCTTTAGAAGTGTTTAGGAAAATGCTCTTGGTCTTGAACCATATAACTCTATACGATAACAAACATAAATCTTTAAAATATTCACAATTGGTTATTAGTATGGAACATTAATATACCATGATAAGTTTGTCATGAGATTGTGAAAACTTAAGTTCGAATTTTAGTCATCACACATTAAATAATTTATATTTCAGCATTTCAATTTAATTTTTTTTCTTACCCTCTGATTTCAGTAGAAATTGGCATAACAGAAGATGTTCATGTGGGGCAGCAAGTAGAAAGGAGAGAGACAAAAATAAAAGGAAGAGGGAACAAACATGTTTACCACCTGAAGTTTGCTTGAACTTGAAAAACACTAAATTGAGTAAATGCTTTGGGGAATAATTGCCAGGCTAATGCGAATATAGCAGCCATCCTTTGGCTCGTTTTTGCTATTTCTTTTATTGATTCGCTTCTTCACGGTTTACTTTTGGCAATATTTGAAGGCAGCCATTATCGAGTATCAACCTTTCAAATTTTACTTAACGGATTGGGTGAGGAAAGACGGAAGCTTGGGATCAGAGGTTAAAACAAATGAAAAGAAATGGCCTAGTGTGGGGCAGTTGGAGCACTCGCTAGGAGAATGTGTTCGAGAGAATTTTGGTGTGCAAATGCTCCAATTTTAAATCAAAGTAAAGTAACTTTCAGAGGGAGAAAAACAGTGATTTTGACAGGGTACAAATGCTCCAATTTTTTTAATGGTAGCAATGAAAAAATTAAAAATTAAACCCATGACATATTTTCCGATTTCGTTTCATAGCTGGATCGCTCAATTATTCAGATGTTTTTTTGCATGACCACGAGGCTAAAATTATTCAGCAGATCGGTCCTAAACATGCATTGTGGAATAATTTAGCGGCTCTGCTTTCTATTTACGAAAACCAAACCCCCCCCCCCCCGCCCCCCCCCCCCCCCCCCCCCCACACACACACACACAACAGGCTAAAAACCAGCCCCAACGTATTTCGAAAGTTATTTTTTTCTTCAATTTTATTTAACCTTCAATATATATAGCACCGTTGGGCGTCCCTGACTGGTTAGAAGTTCAACTTTTAATTTTTTTTTTGTTATGTAATAATTAAGATCTAGGGTGTAAATACAAAATGTAGGTTTTTGATGATATAGGTTTCCAAAATTACTAAATTAGGATTCAAAATACAAAATTACAATTTGTTTTCATACTCAAAATGAGTATAGCAGATACAAGAAAATGCTGTGCATGTAAAGCAGATTCACAAAACTTAAGAGGCTTATAACTGAGGAACAGAAACGGACTAAATGAAACAATACAAGTAACAAACAAATGCTCAAAATGCCATTCCCTGCATGTATCACCAGAAATCAGATCAAAACAAACCGTGATCCTTTGAAAGAAAGCCAGAATTTGATTAGAATATTTAAAGCCCCAGATTTGATTATAATGTATATCAATCTCATTAACGACTTGATATCACCTTCTTTAAAAAATAGACATTCCATAAGCACAGTACACAATACCATATGACACTGGTAAGTGGTAACAAGTAAACACTAAACATAACTAAATTTCAATATGAAAATCTCCAAATTACAAAGCATCTCATACCAGTCCCCTACAATGAAAATCCCTAATAAAACTACAACATACCTCAACATCATGACATATCCCCACCATGAAAAAGCACATCATGCAGAAAACATGGCTCTGGGTTGTTAGATCACATCTCTCAGAGTACAAACTTTTGGTACATGTTCTCAGTACATGCTTGATGTAAGGGCAACAACTTCTGATGCGACCTGTTCGTAGTCTGATTGCAATTTCTCTTTCACCTCCGCCTCAAGCTCCCCTTTGGCTGGCTTAGTCGAGACCAGAACACAACATGTTGGCCTCTTTGTTGCCCCGGCATTGGCCAGATCCTACCAATTGAAAAAAACACAAGAAATGCGTGATTAAATTTTAAGGTACTTTTGCACAAACTTTACATATCATGTCGAGCCCTGAAAATTACAATAATACCAGTATTCCTCTAAAAGAGGAAAAGAGTTCTACCTTCAGCATATTTTACAAGTGAAATGGTAAGGAAGAAGGAGATTCAAACAAATTGCAAAGAAATTGTGTTTACATGGATGCTACATATCAAGGCTTCACAGGGGCGCTTGTAAAAATGTCCCTTTCATTCAGGGTATGCAACTTAAGTTTGTCACTCAAAGAGGCAGAAAACACCTATACTGACATCAACTGGCAGTATTTAGCACCTCTATGGAATTGTTCTGCTGTTAAAGATGCTCAGTACGCAATAAAGTTGACATTTTACGATTCATAACAAACATGAGGCTAATATAACCAAGGTTTTGAGTTAATTACTTAAATTTAATTAAAGTCAATAGATTTTCTCATTAAAAAATGAAACCTGCATGGATATGCCTAAGCTACTCTGATTTCTAGAATAAACACAAGGATACTAGATATAGTCTACTGACCTCCTTTGTGGGCACATAAATGTAAGGAATACCAGATTCTTCACATAATATCGGCAAATGTGTGATCACATCAATGGGAGAAATATTTCCAGCTATTACACACAACCTAGTAGGTCAAAATCAATAAACACCGTATCAGCAGTATAACACAACATAAAATTTATCATTCTGGTATGGTACTTATCTCATCAAGCTACATTAATGCCCTTAAATTAAGGTTGTAAATTATCCAGAACTAGCAATCTAAAATGAGGTGCTACAAAAGTTAACCAGGTGATTTAATTAAATCAAATTACAAATAAATAAAAGACTTACCCCTTGTTGCCTCGGCGGATGCTCTTAACCACTTCCTTCACTCCTCTCCGTAAGCACTTCGCTTCAGCAGCTGAGCGTAAAAAAAATATCAGAAGAAACACTACACAAAAATCCAAATTCCGAGGGTCAAAAAAAAGATGAAAAATAAAGATGAGCACCTCTTCGGACGAGCTTGAAAGTGCGCTTGCAGAGCTTCTTCCCGGCGAGCGGCTTGGCGATAGGCATGAGCGAGTTGATCTTCTTCTTATCTTTCCCCGACCTCTCTGTCTCGCTGTCGCTCCCCATGTCGCCTCTCTGTACCTTCTCCTCGGTGGTGGCGGTGTTGATAGTTTAGAAGGGTTTAGGTTTTCCAGCGCGCTAGGGTTTTAGACTTTTGATAGAGGCCTGGAAGCAGGGAACTCGCCTATGTCGTTTCGGGTTGGGTCCTGGAAAAAATATTAAAATATAGTTAAATTGGGTCTAATACATTCTTATTGGGCTCTTACCGGGCTTTCCTGGCCCTGATTTCGGTTTGTAAGATTTGTTAGTAAAAAGGAAGAAGAAATGAAGGACAGAAAAATGAAAACCCCCCTCCCTTTCTCCGCTTGTTGTATTTCCAGTTTCCCACTCTTCTTCTAGCCGCCGGCCGCCGCATCTTCTCCATTTTGCCACGACTCCTTCTCTCCATTTCGGTCTCCCTTCGTTATCCCAACCAGCGCCGTAGTTAACCTGGAGCGGTTGTTGTTTTACTTCTGAAAGCTTAGCTCTCCCTTTTGGCTTTAAACCAATGGCAAAAGGTCCTTGTTTTCTCAAGTGTTATTTTGCTCTTCGACAATAATTGATTGGTACTACTGTAATTTCTGGGTGCTGAATTTTAAATGCTAATTGCGTCTTTTTCGGATTTTAATTTAGATAAGAAAGAGAAGCGAGAAGAAAAAATGAAGAAGAAGGGGATGCTTAAATTGAAACCAGAGAAGAAATTTAAGAAGAAAAAAGTTGTGAATGAAGCGGCAGGAGTTAACCTTGCCATGGATGAGAGCAAGCACCGTCTAGTAGTTGCAAAAGGTTTAGTTTAAATATCTTTAGTTTAAACCCTGAGACCCGAGATCGCAATTTTGATTGATACATACACTACCAGTATCATGAAATCTTATATTGCCAAATTAAATTATAACCTAGTTGAGTGATTAGGCCTTGAACTGATCAATTTGGTACTTTACCTGACTTGTGCTTAAAGACCAGCAGACCGAGGATTTAGAGAAAATTATCAAAAAAGGGCGTAACAATGGACTGAACTGTTAAGATTCCTGTGTTCTCATGTTCTGCCGGGACCGCATCTTGTACTGGAACTATTGAAGTGGTACTGAACCAAGCATGTTATCAGTATCTGTTGTTTAGTAGTTAGTTGCTAAGCCAGTAAACTTTACCGAGGCTTAGTTTTAGTATTTTTTTTTTCTCTTTTTTGCAAAATGATTACTTATTACCTATTTATGTTAGGTTCATTCGTAAATATTTTTATATGACCTTTGTGATGATCTTTAATTCCTACTCCATATATGTTAGATACTGAAGGTCTAAAATTGGTAAAATCTGGGAAAAATGCATCAACTAAGATAAAGAAAAAGAAATTGAAAGACAATATATTGCATAAGCTTAGGAGCTCTACAGAGGCCGACAATGAAGAGAGAATCTCTGGCAAGAAAGAAGAAAAAGCAGTCTCACCTGGTATGGATTGATACTGTTGAGTGTTTATGTGTTTTCTTCCTATTGATGTCTTATTACATAAAGTTTGTCAAATTTTATTTGTTAGGTGATGACTTGGGTAATCAGGGAGAGTCAATCAGCGTGACAAAAAAGAAACTGAGTAAGTTCCAGACCCTATGGTCCATTCAAAAAAAATATATATTCCAACTTGTAAGTTTTCAAAGCAATGTTTTGCTGTGTTTAACTTTTGACAGAAAAGGAGAAAAAGAAAGGGAAAAACCAAATTAGCAAGAAGCAGGATATTCAATCAAAGCCTGAGAAGCAGGATCTTAAGGAGAAGAAATTAAAAGAAAGTATTGAGATGTATGAGGAAAATGCCGAAGAGATCTCATCAGTCGATGAAGATTATTCAAGAGGAATGAAAAGTATGAATTTTGAGATTAGAACTTTGATTGGTGGGACTTAATTGGATATATAAAGTATTCATTTGGGCACACTTTTTTAACTTTCGATATTATTGTTATCACTGTGAATTAACATTCCAGATACTGAAAATTGTACCAGTACCAGTCAAGTTTACTAGTATGTGACAGGCAGTGTACAACATGTAGTGATAACTAGGTGGCATGCTAATTATAGGCTGTAGTGTTGTAGATTTGACACTGTTGTGCATTATATTTGAAATCAATTTGTGAGTGTATAATATAACAGACTTAACAGAGGATATTTTCAACAGAATGGCTAATGGAATACAAGGAGAGCAGACCAGGGATAGATGTGCTTCAACAAAGAATAGATGATTTCATATCTGATCATGAGGCAAAACTTGAGCAGGTAAATGTTCATTGGCCCACACAGCCAGTTTTTCTTTACTTTAAAAAAAAAAAGAGTTGCGTTAAGGTGGTTTTCTTATTTCTTATAATTTCCTGTTCTTTAATTTCTTTTTTTACGGTAAAGCCCATCCCCAAATGAGAAGATGAGAGTTCTGGCAATGTGTAGTTAAAAAATAAAGCTCAAAAAAGAGAGAAAATAAACATGCATACACGAATGTCCACAGTTGTCCTGAAAACAAATTGGAATTCTACAAATTTGAAGAATGAATATAACAAATTGTTCTGAAAACAGGAAAAACAAGAGAGAGAAGCAGCAGCAGCAGAAGGGGGCTGGACAGTTGTGGCACACCACAAAGGCAGGAAGAAGACAACAGATGCTGAAAGTGGAATTACAGTAGGTTCAGTTGCACCAGCTGCTGTCCTTGATAAAATGTCCAAGAAGAAGAGTAAGGAGGTCACTCTCGATTTCTACCGGTTCCAAAGACGAGATGCCCGGAGAAACGGTATACTTCTTTTCTTGTTGTGAAGTTCCGTTAATATTTATATTTCCACGGGAATATAATTGTGACTTTGAGTTAGCTTCATCTACTGGGACCCCTCAGTTGGTACTGGTATGCTAGTGTATTTTGGTGTAGCTTCCTGTATATTAGCGTTCAGGTATCAATTGAGCTATGCAATGAAAACAATAACTAAATAAATGAGCAGAAAGAATGCAATTAGAACTATAGGTACTGATTGAGATTTGGTTGGTTAAGGGATGGTATCAACACTGCAGTAAATGGATGAATTATTTTTTCTTTTTTTTATGTTTTCTTTTAAATTACATTTTCTGACTGTTAAGCAATCGAGCGACAAAATGCCCTTATGTTTAACAAGGCTAACAAGTGTGTGAGCTTATTATTCTGATTTGTGCTGCAGAGTTAATGATGCTTCAGGAGAAATTCGAGCAGGACAAAAAGCGCATACAAGAGTTGAGAGCTGCCAGGAAATTCCGTCCTTATTAATTTTTGTTTTGCCAAAACTTGAAGCATTAATGCTATAATTTTCTTCATCCTGGATAGTATATTTCTTCCCTGGCCATTACTTTTATTATTTTTTTCTTCATCTCATCGGGTTATTTAGTGGATTTATTGACTTCTGCCGTGATTTTTTTTTTATCAGCATTAAGCTCAGTTTTGTAATTTTTGGCATGCGATTATTAAGGTTTGTCAGGTTATCGATTTTAGAGAAGAAAAAAATTCTGATCTTGTACTTGTATCAAGCTGTCCACGTATGCCTATATACATGTTTATTTTGAACACAAGTATACGGGGATAAAGAGCTGTACTTTTGACGCAATAGGTACGGTAAGAAAGAATGATTTACAGTTCTTGTTGAAACAAGATAATAAACCGGGGAGATAGATTTGCAGGATTAGATGATAAGATGGAGTATTCCGGAACTTGACTGTAAGACAAGATGGATTATTGTTTGAAGCATGTGCATTCGAATTGTAACCAACTAGGTGAAGGGTAAAGTCGAGCTGGTAGCTTATTTCTCTTCACACCTAATTTCTTAATTGATGCATTCATTATCACAAATTAAATTTCTATATAATTTATAAGATTAGTCAAATAAATGTTTGTTTAGTCTTTACTGAGTGCAAATTAGTGCACGTGTTGCCACGTTGGTGCGCATCAAATGATTGGTTCTGGCATTGTTTATATATGATTTATTTTGTGTTTGGTTGAGTTTGAATAGCTAATTCAACTTGTTTGTCTTATTATAATAATCTATTTTTACAAAAAGTTGAATTTGATTATTCTAATAAAACAAATAGCAAAAGAACTATTCTAGTTATTCTTCTCTGCGTGGAAGGTTGCAGGTTCGAAATCTGAAAAGAACAATCATTTGTGGGTATTAAATACTTGGGTGACTTAACCTTCAATCTTTATTCAAAAAAGAAAATATTCTTGCTTTGCAACCAGTGTCTAATTCATCCCTTTGTTATTGTCATTCATGATGTTAAGTATAAGAACAGCAACAAAGAAATGAAAGGAGAAGCATTATTTACTAGTTAGTTATAATTGAGAAATCAAATGAAATGATCTGCATGCATTTTGTATTTATCAGTGATTAAGTCTTTTTTGAAAAAATAGTATTTGAAGAAGTTTTGCATGAGTGGCAAGATAGGGAAAGAGGAAGGAGAGTTTTGCATGCTATCCTGCAGGGAAGCAAGGGCGTTCCGATGCCCATCGGACCAGAGCTGGTTCGATTGGCATTTGTACCATTCGATTGTAGTCAAGATTCATGTCATCAGATGGATCTCTACTTGACAGAGAGCTTCGTTAAGTTACCGTCAGAGTCCGTTTTCCTCTCTCCCGTCGATTCATCTGCTCTCTCGCTCCCAGTCCCAATCGCATCTTCTTCTCTCCTATCGCTTCACATGCTCTCCCTCCCGCTCTCAATCATCTCTTCATCTCTCACGCTCCCCCATCCCAATCACCTCTTCCAAATAGACAGATGCCATGCCAACCTAAAAGAATTAAGACTGATATCTCATTCTCGGATGTCCCTGGGTATGTATAACCTCGTATGGCATCTACCATATCTCCTCCAATCCCGGATGCTCTGCCCGCTGATAATGCTCAGCCTAGAACTCACTCCAGTCTCTGTCCGGTGCCGTGTGCTTAGTCTTGTAATGAAAATGTTAGTTGCAATACAAATGTAACAAGTAATATGGTGATATGAAATAATAAAGTATATGACTTACTGGTGTAGCCTCTTTATCTCAGACCTTGGCAAATTTAGATCTGCGGGAATCAATGGCACCTTCCCGAACTGACGAAGGACCCGATCCGGATAGTAGTGCTCCATAATCCAAAAGCAGACTAGCGGTCCCCTGTACCACCAGCTATCTTGTTGAACCAGTGAAACCTCTGGCAATCTCTGACTCTCGTACAGCGCATCGTACGGAGTCCAGACAACCTGCTCTAGAACTAGGCTCTGTAGCTGTGTTCGGACCGGTATAATACCCAAGCCTTGATCAACGTAGTGGTGGGTACCGTGCCATTTCTTGCCGTATGCAGGACATCTATGAATATATGGTTGTCCCCAATTCGGTTCGGGCTCATTTAGTCTGGGACAGCCCGCCAGCAGCCGTGACTATGACCAATGCTGCAGCAATAAAACTGGCCCATACATTTGCTTCGCCTCCTTCTACATTTTCAAGAATGTTAGCTATCAAAGTCTTTAGCTTGAATGAGAAAAAAAATTAAATAAGAAAAGAGCTAGAGACTTACCTTACAAGCATTGCAAAGGTTATGGTACAGGTGGGCTAGGACAACCCCACCCTAGTTGTACCTCGACGGCCTGTCAAGGTCCTCCAGCAGCGGCAGATACATCATCGGGATGGTATCACCGCTGGAATCAACAAACATGACAGATCCAAAGAGGTCCATCATGTATCCCGTGTATATCTGCAATGCAAAGTAGATAATAAAAATCTAATAAATTTGAAAGAGTGAGGCTACGGTACTATGCATAGCACGGATTAGTCCGTGCTACGGCTCAATATTTGAGTTTTCAAAATCCTAACGGTTGATCTGAACCGTTCAACATGATTATAAAATAAATATGTACTTGCAAAGCAAATTTTACATTTTTTTGAATTTTTTTACTATTTTTTTAGATAGGTTGAAAATCACAGTTTTTGGATGGTCTAGAATTTTCAGATCAAATGATTTTCTACCTATCTAAAAAAATTGTAAAAAAATTGAAAAAATGTAAAATTTGGTTTGCAAGTACATATTCATTTTATAATCACGTTGAATAGTTAGGATCGACCGTTAAGATTTTGAAGACTCAAATATTGAGCCGTAGCACGGACCAATCCGTGTTATGCATAGTACCGTAGCCTCACTCAATTCGAAATATCAACATTTAATAGAAAGAGTTTACAAATATTACCACTGAATCTCCTCGAGGGTGGAATCTGCAGTCAGACCTGCGCTGAAGTGTTGTCGCAACTCGTTTGGATCAGCTCCCAACAACGAGTCGATGTACTCAGAAAAATGAGTACTGTTATATACACCATCGACGGGTGTACCACTAATAGGAAAACCCCATAGGGCACTGACATCCTGAAGTATCACCGTCATCTCTCCAAATGGTAAGTGAAATGTATGGGTCTCGGGACGCCATCGCTCCACTAGTCCTGCAATGAGAGATGCGTTGATGATGCCACTCCCACTCTGCATAATAGCAATATTGTATAACCCCAAGTTGATGAGATATAGGTCCATTATCTCGTAGTACCGCATATGAATGCGCCGAAGCTTGACATCCAAAATCATCGTGTCCTGCGTTTAAAAAAAGAATCCACATTATATTATAGAGTTAACACACCCAAATTTAAACTTTAAAATTAAACCAAAAAAGTAAAGTACCTCGCGAGAAGCTAGTGAGACTTGGTGCTCACTATGTGGTATCCATAGAAGAGGACTGAAATGTTCTGTGCTATCAGTGGCGATCGGCTCATCATCAGCAGCTGATACCGGTTGAGGTCGAGTCCTGGGTCGTCCTCTAGCCATTCTAATTTCATAACAATTAATGGTAAATATAAGTTGATAAAATATGCTAAATTATGCTAATTATTCTAAAATATACCAGAATATGCTAAATTATGCTAAATTAGCCTAAATATCCCAAAATATGCTAAATTGTGCTAATTATCCTAAAATATACTAAATTATGCTAAAATATGCTAAATTATGCTAAATAGGCTAAAATAGGCTAAATTATACTAAAATATGCTAATTATGCAAAAATGTGCTAATTATACTAAGTTAATCTAATTATACTAAATATACTAAATTATGCTAAAATATGCTAAATTATGCTAAATAGACTAAATTAGGCTAAAATAGGCTATATTATACTAAAATATGCTAATTATGCAAAAATGTGCTAATTATACTAAGTTAAGCTAATTATACTAAAATATACTAAAATATGCTAAATTATCCTAAAATATGGTAAATTATGAAAAAATATGCTATATTATGCTAATTTAACTAAAATATTCTAACTTATGCTAAATTAAGCTAATTAAACTAAAATATACTAAAATTTACCTAATTAAAACTAATTAAAATGATTAAACTAATTAAAACTAATTAAACTTAATTAACACAAATTATAACTAATTGAGAACTAAATTATACTAATTTTGGTACATTTCTAACAAATTCTATCAATTTACAACTGTTTTGGACTTCAAATAAATTTAAAAAAATAAAAGGATTTACTTGCAAATGTGAGAAGAGGAGGATAAACTTTGGAGAAAAAGAGAAAGTGAGGAGAGAGAGTGTGAATTTTGTGAGAATGAGGTTTTGGAAAAAAACAGAACCCTTGTGGGAAATTTATAAATACCCAGGCCAGCCATTTTTTTGCCGGTTGGGAAAAAAAATTAAAACCGACCATTAAATGGCTGGTTTGAGCATTTTTAAAAATACCCAGCTAAGCTGGATATAAATATTAATTTGTATTTAAATTTGAATATTAATAAAAATGTTGGATAACAACTTGCCACCTTATCCTAAAAAAAAACTATTAGGGTACGTTTGGATGAACTCTAGAATAGCTAGAATAGCTACTGTTTAGAATAGTAAATAAGAATAGCTACTGTTTAAGAACAGTGCTAACTCAAGCTATTCGGAATAGTGAAAAAGTTGTTTGGATTGCATATTTGGAATAGAATTTGGAGGAAATGAATAAAGTAATAATTTATGTGTTAGATTAAATATAATACAATATGATATTAATTTAAATATTAAATGTAATATAATCTTATTTTAAATATTAATTAGTATTAAATAAAATATTATATTAAATATAATATAATATTATTTTAGATATTAAATATAATATAATATTAGGTTACATGTTAAATGTAATATAATATTAATTTAAATATTAGATTAGTATTAAATAAAATATTATATTAAATGTAATATAATATTAGTTTAAATATTAAATGTAATATAATATTAGTTTAAATATTAAATGTAATATAATATTATTTTAAAAATTAGATTAATATTAAATAAAATATTATATTAAATGTAATATAATATTAGTTTAAATATTAAATGTAATATAATATTATTTTAAAAATTAGATTAATATTAAATAAAATATTATATTAAATGTAATATAATATTAGTTTAAATATTAAATGTAATATAATATTATTTTAAATATTAAATTTAATATAATATTAATTTAAATATTAAATGTAATATAATATTAGTTTAAATATTAAATGTAATATAATATTAGTTTAAATATTAAATGTAATATAATATTATTTTAAAATTAGATTAGTATTAAATAAAATATTAGATTAAATGTAATATAATATTAGTTTAATATTAAATGTAATATAATATTATTTTAAATATTAGATTAGTATTAAATAAAATATTAGATTAAATGTAATATAATATTAGTTTAAATATAATACAATATAATATTAATTTAATTATTAAATGTAATATAATATTATTTTAAATATTAGATTAGTAATAAATAAAATATGAGATTAAATATAAATATTAGATTAAATATAAATATTAGATTAAATATAATATAATATTAATTTAAATATTAAATGTAATACAATATTATTTTAAATATTAGATTAGTATTAAATAAAATATTAGATTAAATATAATATAATATAATATAATATTAGATTAAATATAATATAATATTAATTTAAATATTAAATGTAATACAATATTATTTTAAATATTAGATTAGTATTAAATATAATATAATATATAATATTAATTTAAATATTAAATGTAATATAATATTAGTTGAAATATTAGATTAGTATTAATATTGAAACTAACAAATGCTATTCCATGTTTTTGTAAGAATAGAGAATAGCCCTATTCTCCCTATTCCGAATAGCTCTATTTCTCGTTTGGATTGTTCTTGTTCCGAATAGCAATGCTATTCTAAGAATAGTGCTATTCTTAGTGCAACCAAACATACCCTTAAAGAAGAATATTTAAGATGTAGATTTGACTACTACAAAATGAATTTAAACTATTTTAAAATAACAATTGCATAAAATACATATACTGTTTTAAACTTTCATGTTTACAGTTAAATTCAAATTATTTTTCAAAATAAACATTTCCTTACACTTCATAAAAAAAAAAAATTATGTTAAAAAATTAGGGAATATATGAGGACGAGGACTTTGAGGTAGTTATGAACTTATGATATTCCCAAGAATTAAGTTCTGGGGTAGCCCCAAATCAGCAGTTTGCCACAGGAATAGATTCATGGAAAATAGACAAAGAATCTAAGTCCGTAAAAAAACCCTAAAAACCCTCGCTCGCTCCCCATTCCAATGATTCCAATTCCGTACAGAGTTCGCGGGAAAAGTGAACCCACTCCATTTCCATCGTCTACTCTTTTCTCGACTCTCTCCCAAGATACACTAGAAATACAATTTCTCAGTGGAATCGGAAACAAAATTCAAGTTCGTGCGAATGGAGTCGGGCTTGGATCAAGACCAGAAATGCTTGATCGATTGCCTCAGCGCCACCCTCGACACAAACCATGATATCAGATCCTTTGCTGAGGAGTCTCTGAAGCAAGCCTCCATCAACCCCGGTTCTCCATTCTTATTTCCTATTAATTTTTTTTTTAACATTTTCCATATTACTTGGACCAGTACAACTATGAGCGCAATGGAGACAATTCAAACTCCTGTATTTTTATGTAGCATTGTGATTCTATATGAGATTATGCTTGTTAATTTAAGATTATTCGGGGCTAATTACATTGTTGGGGTCTCCAATTCCAGGATATGGTGCTGCTCTTGCCAAGATTATTTTCAACAAGGAGATTCCATTTGGGTTGCGTCAGATATCCTTTTTAATATTTTTTTACCCTGATGTTGACCGAACATTTGTTTCTGACTTTTAAGAAATGTCATGACATTATATTGTTTAAAAAGGGCTCATTGACCAGATAATGATTCCTATTTCCTATTTTAAAATTTGAACATATATACCCACTTCATTCTATGAAACTGACATAAATTTGTCATCTATTTGTTTCCCTGGAATCTGCACATATATTACACATTGAAGTTTGATAGAATGGAGAACAACACGGTTAATTGCCTTAACAAGCACAGCTCAAAAACACAGAGAAAAATTGTTTTCCTTAATTTTAATCACCTGTCAGCGGTTTTGCTGAAACAGTTTATTAAGCAGCACTGGCAGGAAGATGAAGAAAATTTTGTGCCTCCAATTGTTTCTGCTGAAGAAAAGGTTATTTCAGACCTTTTAAATTCAGATTCTGTCTTACTGTACTTTTGGACTGGTTAAAATATATAATACTTGTACTATGAGCAAGTGTTGGCACAATTTCTTCTTTTTTCTCAAAGAAATAACTGCTATCATAATTTGATTTTGTTTTTCCTCTCTGCACAGTTATATGCTTTATTGATTGAAATTGCCATCGGATCTCAATTTTGTAGTTATGCATGTTATGATTTCATGATTGGATATTTTCTGATCCCGTGTCTAATTTTTTTATTTTTTGCCCCTCAGGGTGTGATTCGGCAACTTCTGATGCTATCTTTAGATGACTCTCATGGCAAGATTCGCACAGCTGTCGGCATGGCAATGGCTGCCATTGGCCAGTATGATTGGCCAGAAGAGTGGCCTGAGTTGATTCCCTTTCTCTTAAAGCTAATTAATGATGAAAGCAATCAAAATGGAGGTAAAACAAACAGATTCTTCAAAAAGGATACAAATGCATGCACTGATACCAAGCATCTTTAACATGGATACTGTTTTAATGGTCTGGTACAGGTGTATGCCAGCTTAAATACCTATTGCCTATTGCATGCTAACAGTTCCTATTGATGGTTAACTCATTGTTTAATCTCTTATCAAGGCTCAATTTGTGGTCTCTATATGGCCAAATAGCACCACAAAGAACCATAAATCGAACTGTACCGTACTAGACTAAACAGCTATGCAATGATAGGTACTGCTCAAGTTTTGAAATATTTGACTAATACAGTAGCAAGTACTTGGTCGTGTAGTAACATTGAGACTCTTATTGAACTCATTGATATCCTTTACACTGTCACTCTCACTGTCCTCTACTCTTCTCTCTCTCTCTCTCTCTCTCTCTGCCTGTGTCTGTGTCAGTTCGAGGAGCCTTGAGATGCCTGGCCCTTCTGTCAGGTGATCTGGATGATGTGTCTGTTCCAAAATTGATGCCAGAGCTGTTTTCATCTATGCACAAAATAATATCATCACCAGAAGTGAGTTCAAAGTTTAAGCCAACTAATGTAAAATAAAGGACATTGAACATGACTTACCTTAGTTTGTCTTGGAATTTGATTTTTTTTTTTTTTTTTCAGATGTATGAGAAAATATTACGTGCAAAGGCTGTTTCCATTGTTCATGTTTGCATCTCTGTCCTGGGTTCTATGAGCGGTGTTTATGAGGTAGGTAGATATTGTTTTTATCTGTTGTACTCCCCCCTCATTGGATATGTATTTATGGACTTTGGCTCTTCTATTTTATTTCAGAAGGCAATAGTAATATATAACCAAGGATTACCATTCTATAATGGTCAGGTCCAGAACAAAGAGTAATTAGCTGTTGCTCCATACCTGTAAACCTGGTTTCCAGCATTCTGTTGCATTTGTTCTTTGAAACTTCAAATGAAGTTGTCTGCATTTGTTGAGGCTTCAACATCATCTACAGAAAGAAAATAGAACACTAGAATAATAAAATAACGTTTATAAATAAAGCAAAGATTGATTCAGGCAGCATGATTAGTCTCAATAATGCAAGTTGATATAATTACCTACAGTATTATAGTGTGTTTTGCTTAACTTCTTATCTGAATAACTATTTGAACCGGTTCATTGGAGCAGAAAGAAGCTATTAATATGGTAAAGTCAATCCTTGCTCCCTTAATGGAGCAGTTTTCAATTATATTGCAATCTCCTGTGCAATCAGAAGATCCTGATGACTGGAGCCTTAGAATGGAGGTAGGTTCACCAACTTGAGATCAACTCTTAATTATTACATTTACACCTTAAAAACAATCAATATTACAACTGTTGCTTTGCTTTTCTTTCTCTTTAGGTGTTGAAATGTTTGCTTCAGATTGTTCAGAGTTTTCCTACCGTATTGGATGGACCTTTCTCAGGTTTGTTACTATAATATAAAAAAGAGTGAGAGTTGTAACATTAATTGATACACTAAAATTTTGGCTGGAGTAATTGAACTTAGTGGTACATTGACTGAGATGGTATTGTTTCCTCAATAAGCACCAATTTAACCTGGAATAAAGCTTCTAAGAACCCTCAATTTCGCTGTTGAGACCCAATTGTGTAATTACTTTACCTGTACTTACCTGTGTTAACCGTTAACCTTCAATTGAACCAAAAAACCTCAAATGTTTGACCTAGTTGTTAACACCAGGCAAACCTAGGAAAAACCAAGAATATGAGTAAAGTAAACAAAAGAGTCCAAAACAACAGTGGAGCCAGTAACTGAATGGCAACATACCTAGTTCATACTGAACTTTGCCAAAATTATATTGAATCTTTAGTGAAATATTTGATTCTCCTGTTTCATATCTAAAAGAGTTGTACCTTTTTATTGTTTTTAAATTTAGGCATATTGGCACCTCTATGGCAAACCTTTATTTCTTCATTCAAAATCTACCAGTTGTCGTGCGTACAGGGAACAGAGGATTCCCATTCGGGTAGGTATGACTCTGATGGTGCTGAACAAAGTTTTGAGGCCTTTATCATTCAGGTAATTTCCATGTTAATGATGTCCAATAACAAAACATTAACCCCTTTTAGTGTTAAGTCAGCTCAAGCTTTTAGAATAACTGGCCGGATTAAAATTTCAGGTAATGCTTTCAGTTCTTCAAACAATTTATTTTTCTCGCAGCTTTGTAACAAGTCTGTAATGGTCTTCATTCATTGCAGCTGTTTGAACTTTTGATAACCATAGTTTACAACTCAAGATTGGCTAAGGTACATTTTTTGTAATGTTCGACATTATGTTTATGGCGTACAATAGTTTGTAACTAAAAAAGATATTATATGCAGGCTATTCGAGGCAGCATCAAGGAACTAGTGTACTATACAGTGGGTTTTCAGCAAATGACCGAAGAACAGGTATTTCATTTTGTGTGCGCTTTTTTGTCTTTTCCTCTTCTCTTCCATTCACTAAGTAATGCTCTGTACCAAGGACCACTTCCTGATGTCAATATTACATTTTCATCACTTTACGCTTTACAGCAATCTTATTAGAACTGAACAGGACATTGACCTGGTCAAGCTTTAGTTCAACAGTTCATTGGTCAGACCGGTGAGCCAACTGGCTTGACCGCTGATTGTCTAAAAAGTTATATATTTGTGAATATTAAGACCATATATAAAATAATTATGCTGCTGCATACTATCTGTGGAAGTTCACACGTATGTATTGAATGAATGCTATGGGATCTAATTGTTAGTAAAATATCGTTTGATACCAGACTTTAGACTTTAGCGTTCCTGTACATAAGATTTTGGGTTGTTAAAAATCACATAATTCTCTCTCCAACAATTGTACATTTTGGATCATTTTCATTCTTACTAGAGACAAGAACTAAAAAGTTTTGAAATAAATCTGAGATCTGGAAGAGAGAGATTAAAATCTAAGAATTAAATTAAACCTACTAGAAAACCAAGATTTCCTAATGTTTGGGTCATTGGGTTTTTAGTAAAAGCCGGTCATTTAACCTGGTTTTGACTGGTTCAGTTACATGGTCTTTTTAGCAGATAAACTGGAAAAGCCTGTGAGTCAGTTTTTTTGCAGTCCAACTGGCTTGTCTAATCTAATAAACACAGGTTATAAACTTACCAGTTGATGGCAGTTGCAATTTTTCTTTGTTTTAGCTTTTATTGCCTTGAAAATTAAGATTCCTGGAAAAAAAAATTGAGAGATGCTAAATATCTGGAATTTAATCATAGTAATATAACTTGCCATATTTGGTGACTTCACTAAAGAATTGTCATGCTTATAATCCCTCTGAAACTTCTCCACTGGTCTGACATGTTGTAGGAGCACTCTTGGTCTCTTGACGCTAATCATTATGTGGCAGATGAAAATGATGCTACCTATAGTTGTCGGGTCTCTGGTAAGTGGTAAATGCATAACAGTGCACAGTACTACTTGTATTTAATTTATACCTAGTTATGTTTTGGGATATTAATTTATACACAGAATCGACACTCCTATTACATCTTTTGAGATGTTGATTTGTTTATCTCAGAATTAGAATATTACCTTTTTACATATGCTATTTTGTTCTGTAGTCATTGAAATGGGTACTTATATATGTTTTGGCCTCTTTTAATTATATGGTTCATTAATTTTAATTTTTTTTTCTTCAATACACTAAGGTATACTTTTGCTGGAAGAGATCATAAATACTTATGGTCAAGAAGGCATTGATTCAATTTTGGAGGCTTCTCAAGCACGATTTCATGAGTCTTGTAAAGCAAAAGTTTCGGGCCATTCTGATTGGTGGAAAGTGAGTTTCCTTAATTCCAGTATGCAAATTTGCTATAAACTATGGCTGTATGGTGCTTTATAGCAAGGATAAGTATCAGCTAGTATTCCGGTAAACACAAACCAGTTGGTTTATTAAGGGCATTTGAAACATCCTTGACATGAGACACTCGTTGTAACATTATTTTCTAACACTTAACAAGTAGGTTTTTTTCAACTTTTATGGCAGTTGCAAGAAGCATCTCTTTTTGCACTTTCTTCTATTTCTGATGAACTACTTGAAGCACAGGTCCTCCCTCGTTCCTTCTCTGTGTCTCGCTCTCTGATATCTTTTCATTTAAATGCTATCAGTTCTCATTATTTTTAGTGTGATTTTGCTCAGGATTCAGAACCAACAAATTACAACTTGGGGGAGCTGATTGAGCGAATGGTAACTGAAAGCGCTGGAACCGGTATACCTGCACCTTCTTATATTTTAAGTCATTATGCATTAGTTCATCTTTTAATGCCTTTTGGGCTTACAGGGGTTGACATACATCCCTTTCTACATGCACGTGCATTTGCCATGGTTGCCAAATTCCATTCAGTGGTAACTGCCTAATTAACTTCATTAACAATTTGTTTCCATAGTTGATTTTGGTTGGATACTGGCCATATCTGAATTTTCTTAGCTGTTTTCTGTTTCTATCTGATTACTGACTAGTTTTGGTCATTATTATAATCTTTTGACCAGATAAGCAAGAGCACCTGCGAACTATTTCTCTATAGAGCTGCCCAAGCAATAACTTTAGATGTGTATGTACAGCATCATTTTTATATTATTTGTTGTTATTACATTTCATAGACTGCCCTTAATGTATCTGTACCTATTTTTGCCCCTAAATTTGGATAGTTTATTTTTGCCCCCACGTAATTGCATTTTTTAATATTGTCCTACTTTTGTTAGAAACAGACCTTCATTTTTTTTTTCTTTAACGTATTGGTATCTAAAGACTTTTGAATTGCAAAATCTATTGAAATTGCATAACAAACAGTAGTGAAGCACAATTCTTTTGGATTGAACTTCTCCAACATGTACGGTGAACATGATAATGATGTACAATGACACAAAATTTCATTTCTGATCATAATTAAATCTTTGATTTTTTTTTTTAATAAAGAATTTTTTTGAAGCAAAATAGCTGAGCAGATAAATGAAGCAATATTGTTTCAGCTATTTTTGAATTCATCTTCTCCTCTAAGATCCTACAAACACTTGGTCAGCCTTCATGACTGAGTGATTATTTAACACAGATACCTCATCAAAATGACTCTTGCTACATCAATGCTGATCACGATTTTCTTCTAAAAAAGTTTCTGGAATCTTCTTTGCTGTTCATAAAAAGAAAATAAGCTGGAATGATCTGAACTGAAAGGGGTAAAATGAATTGACAGACCTCCACCAGTTAAAGTTGGAGCTTGTCGGGCATTGTCGCAAGTCTTGCCAGAGTCTAAACAGGAGGCAATATTACCGAATATAATGAGCTTATTGTCCTCTCTTACTGATCTCCTAACAAAGGTATCTTCTTTGGGCCTTAATTCTTAAATGTTTTATTTCTGGGTGTATCTTGCTTATTATCTGCCCAAATGAGTTTTTAAGTAATCGTTGACCAAATCTGAAAAACAGCTGGACACAGGGTTTAATCATAGGGCAGTATGGTTTAATTTGCACTGAAATGCGTTGGCAAAACCTCGATCAGACTCTATCTTACCTTTCTGGATTAGTAATATACATTCTCTGAATTGAAAAATGAAGAAAATGAAAATAATGTTGGCAACAGGCATCTGAAGATACGCTGCATCTTGTATTAGAAACTCTTCAAGCAGCCATTAAAGCTGGTATTTTTCCCATTTTAATATATTGTGCTATTAATGCTTTTGTTTTCATTTATAGAAAGGTGAAATGGCTCCTATAGTCTTGAGACCTAAAAATGTCGAAAATGGCCTTTGAAAGGGTCAATTTGTGTGTTACATGGACTACGGAAATTTGGAATGAACATTGGGGGATTTTTTGTTTTTATACAATGTGGATTTGTAATAAGGGAGGCTTCCAGGGAAACGACATTTGGTGCAATAAATGCCTACATATATTTTTTTTTAACGTTCCAAACTCAAAATTTTAAGTGACATATCTAAACCTTGAATGTGATTTTCTTCGCAAGTTATGTGTGGGCAAAAAAAAAATTTGCAAATGTTTTATATTGTTTTCTACAAAATATAAAAGGCAGAAAAATGGCACGCTAAATTTGACTATTGCAATTAGCTTTGATCCTTACATTTTTGGCATCCTGACCCTATTATTAAATTCTTATATGTTACCATGTTTAAGTTAATTAATCCCATTTTATCTTTTCATCTCCTTTTGAGCATGTAGCCGGTGAACAGTTTGCATTGGTTGAATCAGTTCTTTCTCCTATCATCCTAAATGTTTGGGCTCAGCATATATCTGATCCTTTCATTAGCATTGATGCAGTTGATGTTTTGGAGGTCAGTTTGATGGTTCTTTTCTATAAAACATGTTTTGTTTTTAGGGAAAGCTTTGGATTTTCATGACATTTTAAATTGACAGAATCCAGTGTTTCTATTGAAGATCACTTTTAATTATAACCCTGTTATTGAACTTTTTCTTCATTTTCAGATATACTTGAATAACCTGATAGGATCGTTTTGACTCTAAGAGTGACCAATAGACAAACTTTTGCACAAATTTGTTTCTTACACCTTTTATTTTATTTTGTTTTGCAATCATGGCAAAACTTCCACAAAAAATAATTAAGGAATGAGGGTAAGAATCCAAAGCAGTAATTACATTTTGGATCTTAGAAGCAACACACCGTGAATAATTGCATCAAGTATTGTGAAATCAAGGCCCAAGCAATCATTCTCTACTTCTTCCATTATTTTATTGGTGTGCAAGCTAAGTTGGGTTTTGTTTTGTGATTCTCATAAATCGTTGTTCCTTGCTAATTTGTAATAAACTAGAACCAGCAATAACATTAGTTTTGATAAACAGAAAACAAAATTCTTAAGTTTATTTTACTTGACAAAAGTTCAGCTTTCAGGCAATCAAGAATGCTCCTGGTTGCATCCACCCGCTGGTTTCTCGGATTCTACCAACCATTGTGCCAATTTTACAAAAGGCATGCTTTTAGTAAATTGACGAAGTACAATAATAACTTTCTTGTACCTATTACTCGTTTCTTAAATTTCAGCATTCTTTTATCACCACTCATCCATTTATGTTGAATGAGACAGCCTAGGTACCAAAGAGAGGGTTTGGTCGGTGGCTCACTTGACCTCGTAACCATGCTACTTAAGGTTTGATTGATATATTTTTTTATTGTCCTTCTTTTTACCCTTCTTTATTCACCTACTAAGCACTTTGATATGTTCATGTTTACTTGTAAAATTCAGAATGCCCCAATTGAAATAGTTCGGTCAGTTTTTGACAAATGCTTTGATCCGACGGTTCAGCTCATTTTGGAAAGTGAAGATCATGCAGAGATGCAAGTGAGGATCTCTTAGTAGTTATTCCAAGTTGATGTTTTTTGTTCTATCATTTGATAATTTTTCTTGGCCTTTTTGTTCTTAATTGAGCTCACAGACAGCTTTTACTGGGCTTACATGCCAAAAGTTTAAAAAATACTCACTGATACCCCAATAAACTGTATTTTAAAGGAACTCTACTGCTACTTACCTGTATGATATGGAATTGTAATCCTTGGTCATGACCAACAGTACCCAAGCATGGGTCTGAAATAGTTGGTCTCATGCATTTCCTCGAATTTATGGCATATGACAATACTAAATACAATAAATTACATTCTGTATTATAACTTAAAAACAAGGCTTATAATGACAAACTTATCTCAATATAGAATGCGACAGAATGCCTAGCTGTCTTTGTGTCTTTGGGGAGGCAAGAAATACTTGCTTGGGGTGGCGATGCTGGATACATCATGAAAAGACTTCTAGAAGCTGCTTCAAGGTACGGTGTCTTTGTTCCTTTGGTTATGTGGCCATATTTGATGTTAAGCAGCAAGTAAGCTCTCAAATTACCAGATTGAGAATTTACTAGCAGAAGAACACAATAATAAATAATTGTAAAAAATATATTTTATGTTCTCCACCTCCTTGTTTTTTTCACGTAGGCTCCTAGATCCAGAGCTCCAGAGCTCTGTGTCTCTATACGTGGGAAATTATATCCTGCAACTCATCTTACATCTACCTTCACAAATGTCTCCCCACTTGAGAGATTTTGTTGCTGCCATAGTCAGACGATTGCAGTCTTCAGAAATAGAGGGGTTGAAGTGTTCTTTGATTCTTATCCTTGCCAGACTTGTGAGTTTGCTACATATTTAAACACATTTCTTTTCAGTTTAGTTTTAAGTTGATGTTTCATTCTTGAGATCAAGCCTTAGTCTGGGCTTATTGCCAAGAAAGCTTTAAAAAAAATGAATGGTTGTATGCCCCTCAAATACCATGTTATATTTCACTATCTTTGCCAAAACCATATACTTCAGATTCTGATAAAAGGAACCAATCATTTTATGATAAAAGGTATGGTCTATTAAATATTGACAATTTTATCCTAAACTTTAATAACTCTCCTGTTGCTGCATATGGTCAAATGAACTAAAATAAAGGACTAATTTTTGTTAAGCTAATAAGGTCTTGATTGAGCTATAAAAAAGTTGAGTCGCAATTTAGTCATTTTCAATTTGATTGTCAATTTATTTCTAAATTATGTGCTAATACTTTCAAATTTTTAATTAGGGGGTTGTTTTTTTTCTTATTATGTAATGTTATTTTTAATTGAGTTACCTATTTTAAATTTGTTCTGATCAGAATTGCATGCAAAGGAGACCAAAAAATTAAAAAATAAGTCATGACCTGAGCTACAAAATTCAACCAAACAAGGAATAGCTTAAGCCATGACTTAACTTTAGACCTCAACTAAACATAAAATAACTTGGACCGACCTAAGTTGAAATAACAATTTAGGTCTCCTAAATTTTAGGCTCAACCAAACACCACCTAAACCTGTAATATAGATCAAATACATAAAATGTTGGGTATTATATTTCCCTATATCATAAACTATCTGTTATAAGCTGGAAGACTTGCTGATCTGTGTTTGGTGTTGTGCTCTTAGGTACATCTTAGTGCTCCAAATACTGATCAGTTTATTAACCTATTGTTAAGTATGCCTGCTACTGGTTATGAGAACGCTCTTGCTTTTGTGATGTCTGAATGGACTAGGTTACAAGGTTAATTTCTTGCATTCTTCTCTCATTATACTAAAACATTCCGGGCAAATTGCAGAAGAATGCTAAACTTCTTTTTGTAATATTCTTTCTGTATTAAATTGATGTTCATGTCAAAGTGTAGGTGAGATTCAGGGCGCATACCAAATAAAGGTGACAACAACTGCGTTGGCGCTTCTTTTTTCTATTCGCAATGCGGAGTTATCAAAGTTGCAAGTCCAGGGGCATCTCATCAAGGTATTAAAACAATGATGGTTCTATAAGAAAATTTAACATTAATTATCTGTTTAGCATACCAAATAAAGGTAACACTATCATTTCTACTCGTAATGCTGTTACAGTGCTCAAGGCCTTTTGGTCTTGCAAACCCAGTCAAACTCCTAAACTGAATAAAAAAGAAATAAAATAAAATAAAATAATAGTAGTGTGCTCCTTGCACAATTTGGAGTTTAACAAAGACTAAATGTGGCTGGCACAAAGATGACATAAGAAATATACCTCCTTTTTGTTTTACTTGTTTTCTGTTGTCTTGATTAATTATGGAAACTACAGAATCCTGGAGGTATTACAACACGCTCGAAAGCCAAGTTGGCTCCAGACCAGTGGACTGTGGTTCCTCTTCCAACAAAGGTATTGCAGTACTATTTTGTTATAGTTCATCAACTTTCCTAGTATTTTCTATTATCATCTTTAAAAACAGTACCTGTCTCCTTAATAGCATTTGGTGTTTCTTGCTTCTTGCAGATATTTTCACTATTAGCTGATGCTTTGTCTGAGATATTTGAACAAGCAATGGATAATGATGATGAGGTGTCTGCTTTAGCAGTAGTTGCTTTTTGGCTTGTTTTGTAAATGCTTTTATCTTGTATATATTTTTCTATTTACTGGTTTGTTTTTCAATTAGCAGGACAGTGACTTGGAGGTCTCCTGTGCTGAGGATGAGATTATGTATGCATCAATGGTGCCATCAAGTGTTAATCCATCAGTTCAACACTTGGATGCTATGGCTAAAGTGCTTGATGAGGTTGGTTTTAGTCGAACTTTTAATACGGAATTCTGGTCCTTCATCTTTTTTGGTATTTCTTGTTTTTTTTGTCTACTTCTTTCTTTTAGTATTTGCTACGGCTATAGATGCTTTAATTGTATAATTGAATAAACCCTTTTCTCGACTTGCCTAGGATGACGAGGAAGATGGGTATGATGATGATCTGACTAAAAATGACCCACTCAGTGAGGTTTGTCAGAAAATAGTGTTCTTATTGACAAAAGGTGTTGACTATTGTAAACATAAGATGTGAATTGCAATTAATCGTTGGTTTTTTTGGCAGATAAAGTTGGCTGAATATCTAGGGAATTTCTTTAAGAGTGTATCAGAAAGCGATAGATCCCTTTTTGATTATTTGTTCCAGGTAATACTGTTAACAAATAAGATTTATATTATTAGAAAAATAGCATTCCATATTCCTAAACTTGTGGAAAGTTAAAGAGAACATCTCCAATGATTTTGTATTATGTGTTATGTGCCAATGAGAAGGTTGTGCCCCTCCAAATGATTTGGTCTAAAGACCACAACTAATGTTGTCATCTAGTCGACTGAAATAGGTAAAAAAATTAACCGCCCACATGTCAAAAAATTGATTCAAATTGTTATGCTAGTCGACTGCATGCATGGAAGGACTCAAATAATAATGTTCTTGCCATTTCTTAGTTAACTACATATTTGAATTCTGATTCAACTAGGTCAAATTACGAAGTAAATAATAGTGAGGCTTAATCTTGAATTTCTCAAGTAGTGTCTCTGTATAAAAGGCTGGAGGACTTTTCTGTTTTTCAATTTTTTACCGTTCTTACTTATATCTTGCAAATAGGGATGTATACTAGCAATATTTGCAGATTTTTCTAGCCTTTATTGTCTAATTGTCAATTTGTCATGTTTAGCAATGTGCTTTGTTTTTTATACCATCATTGCAGGGTTTAACTGATTCACAGAGGGCTTCTGTTGCTAGAGTTTTGAGATCATGATGTTGAGAATCTTTGAAACTGCTAGATGTTCTGTGTTTCTTGTGTTTTCTTATTGGCAATATTGAATTGGTTTATTCAAAAAGTGTAGATGAATTAGTGTGCAGTAATTTTGATAGAAAAAGTTTTCTTGAACTGCATTTTTATGGGGAATGCAATTATTTTTCCTGGAGTAGGTTGCTGAGTGGAACAAAAGATGTCGAAAAACTTGACTGCGTTTGGTAATGATGTTTTTTTTTTTTTAAAGTTTTTTCAGGAGGAAAAAACAATGTGTTTGGCTTGCCAATATTGTTTCTATTTTTTTAGTTGAGTGGAAAAAAAGAAGAAAGAAAAAGAAAAATCAGGAAGTGATGTATTGAAAGACTTGGGATCTTGGATAGGTCTAAAACATAGTTATCCCATCCTTGTGCACACTAATACGGGGAGAATTTGTTGAGGCAAAAGACCTTGCTTGTGTTTTTACCTTAGATAGGTCTTACTTTTGGTTAGTGCAGACCATCAAATTAGCCAATTATATCATCCAGTTCTATGGATTTATGCTAAATTTTTAAATCTTTGGTTGGTTTGGTTCTCAAACACTAGTTTTGGCATCTGTGATCTCAATACTATTGGATGAAATGCCCAGTGACGTATTGTTTTCAATGTGATTTTTGTATCCTTTGCCGGTTCGGTAATATCAGAAGCAAATATTTCTGTCCAGTGGTAAAATTTTCCCTTGATTGAAAATGCAATAATGTTAATCAGAGACTACAAAAAACGGGGAAATTCTCTTGATGGAGAACTAGAGAGGGAAAAACGTGCCGTGACTAACACGCCGTGACTTTGGTCACGTGCCGTGCCGTGCCGTGACAAAAATTACGAGGGGTGGTCACGGCACGCGAATGGTCACGGCACGCGAGTCATGCCGTGACTCGCGTGCCGTGACTAAGTCGTGCCGTGACTAATTCGTGCCGTGACCAAACGTGCCGTGACCAAACGCGCGTTAGTCAAATTTGATCGCATTTAACGTTTTAAAAAAAAAATTAAACGATTCTTTAAAATTCAAATGTTTTAATTGAAATTTAAATGTAAATATTTTAATTAAAATAAAATTATACCTTATAGGAAGGTATGTTAGTGTATTGCTTTGCTACTGCCGTGACTGGCGTGTCTTCCGTTCCGTGACTCGCGTGTCCCGTGCCGTGCCGTTTTCGTGTTCCGTGCCGTGACCAAGACAATTTTCGTGCCGTGCCGTGCCGTGTCTTCTTTGCCAACAATTGGTCACGGCACGCGAATGGTCACGACACGGGACACACGAGTCACGGCACGTGACCGACACACGTACCGTGCCGTTCCGTGCCGTTACCGTGCCGTTCCGTGACGGATCCGGCTCCGGCGTGCCATTTTTCCCACTCTATGGAGAACCTCTTATAACTGAGTTCAAGATGGCCAGCTTAGGGACATTATTTGTTGTAGGAATATGAGCAAAAAAAAAAAAAAAAAAAAAATACAGCCATGCATTAGTTGATACCAGCACTCTTAGGTTTTATAATATAGAAACAGTAATCTGGGGCTAAGCTTGATGATAGAAGGTACACGTGTTCAGTATCAGAACTGGTATTTCAAGTATGTTGATTACTGAGTATTGATGTTCTTTGCTTGAAACTTTATTCTAATTAATAATTTCACAAGAGAATTTGAACCACTATATTGTGGCGTTCTTTTTTCCTGTTCTCCACCACTATATTGATCCAATACTCTTCAATTCGTCAGATTGACTTCAATATTTATGCTCTAATCACAACTTGTACCCTCCGACAATTTTTTTAGGAAGGAATGAAGGTCTATCCTTTATCCGTATATATTGAATCAAAAGTTCAGTACATAGGTTTTTGTTTAGAAAACCTTGGTTAAAAAAAGGAGAATTGAGGGTCCAAAAGGATTGGGTCCGTATGGGAAAAATTAAAATAAGAATGAAAGCAACTATAAGAAAATTAAAAAGCCACTGTGTGAAGACTTCTTCAGCCAGGGTCTGAAGCTGATTTGTGTTTCTCTGTGAATATCCTAGCACATCTCTTCCTCCAGATAACGAATTGTGACACCATCCAACATTTGAAGACAAAGATGAGCATACATGCAAAAGCATTTGCGTGATGATTTTATGGACCAGAAACGATTGACTGAAAAAAAAAACTGCCTTCTCTTGAAGAGAATAATTCAATTAACAATTGCTTTATACAACCTAGACAAGCTTAGGAGCACTGGAAACTTCAAACACGGGCAATTAGAATTAGAGAACTCAAGAAACGACCGATATGCATCTATAGCAGGTATAACCCATTTAACTGGTTAGTAGTTTCAACGGCTGAAATTAAAGAAACCCACAAAATATATCAATATGAACTGTGAAAGAGATTCAATGATCAGATACTTCTATGTCAACAAAACCTCAAGCAGAAGCAGGATCAGCCTGGGGCTCATCACAGCTGGTCATTGGCAAGTCAGAGTTGGACTTGGGATCAACAAAGTCAGGCATGGGTTCATCACAGTCATGCTCAGCTTTGTCAGATTCAGGCTTAGGCACATCAGTGTCAGGCCCGGGCACATCAGCTTCAGACTCGGGCAAATCAGCTTCAGACTTGGGCAAATCAGCTTCAGGTTTAGGCACATCAGCTTCAGGCCTAAGCATGTCACAGCTGGTCATTAGCACGTCACAGTTGGACTTGGGATCAACAGAATCAGGCATGGGTTCATCACAGTCATGCTCAGCCTTGTCATATTCAGGCTTAGGCACATCAGTGTCAGGCCCGGGCACATCAGCTTCAGGCCCGGGCAAATCAGCTTCAGCCTTAGGCACATCAGTTTCAGGCCCGGGCAAATCAGCTTCAGGCTTGGGCAAATCAGTGTCGGGCCCAGGCAAATCAGCTTCAGGCTTGGGCAAATCAGTGTCGGGCCCGGGTAAATCAGCTTCAGGCTTAGGCACATCAGTGTCGGACCCGGGCACATCAGCTTCAGGCCCGGGCAAATCAGCTTCAGGCGTAGGCATATCAGTGTCAGGCCTGGGCACATCAGCTTCAGGCCCGGGCAAATCAGCTTCAGGCTTAGGCACATCAGTGTCAGGCCTGGGCACATCAGCTTCCATCTTGGGAAAGTCGGCTTCGGGCTTGGACCTGTCACTTTCAGGTTTGGGCACATCAGAGTCGGGCTTAACTGGCATTTGTGTTTCTGCCTCAGCTCTTATGGCATTTAGGCTGTTTTCCATCTCATTAACTCTTTTTCCTAGATTGTCTAGTTAGAATATGTTAAGCACAAGCAAATTTAATATATTATTGGATCAAAAATTAGGATACTGACCCCGCCCAGTAATTTGTACGCTAAACCTGACTAAGATAGTTTGCCAAGCTAGTAGTGTGCCTATAGTGCTAGCACATCTTTTTTTTTTACTCTCTTTATACTGATTGAGATTGTATAAGAAGAAATAGTAGCAGATGCTTTAATGAAAGACAGGCACAGTATGAGAAATTACACAACTATAACAATAATAGAGATGGTTCAAAGGATATTCCTTGAAAGAAGGTCAGCAGCCAGTTTCTCAAAATTGCAACTCTGAAAAATTCATTTATTTATTTTCATCAGTGATATATACAGATAGGAATAACAAAGCTTGCCCAATCTTAAAAACACTTGCCATTTTCCAAAGAAGATCTTTTACCTGAAAAGGGAAAAAAGAAGCGCATTAACAAAAATTTAAAAATCCACATGCTTTTTTTAAGGTTTCCAGTAAAAACACATAAACTATACCACAAGGTACAAACTTCCCTTATTTTTCTGAAACTTGCAACTCATTTTAGGAAACCCTTACCACTATGATGCCTGTCATTGGGAGCCTGGGAGGTGATTATTAGCGGACTAATGATAATAAGTTTTGTAGCCCTATTAACCCCTATAATATCTTTGTATACACTTGCAAAATGAGAAATCCAATATCAAACCTCCCGTAATCTTTTTATAAATATTCAAACAAAATCTCCACCAATAAGAAAAAGGGTCGCTATCTGGCTCGCTTCTTCCTTACTTAAGGACCAAAATTAGAGTATATGTATCTAACTTGAAAGAGGGATCGAGGGTAATTCGGTCATCTTTTGAAGGTAATGTGAGACAGCTTGCCAGATATTTTGGTTTGAAGTAATACATTGAAATTTTTAGGTTGGCAGGGGTAGACAAGAAAATATTCCCTATTTTGAAGTATCTAAGAACATAAATGCAGGAGCCGAGACCCCATGCAAGGTCACAACTCGTAATCACAAAATAGAATTTAGACAAGCAATTTAATAGAACGGATTTTCATATTATTTTACTAATGCTGTGAACTTACAAATGTTGCCGGGTCATCAGTTGTCTGGCTTGAGTTCTCTTCATCCGGTTCAGCCTACAAAAATTCAAATTGCACGAAATAATTACAAGAAAAATTACAAAAATATCAACTCGCTATCATACCAGTATACCACTACACTAATAACCAACCATACACACTAACGCTATAGTAGAACCGTGAACCCCGAACAGATAGAAGAAAGAGAAGTGAGAACAATTACTTCGCTTAAATCTGGTAAAGTGCATGAGACTTGAGCAACGATCTCGAGATCTGGTTCGGAGGGAAGAGAAAAGGCAAAAAACTAGGGTTACTCACCTTGGCCTGGAGATTTGGCTTCGTATCGACTTCCATGGCGCCGATGCGAAACCCTAGTAGAGAAACGAGCGGCACTGAAAGAGGAGAGTACAGGAAATGTGAAAAAGGAAAGCACAACAGGGGAGGAGAAGCTCAGAAGAGAATCAGAGATGGCGGGGTTTATATGACACTTGGGGTAAGAAATCAGAAGTCAGGGAAATAAATCTGCTGCGATTCTTTGGAATCGCAGGGACCCTGATTTTCCAAATCCAACTATTAATTTTTTGAAATGCACGGATCTCAAAAGAAAGTTGGTTGCTATGCACGAATCTCAAAATAAATAAACAGTTGGATTTGGAAAAGCAGGGTCCCTGCGATTCCAAAGAATCGCAGCAGATTTATTTCCCAGAATTCAGATGCAGTCAGGTCAGGTGAGATGCCTGACCTGATAGTCTGATACTAGAGATCCACACCGTTTATGTTAATCGGGTACGAATCTTAAAGATTACTTATATTCAAGAAACCGGATCCGTATACTCAAAAGGAAATCTTTTGAGTTAATGAATTTTAACCGTCTGATTTTAAACGGAGTCAATCCGGTTCATGTCTATAACATATGAGCCTTTTAATATTAGTGCAGATCTAGTTCAAACAAATCTTAAAACATATTGGACAGTCGAGATTCATTAACTGATCAAAAGATTCTTTTTTGAGTTAATGCAGAGGATATGAATTCCAAGAAACCAGGTATTCCAGTCAAAATGTAGGGGTGTCAATGACACTCATTTACCCGTTTATTCTACCCGTATTGTATTCAATAAGACGAGTATGGGTAAGTTTTTTTTTTGTTAGCTTATTGGGTATGGGTATGGGTAAATTTTTTTTTTCATTAGATAAACGGGTATGGGTACGGATAAAGATTATTTCATACCCATTGGATAACGGGTAATTATATGAAATAAATTATATATAGATATATCAATATTATATTCAATTTATTTATTTCTCTGTTTTTCATATTGCTGAATATTTTGTTATTTAGTTAACGAATTGAATTTGTTAGAAGAGATATTTGTAATTTTTATTTTATTTTTGCTTTATAAAAAATTATTAGTTAGAATTGATTGCATATTTGTATTTTCATTTTTATATTAATAATTGTGATGGCGTATGTATGACATGATGAATTTAGATGGTTTATTTGTAAAAATAGTAAAACCATTATATTAGTATTTTCGTTATTCGTCCGCTACTATTTCGTTACCCGTTAATCATAACGGGTATGGGTAGGGTAGGGTAAGACAAATTCTTAACGGGTATGGATAGGGTATGGGTAGATCAATTCTTAGTGGGTATGGATATGAAAATAGTTTCACCCTACCCGTATCGTACCCATTGACACCCCTAGCAACAAGTTAATTGACCGTTTAAAATATCCCCTTTAAAATATCTGATTTTACATATCAGTATCCACTCACCAGAGCTAAATTTCTCGAGCAAATTAATTGGAGTTCGGGGCCATATGTAACTTATGTAAGGCTATTAATGGATAATTGGATATACAATATTGTCAATATATGATTGATAATAAGAACACTGTTATGAATATAATGGATGGTCCATTTATTTTGTAACTCCCAATATTAATTCTCATATTTATTTATCCACTATCTCATTACTTTTGGAATTCATACTCCATTATTATTAGAATTCATTTCTCCATTTATTATTGTAATGGTTTTTTTATTTACAATTTGTGGCATATAAATAGAGATTTTGTAATCTTATATTATACACATGAGAAATATATGAATAAAGAGATTGTCACCTTTTATGTGTTCTATCTATCTTGTTTATTATTCTTTGTCTTTATTTTATAACACGTTATCAGCACGAGAGCTCTACTAGTTGAAGATTCGAGGTAACTTTGATATCTTTTATTTTAATATCATCTAAATAAATGATACTTCTTAGTAATTGCTAAATGAAATAAGTATTTTAAGATGTTTAGTATGGTTCATATAATTTTATATGGATTGTAATTTTTTTTTATAATTTAATCTTCCGGAAGAAGATTTTAAGAAATCTTCTCGACAAAGAAATGATTGGTCAAAATAGAAAGATGCAATTGAGGCAGAGTTAAACTCTCTTGAATAACGAAATTTTTTTGGACCTGTAGTCCTAATACCTGTAGGTGTAAAACCAATGGGATATAAATGAATATTACACGAAAATGAAATGAGAAAGGTAAAATTGTAAGATATAAAGCGTGGCTTGTCGCCCAAGGTTTGTTCGCAAATACTTGGAATTGATTATGAATAAACATACTCATCTGTGGTGGATGCAACAATTTTTCGGTACTTAATTAGTTTGGCAATACATGAAGAACTCAATTTGCGCCTAATGAATGTTGTTACAACCTATTCATATGGCTCGCTTGATAATAATATTTATATGAAAATTCCTGAAGGATTTAAGATGCCTGAAGTATGTAATTTAGGTTCTCGAGAACATTATTCAATAAAATTGAATAAATCTTTATATGGATTAAAACAATCTGGACTCATGTGGTATAATCGTCTAGGTGAATATTTATTGAAACAAGGATATAAAAAATGATACAATTTATCCATGTATTTTCATGAAAAGGTCTGCAAATGAGTTTATTATAATTGTAGTTTATGTTGACAATCTAAATATTATTAGAACTCCTGAAGAGCTTCCAAAAGCAGTAAATTGTTTAAAGGAAGAATATGAGATGAAAGATCTTGGGAAAATAAAATTTTGTCTTGGATTGCAAATTGAACATTTGAAAAATAACATTTTTATGCATCAAGAAAATTGTATTGCAAGAGTGCTGAAACAATTTTATATAGATAAAATCACATCCATTGAGCACTCCGATGGCTATGAGATCATTCAATGTGAATAAAGATCTTTTTAGATCTCGAGAAAATGATGAAGAATTACTTGGTCCTGAAGTACTATATCTTAGTGCAATATGAGCACTTATGTATCTTATTGGACATACAAGACCTGATATATCATTTGTTGTAAATTTATTAGCAAGATATAGTTCTTCTCCCATGCGAAAATATTGGCATAAAATTAAACATATATTTCGTTACCTCTGAGAAATTTTAGCAATACACGAAGCAAGCCTAGAATGTGTTTGGTTAAGATCTGTGATTCAGCACATTCGTCAGACATGTGGCTTGCTTCTAGAGAAATAATCCCGACGATCATATATGAAGATAATACTACATGTATTGCTCAATTGAAAGAATGATACATTAAATGAGATAGAACAAAACATATTTCATCAAAGTTCTTTTTCATACATGATCTCCAAAAGGATAATGCTATTAATGTTCAGCAAATTCGTTCAAGTGAGAATCTAGCAGATTTATTCACTAAGGTGCTCCCTACTGCAATATTCGAAAAACTAGTTCGTAATATTGGAGTTCGTCGACTTAAATATCTTGATTGATGTTGTTATGAGGGGGAGTTAATATGCATTATATTTAACCATGATTTTTCCCATTGGGTTTTCCTGGTAAGGTTGCAGTTGCGTATTAAAAAAAATAATGTACTCTTTTTCCTTCACTAGGTTCTTATCTCGTAGGATTTTTCCTAGTAAGGTTTTAATGAGATATATTCTTATGTAATAGACATCTAAGGATGAGTGTTATGAATATAATGAATGGTCCATTCATTTATAACTCCCAATATTAATCCTTATATTAATTTACCCACTATCCCACTACTATTGGAATTCATTTCCACATTTATTATTGTAATGACTTTTCATTTACAATTTATGACTTATAAATAGAGACTTTGTAATCTTGTATTGTATACATGAGAAATATATGAATAAAGAGATTGTCACCTTTTATGTGTTTTATCTATCTTGTTTATTATTTTTTGTCTTTATTTTATAACAAACACGACCGGAAAAGTGGATTGTTGATAATAATTTATATAGATGGAGGATATGATGAGCCATGTCCGTTTTGTGAAAAGAATTAATACACAACCTTAATCGTTGGAAACCCAGTCTTTTGCCGAAATTTTTGTCTATAACATAAAAATAATTCAAAATTAAAAAAACTGCCTTCGTTTTTGCAGGAATTCCAAAAATATCCGGCCCACTGGATTATTTAGCGGGATGCATGGCTATGTTATCAGCGGGCCATTTGTGTGGACTTTGTTTGTCTGCTGAATTATTTTGCGGTCGGATTTAATATTTTTATATATTGATATATAATGTAGTGGAAATGTGCTTGACATTCAATGTAGACGTCTTGAGTATGATTTCCGTTTCTAGCAATTTATATACTTTTATAAAATTTGAGAATTTTTATAAAGTTGTAGTAGTATAGTTGATTTGTGTTCTTGACTCTCATTCAAGAGATCTGTGTTCAAGCCACGGCCAAGACATAATTTTATTGTTTTCACTAAAAATAAAATAAATTGACCATAAAGTTGCTGAAAACGGAAAACAAACCTAAGACGTCCAGATTGAATGTCAATCACACTTCTACTGCACTATATATCAATATATGAAAAATACTAAATCCAACTGCTATATAATCCAGCGGGCCCAACCATGCAGCCCACTGGATTATCCAGCGGGTCGAGTATTTTTGGAATTCCAGCAAAAAAAGATGATGGTAGTTTTTAAATTTTGAATTTTTTTTATGGTATAAATAAAAATTTCGGAGACTTTTTTGCAAAGGCCGTTAATGCGCCTGCTTAATTTCATTTCATTCCAACAAAACAAAACAAAGTGCATGCATGTGAATATATATGTATATATAGAATTAAAGTGCATGCATGTGAATATATATGTATATATAGAATTATATGGTGATTGCCTGATCGAATTCCTTAATTATTTTTTGAGCTGGAATCAACTCTATTCTACAACGAGATAAATAAATGGCGTCAAACCATTAATCACAGAGAATCTCATTTTGGATTCACATGAAATTAGGGGTGTAAACGGAGCGGAGAATCTCATTTTGGATTCACATGAAATGAAATCCCTCCCAGCGCTGTTTACAGTTCAGCTGGTAACTCCAGATACAACGAATCCAATTCAACACTCAATGTGTGTAACGATCGCATGAAATTAACAAGCAGTCATCCTAAAAATAGAAAAACCACCTCAAACCTCTTCATACACCTTCACTATCCAGCCCCTCATTTCATGTCCTTAGATAAAAGAAAACAAAAAAAAGGGCACGTTGAGAAGAAAGAAAGGAGAAAAAACACAAAGAAAGACCTCTTGTCTCCTCTTTCTCTTCCTTTTCCCCCTATCTTTGTTAAAAGAAAATCGAATCATAAAGAATGGCTCGTATAAGCAATGGCTTGATAACAATAATAAATATTCTCACCCTCTTAGTTTCTTTTGTGGTTATTGGTGTCGGTGCTTATTTCTCACTCCAGACGAATTCGGTTTGCCAGAAATTTCTCCATTGGCCGGTGCTAATTCTCGGCATCTTCCTACTTGTCATCTCTATTTTAGGCATTATCGGCTCCTGTTGCCGCGTCTCCTTCTTTCTTTGGATCTACCTATTTGCCATGTTTATGTTAAGCTTGGCAATGGTCATTTTAACGGTTTTCGTGTTTATAGTGACGAATAAGGGGGTTGGAGATGTGATATCGGGTCATGGATATAAGGAGTATCGGCTCGGGGATTATTCTAGCTGGCTTCAGAAACAGGTTGGGAATTATAATACATGGTCGAAGATCGAGAGCTGCTTGAAGAACGCAGAAGTTTGCCATGGTTTCACTGAAAAGGAGTTGATAAGCGCTAATGAGTTCTACAAGAAGAATCTTTCGCCTATTCAGGTAGATTTTTCTCTCTCATTTTTTTTTATTTTTTGCCTACAACACAAGAAAAAAAACACCCCTGTAATATTTTTTTTTCATACTGGTATGATTTTCCTTCAGTTGATACAGGCCCATGCAATGCTCCTCCTTTAAAAAAATGCCAATCATAATAGTAAACAGTAAACCTGCCATCTGTACAATTTTTAATTAGCTCAATGTACCTCTGTACCTTTCTTGGCTCAAAATTACCAATTAAGTCTCAGCACCGTTACAATCTAGTGAGCATATATATTCTCACCTCTTTAAAATTCTTGTCTTGCTAATTGTTGATTTGTGATCACTATAAACCCTAAGTTACAAATTCCCAAAGTATAATGAAGTAATGAATTTCGATTAAATCTTCATGATATTGTAGTCCAGCTGTTGTAAACCTCCAACCTACTGTGGTTATGATTACGTAAACGCAACCTACTGGCAAGCACCAAAATCCGGGCTCAAGTCAACTGATGCAGATTGCAAGGCGTGGAGCAACAACCAAGAGAAGTTGTGCTACAGTTGCAACTCGTGCAAGGCCGGTGTTCTTGCAACATTGAAGACTAAATGGAAGGAAATTGCAATTTTCAACGTGGCCATTATTGTTTTCTTTATTCTCGTTTACACCATCGGGTGCTGCGCTATGAAGAATAGCCAAAGCGACAGGTACAGGAGGCAGTTCTATGTTCATCATTGATTGTTTGCATATTCAGTTATTGAATTAGTTCCTTCTTTCTTTGGTTCTCATGGCTGATTTATTTGATGTGTTTAAATGTGTGTAGTTTTGATATATTCAGATGTATATTCAATATTTTTGTGTTGTTGGCTGCTTAATTCTCTTACGAGAAAGCATGTAGTCTTGTATTCCGAGTTTCCGACCTTGTACTATCCTGTTCTGGTTTTTGTTATATATAAAAAAAAGATGCTAAACGAGCCAAATGAACCTGAAAATAGAACGGGAAAGGACTTGGGTCGGTTAATCTTTGGTGCTTCCAAGTCCGTTCGCCAATTCTGTTTAAAGTCTGATCACAGACAAGTTATGTTGTTAAGGGTGACAATTCTGTTTCAAATTTTGAATTATATGATTAATCTTGTGTTGAGAAGTAGCAAATACAATAAATTACAATCTGGTGAACAAAAAGATAGATGCACAAATGAATTGGATATATCTCTGTTTAAAACAAAAAAATTTAGCCAGCCCAGATAAAATTAACTCATCGAGGCTTCACTCGTTGGATGACTGGTACCAGTGAGAATCGACTCATAGACAGTTATATCTGATCTTACAAAGAGATACTAATGGTCCAAAACTTCTGTTGGAATTTTCAAATAGAAACAGATAGAATATATGAAAGAGCACCCAAATAAAGTAAAAAAAAAAAAATCAAAAGTTAACTCCACAACTCACAACTGATGTCAAAAAGAAAGACAGTACAGATGCAGAATAATTCTTTTTGTCTCATGATGAGTCATGCAAAGCTAATATGTACAGTACAGATGAACATAGCAATGCTAGACAGTATATACAACCAGTTCAAGCTCCATAGATACTATTTACATTGATCAGAAAGTTTCAATTAATTCCCTAGAAATGTTCAAGTATAACATCCGCCCGCGACTTACACGATTTGTATAACCCCTAAAGAAACCTACATAACATCACCAAATCATATGTGCCCATCCTCCACTGTATTTACAAAAGATGCTCAATGTGACTCGGAAGGAAGAGCAATGCAGGACCATTTGGAAACAGCACATGGATTTACCAAATCTTAAATGGGTATATGAGAAATCTATCATTTAGCAGGAATGCAATAAAATTATCCCTCTATAAAACCTAACGTGCCCTTGCTCCTCCAAAACTAACCAAGCTATCAATATGAGGATGTGCTGAGTAGCAAAAATCATAATCAGCCACAAAAACCTTCTCGCAGCTACAATTTGACAAGTCATAATAATACAACCCTGCATCAAAACACTGATCCTGTAACAAAATCTTCTCACCACTTATAAATAATGGCATCATATATGAGTGTCTTGGCACCATAAGCTTCATCTTTTGACTAAAATCACTCTTCCTGTCAAAAATCAACAAATGCATCTCTCTCTCTTTTGGGAAGACAAAATCAGGCATGATCGTCAGACAAACCTCGCCTCCCAACTCTTCTAGCATGAAGTCATTTGATTTTCTCTCAAATGGTTTGATGTTGAGATTAATATAAGTAACCTTTTCTTCCTTTAAATCAAAGCGAATGAGCCAAACCTTATTATATGAGCCAAAACCTAGCCAAAACAAGGCACCATGAGAGAGAATCCCACAGGGAAGCAACTCTCCGTTAAATCGTGAAACAGGGCAATTACCAATCGCCACCTGTCTCCATGACTTGTCCCCAATACAGCACACCTCTAAATGCGGTTCACCTTCATTCATACAAAGATATACTAACTTGTATTCCTTGGATGAAGATACAAACCCTATGGTGTAGGAAAATAAACCATATTGCAACAAATTGGATGGCCTCGGTGGTGTCAGATACTCTCTTGTGGTCGGGTTAATGACCGAAACAACCCTGCTGGAGCCATCATAGAGGCAAATTAAACCATTGCATGACCCGCCAAATCTTCGTTCCTTGTATGAAGGATTTAGTGAGAGATTATTTGTAATAGTCCATGTTTTGGTTTCGACCAAGGAGATATAATTTGAGTAAAACAAGAGGACTATGGGAGGCTTGGTGGAGTTAGAGGCATGATTTAGTTGTGATTCAATAAAGTAACGGCTTCTAATCAGGGACCGAATGCTCTTGGATAAGATTTGGAATTTTATTAGGGAGCTGCCAGGGAGGTACAAGAAAATTTTGAAAATTATTTCTTGAGGAAGAAACCAATCTTTCTCTGACATGGTTGAGAGTTATATCAAACCTGTAAAAGGATAGTGTGAAACGAGTATTAGATAAGTTACAAAAATATAACCGATCAATTCCCTCGGCTACTGTAATTTGCCTCCAGATGTTGTATTAATATTTAGCATGCATTAGTGAGTATGAATATGCACCAAATTTTGATAAGCCACACGTTTCTGTAGATCACAGCAGTTCACAATTTTTCAAACACATTCACTGGATTTGACATTACATCCAAAACAGGACTAATCCGCAATGTATTGTAAAATCTAACCCTTGTTTTTACTGATTACAAAGATAAATAAGTAATAGAAGTTGTACAACTTTAACCAAGTTAGTGATCTGTCTTAACATATGACTGACGACCGACAAGGAACTGGATGAACAAATGAATCCTCTTGCTAAAAGAAAAGTATACTGTTATATTCCAAATATTATCCTTTTACTCTCAAAATTAAAGAAGCATGAACCATAGGAGCATTAAGAAACGGGATACTTCCTGTTCCAATTTTCCATGAGTAGATATGATGGGATGTACTCAACTATCCAGAGCACTAGCTATATTTTCAATTAAAAAAGGTATTTAAAAAAAAAATAGATTCAGACCTGATAAGCAAGAAATACTCAAAAACCAAAAAAATTGGACTCTGATTCGGCTCGAATGATTGAATCACACTGGGATATTACGAAAAGCAAAGATTCGACTTGACAATTGAGTTAGAAACAAGTATTTAAAATTTCCACAGAGAAATAACTCCAATATAAACAAAAGAAACCTTCGATCAATGCTAACCTGTGCAATCCCTAATTGCCGTCGAAACCTAGCAAAGATCTGGGCCAAGCAGAGAAACTTATTTATTATTATTAGAAAAGTAAAAAAAGTTGAACAGTGTATAATTGGAGAGGGTCCGCTGAGGGGAATTCATATCCTCTGTAATACTCGAGAAAATAAAATGAGGTCTCAGTCGTCAGATTTAATTTTACACGAATCTCAAAGCACAAATAATACTGCCCCCTCCAATCACCCGAATAGGCACCGGCTGAGAGTAAATCCGGGCCGTAAAGTGTTTTACTGTTCTGTACAATATTACAGAGGATACGGGTCCCGCTGAGGGAGTCCACATCTTCTGCTCAAAAGAGCATCTTTTGAGTATAATGCATCTCATCCGTATGATCAGGATCGGAGCCAATCCGGCCCACACCTATGACGCACGGGGTCCTTTAAAATTAGTGCGGATCTCAATCAGACGGTCCATATCTACTAACGCACGTTCTGTTAATGCAGAGGATACGAATTCCCACTGAGGAGGGAAGCATACTATCTGAGTACCGCACGGTACAATGAGATCTGCAGCGTCCTTTTTAATCATGCACGAATGTTAAAACAGATCTCTATAATGTAAATAGACACCGAGATTATTTTGCCTCGGTTAAAATCTTATTGTGCCGTACGGTATGTAGAGAATATTCTTTCTCCGAGGAGTCGGAAGGTGAGTTTGAATCCGGACCAAATCTGCACCGTCATTAGTTTACTTCTTTAAGAGTTGTGCGCATTTTCTCCTGCAGCTGTAAGATTATCTCAAATATGAAGACAACTTTGACCAATTCAAACACGAATTCACATCCTCCCCGGTACCGTAAAAAGGAATCTTTTATATTCTTAGAATTAGTGTATCCGGACCGTTCTTTTAATTTTGCTCGAATCTCAAAGCCCAAATAATACTGATCCTGCGCTTGTCCGAATCTCAAAGCTTCTGAGAGTAAATACAAATTATACACACGTTAGTTGGGTATTTTTAAAAAGAGTAAAACTAAGGTGTTCTTAAGCTCATCAAACCTCTTTGTGAGCTTAACTCAATAACCTATCGGATTGACTTCAAACGACACATCCAAACCGTTGAAACCGTTCTACTTCACAAGTGATGCATTTACATGTCAAATTTATAATTTTTCGAACTAATTTAATATAAAGTCAAGCGGTCAAAAAATGTTGAAAAATAAACACATTAAAATTAACATATAAATCATCTTTTTTTTACCGCTTGACTTAATACTAAATTAGTTCAAAATTTTAAAAATTTGACATGTAAACGCATCACTCCTGAAGTAGATCGGTTTCAACGGTTTGGATGCGTTATTTGAAGTCAATCCGATAGGTTTTTGAGTTAAGCTCACAAATAAGCTTGGTGAGCTTAAGAACACCTTAGTTCTACTCTTTTAAAAATGCCCAAACCAGCCATTAACTGGTTCCCTTTTTTATTCAACCGACCATTAATTGGCCGGTTCTCTATTTTTTTTTTGCTATTCCAGACCCTATAAATACCAATTTTTCTCTCCTCCCTTTCACAACTCACTCAACTCACAGAAGAGAAAGAGAGAAAGAGAGGGCAATTTCTGAGGCGATTTCTCAGGAGCCAAAATGATGAACAATAGTAACCGAGATAGATCGTCCTATAGTAGCCTAGCGAGAGGAGGGTCAATTAGTAATTGAGGTAAAAATGAGGAAAAAAGAACAACTGTCAAGTATGCCGTGATAAAAAGAACTGTCAAGTATGTATGATGGAGAAATTTCTTAGACGACCTATTCGGTATGAAATTTCAGACGATGACTTTATGGAAAACCCCTACATCTCTGGTTTGAAAAAAAAATAAGGTTGATCCAGAGCCTCCAACATCGGATGATGAGTTTGTTCAGTGTACTTATACTGGTAAGGCTATCACTTCGTCTGTTGTGACTGATCCAGATTCAGCAATATCGGATGAGGAGTTTGTTCCATGTGTTGGGGAAATTTGCCACTAAATTCTGTTTAGGCTTATGGTGAGGAAAGAACGCAAAATAAAATTTTTTACTTCTACCATAAGCCAAGGATCTACTCCCTGATTGATTTCTAAACTTAAATTTATTTAACACTTAAATAAATTAAAACAACGTTTGTACTTTGTTCCAAATTCGAATTGGAAGTGCAGTTTAACTTAGATTCGTAGCACCAGAAATTTGATGCCTCTATTAGTATCCACCAAGAACAACCAAAGAGTTGGTATTTCTTTTACCAGAAATACTGTACCAACGGTATTCAAAAAAGGACTATTCACCGCAAATACACTATTCACCGAAAAGTCGTTAATTTCTACAAAAACACTATTCACAAGAACAACTATTTTGTTCTCGCAAGAATATATATGGATTACGTAATTTTCTGCAAAACATTATTTGAGAGAGAAATTATTGTTCGAATCGAATCGGATTCGGATTCAGACTTCGATTGGATTATTTTTTCGTTTCACCCTTCACCCCTATTTATAGGGTATAGGGTCGGTTTCAAAAAGACCAAAATACCCCTCCCAAAGTCGATTTTGGCATAATTACAAAAATGCCCTTTGGCCCAAAATTCAATTGATTCAATTTGGGCTTTTAATTAAATTCTAAATTTAATTTAGGCCCAAATTAAAATGGGCTTTTGTCCCAAAAATATTAATTCATAATTAATATTTTAATCCATTAAATATATATATAATTATGAGTAGGGCTATTGTACTTCGCGAAGTAAAACTTCGTTTTACTTCACGCTCATACACCCATTTCCAAAATCCAAATCGTCGATCCGACCGTTCAAGTTGTTCTCCATATTGAAATGTGCTTGGAGACCAAATTTTACATTTTTTGGAATTTTTTTACTATTTATTAAGCCACTTTGAAAATCGCTGATCTATTGTGAATAGTAAAAAACAGTAAAAAATTCTGGACCAATGGATCAGCGATTTTCAAAGTGGCTTAATAAATAGTAAAAAAATTCCAAAAAGTGTAAAATTTGGTCTCCAAGCACATTTCAATATGGAGAACAACTTGAACGGTCGGATCGACGATTTGGATTTTGGAAATGGGTGTATGAGCGTGAAGTACAATATGGGTTTTACTTCATGAAGCACAATAGCAAAATTCATATAATTATTCTGAATAATTATATTTCTTGCGTATGTTGTTGCGATAAATTTATACGACGTGTCATACACGTTATAAATTTAATCTGGTTTAAGCATGTCATCTCCATGACATTTATTTTATTATTAATTATAACACTTTATAATTAATCATAAAATTCTCTGATTACTTTTCCATTGGTGTGACCCGATAGAATCTGTGTTATGTTGGCAATAGAATTGAAACTCCTTTTAATTCTATAAATCATAAGCGGCATCTAGCAGAATACATTATGACTACCCAATTGACACAGATGATCTTGTATAGTACAATATCACGATCCAGTAAACAATTTACTCGTGTTAATTTTTTTGTCTCATAGTATCAGATTAGTTCCAAGGTAGGTATGTGTCATCTTTGCAAACTTAATCTTTTCTCTATCTTAAGTAGATGAGTAGAACTAAGGTGCTCTTAAGCTCACCAAGCCAAACCGTGAGCTTAACTCAAAAACCTATCGGATTGACTTCAAACGACATTTCCAAACCGTTAGATGTTCAATCTATATTAAAATGTGCTTGGAGACCAAATTTTTCATTTTTTGGAATTTTTTTACTATTTATTAAGCTGGTTTGAAAACCGTTATTTTTCAATGCTTCAGAAATTTAATAAAAACAACGGTTTTCAAACCAGCTTAATAAATAGTAAAAAAATTCCAAAAAATGAAAATTTTGGTCTCCAAGCACATTTTAATATAGATTGAACATCTAACGGTTTGGAAATGTCTTTTGAAGTCAATCCGATAGGTTTTTGAGTTAAGCTCACAAAGGGCTTGGTGAGCTTAAGAGCACCTTAGTTCTACTCTAAGTAGATTATCAAATATGATTAACTCTTTAATCATACCGTGCACAGAAAATCTTACTTTATCAAGAGGCCTAGTGATACCATCACTCGTATTATATACGAGGGACAATAGTAGTCTTGGTGAACATCTCCCCTCCGCATAAGTTATGCATACTGAAATGTCATATGTATAGCTACTTTTTACGGATAGCGTTGAACAATACTTACGAATACACACTTCCTATATAGAAAAGACGAATACCTCATACTTTAGAACTTAACACTTAATGAAAACATTAATGACACGAACACAATCCATTTAACGTTTCATTTAGGGTCTGTCAAATACCATTTCTCTAACATGTATCTGTGTGATTAAAATGACAATTCTTTGTCTATGGTTTGTAAAACTTAACCATCATTTAATCCACACACTAACCTTTTGAATGGTCAATTAGTGTTCCTACTAGTTACCACGGTTAGAGACTATTAAGAGTATTTATCATTTTTATTATGGAGTCTTACAATTTCAAATCATGAACTCGAAATGATTCATAAATGCGATAAATCTCAAGGAACAAAATGATATTTTTATTAATCATCAATTACATGAACAAAATATATATAATACAATTATTCTATGATTGACTTCTAGATTATTACACTAACACCATGTACTTTCAAGGCTCGTTCTAAGAAGAAGTATTATTAAAGTTTAAAATTTGGATGCATTTGAGAAGAATTTAAACAAGTTCACAACATGTATCAAATGAGAAGAATTTAAATCACTTATACTACTACACCTAAAATTAAATTCGAGAAACCGACCAGTTGAAGAAGATGGCCTACCATATGGCTCTGCTTGGCTTCCAGATGCCCTTGTACGCCTACCAGTTGACCTCCTTGGTTGGCTTCCAGATGGCTCTCTTTGCACCCCAACCGCCTCTCCTCCTATGGCAATTGCCTCTCTCATTGCTTCTGCAAACATAGCAGATGCAACTAAACAACTTGTAACTGTGCTTCGCTGTGACCCTTATGATCCAGTTGACTCTGTGATAACTCGCTCATTGTCTGCCTCATTTGCTGCGTTTTTGGCCTCTGCATTGCATTTGTTACTTAGTAAGTTGGTCTAAATTGAAAAGAAATATAATTTTTGATGAATGTTACATACCTCTTCGATTTCTGTCGGTAGTGGAATGACGAGTCTGATGCCCCATTCGCCTACCTTGCATTTCATCCATGGTCATTACATGCCGGGTGTGTTTCCTCCTCCCAACCCTAATCCAGGCCTTGCTAGGAAGAATTCTAGGTTCATTACAAGTAGGTCATTCTTCCATATTGCCAAAAGAAACAAACACTCCACTCCAAGTACTTTCAAGATAGTTTAGAGCATACCAGTCTGCAACAAATTGGTCCTCGCTCTAGTTTTGCTCACGACAAACCGCTAAGACATGAGCGCACGTAATAGATGTTAATTGGATACCTCTGCATGTACATTCTATTTTGTTACCGGGCCCGGGTGTCACAATGTACTGGAACTCCCTATGAATGATGTCCATACTTCCATTGGCGCCGCGGGTGACTAGTGTTAGTTTGTAATAATCTAGAAGTCAATAATACGATAAATTTGTTATATAAAGCTTTGTTCATGAATTGAATGTTTAATCATTTTGTGTTTAATCATTTTGTTACCTTGAGTATTATTGAATTTATGAATCATTTCGAGTTCATGACTGGAATTGTGAAGCTTCATAATATAGATGATAACACTCTTAAAAGTTTCTAACCAAAGGTAATTAGCAGGAACACTAATTACCACGATAAGGTTAGTGTGTGGATTAAATGATGGTTAAGTTTTACAAACCATAGACAAAGAGTTGTCATTTTAATCACACAGATACATGTTAGAGAACATGATATTTGACAGACCCCAAATGAAACATTAAATGGAATTGTGTTTGTGTCATTAATGTTTTCATTTTAGTGTTAAGTTCTAAAGTATGAGATATTCATTTTTTCTACATAAGAGATGTATATGTGTGATTGCTATCTAACGCTATCCGTAAAAAATAGCTATAAGGGTAGTTCTTCGGTATACATAGCTTATGCGGAGGAAAAGATGGTTTATCAAAAGTACTATTGTCCCTCGTATCTCAATACGAGCTATAGCATCACTGGGCCCCTTGATAGAATATGATTATCTGGATCCAGTATGATTACAAGAGTAAACATATTTGATAATCTATTCAGGATCAAGAAAAGATTAAGTTTGCAAGGATGACACACACCTACCTTGAAACTAATATGATAGCTATGAGACAAAAGAATTAACACGAAGTAAATCGTTTACTGGATCGTGATATTGTACGGTACAGCATCATCTGTGTAATTGGTGTCATAATGTACTTGCTAGGTGCCACCTATGATAAATAGAGGTTAAAATAGTTTTAATTCTATTTGCCAACATAACACAGATCCTATTGGGTCACACCATATAGGAACTAGTCGAAGAATCTTGTTGATTAATTATAATGATTATAATTAATAATAAGATGGATAAAATTAATTATATATGATATAATTAAATTATAAATGTCATTTAAATGACAAGCATAAACATTGGTTAATTTATGAACGTGTTTGACACATTGCATAAAAGTTACCGAACGAACGATCGAGAAAATATGTATTTGATTTGGACTTAGAATATTTAATTATTGGATTTATATTTTGGGCTTGAAACCCATTAAGAATAAATCACTAATTAAAGATTAAAGGCCCAAATCAAAAGCCCAAATCAAAGCCCAAAATTAATCAAGTCTTAATGGGCTGAGGGCAAAATGGTAATTTCATTTTGCTAAATTTTTGCCGACTTCATTTGGCCGTTGATTTGCCGACTTCATTTGTTGCCGACTTAAATTTTGAAAGTATATATAATACCAAAATTTAATATGGCGGTTTACAAAGGTTATAAATATGTAATCAAAGTTAGAGAGAAAATATACAATTCCTGAATATCGATTCGATCCGATCGAACGATAATTCTCTCTTTCCTCAGATTCGTTCTAATCAGAGTTTACGGGTTTTAGAAATAATATTTTACGAGAGTCGTAATTATTATTTGCTTTTTCTCGTGAATAGTGTTTTGTCAGAAATTTCGTACTTTCGGTGAATAGTGATTTACCGAAAACCACGACTTTTCGAATACCATTGGTATAGTATTTCTGGCAAAAGAAATACCAACTCTCTGGTAGTTCCTGGTGGATAACCGATAGAGGCACTATATTTTTGGTGCTTGCTTAACCGGGTCAGACTGAATTCCAATTTGAATTTGGAAGCAAGGTAAAGAAATGTTATATTAATTTATTTAATTGTTAAATAGATTTAATCTTTTAGAAATCAATCAAAGGAGTAGATCTATAAACTGATTAAAATACAAGTAAATACAGTTTTACTACTTTGGGTCTGTACAGGATCAATCGGTCTGTAACTCTCGATAATTATCCGACATACCCCTTGATCTATGATCTGAATAAGTAAAGTTTTATTTATGGTTTTTAATCTAAGAAAAGGATTGAACATGTCTGTAACACTCGGTAGATAATCCGACACACCACTTCAATCCTTTTGGCTTGAGTTAGAAGTAAAATTTTTGTTTTACGGTCTTTCCGCAGCTTAAGCCTAATGGCTTTGGGTAGCCTCAAAACCCAACAACTAGAACGTACTCATTTGGGGATGAAACTTGGTACTGACCTTCGCAGGGTGTTTAAGGGACCAAATGCATTTTTGCAGCTTTGGTCCACCGTTTTCTGATCTTTTGCAAAACCCGGTCGAAAAATAACTGATTTGCATCTCTTAAGTCCAATACTCGCTTTTGTCGCTCACCAAACCATTTGTTGTACTTGTAGAATGTATCCTCTGTTGGGTTTTGACGGTTCAAACCCATTGATTAAGTCTGTTGGGGTTTTGACTGTTCAAATCCATTTGTTTGCTTAAGATGCGGAAAGAACGTAAAACAAAATTTTTACTTCTAACTTAAGCTAATGACAGATCAACTTCTTAATTGATTTCTAAAACTTTAATCTACTTACCAATTAAATAGATTAATATAACATGTTTATACCTTGTTTCCAAATCTCAGTTGGAAAGCAGACCGAGCGTGAAGAGCTACACCTGGGAATGATTCGCCTCAGAGCACCAAATATATTGTGCCTCTATCAGTTATCCACCAGGACTAACCGGAGAGCAGTTTATTTCTTATTGCCAGAAATACCGTAAACTGCGGAATTATGCAAAAACACTATTCACTGCAAAATTCGTCAGAACTGATTTACGTCAAACGCAAAACAAATTTACGAACTTTCACGGTAACACTATTCACCGCAGACACTATTTGGGAGAGAAATTAGATTATCGATTCGATCAGACAGATTCGATATCTGAAAAATTTGTGTTTTACTCTCTACCCCTACCCCTCTATTTATAGGCAAATGAGGAGGTTCGTCAATGACCAAAATGCCATTGGTTTTTGTGGTATTTACAAAATTGCCATTTGGCCGAAATTACCAAAATGCCCTTGGGCCAAATCAATTTGATTTTGACTTCTTCATAATGGTTTGATTATTTTAATGGATTCTAAACCCATTAACCCAAAACCATTATGTATAGTAAATATCCAAATCAAATATATAATTGTCATATACAATTATATTCCTCTGCGGTTTTCGTACGGTAATTTTTATACAACGCGTCAAACACATTTATAAACTAACTAGTGTTTTTGTTCGTCATTTTAAATGACGTATAATTAATTATATCAAGTATAATTAATTATAACCATCTTAATATTAATTATAATCAATTTATAATTAGTCAGTAAGATTCTCCAATTAACTCCTATACGGTGTGACCCGATAGGATATGTGTTATGTTGGTAATAGAATTAAAACTGTTTTAACTTCTATAATCATGAGAGGCATCTGGCATAACGCATCATGACCATCCAATTACACAGATGATGCTGTACTGTACAATATCACGATCCAGTAAACTTTTTTACTCGTGTTAATTCTTTTGTCTCATAGTTATCAGATCAGTTTCAAGGTAGGCGTGTGTCATCCTTGCAAACTTAATCTTTTCTTGATCTTGAGCAGATTATCAAATATAATTACTCTTGTAATTATACCGCTAGCAGATAATCTTACTCTACCAAGGGGCCCATTGATACTATAACTCGTATTGAGATACGAGGGACAATAGTACTTTCGGTAAACCATCACTACCTCAGCTAAGCTATGTATACCGAAGAGCTACCGTTATAACTGCGTTTTACCGACAGCGTTAGGTAACAGTCACACATATACATTTCTTAGTAGGAAAGATGAATACCTCATACTTTAGAACTTAATACTGAATGAAAACATTAATGACACGGACACAATTCCATTTAATGTTTCATTCGGGGTCTGTCAAATACCATGTTCCTGGAACATATATCTATGTGATTAAAATGACATCTCTTGTCAAATGATTTGTAAAACATAACCATCTTTTAATCCACATACTAACCTTGTAACGGTAAATTAGTGTTCCTGCTAATTACCTTGGTTAGAGACTTTTAAGAATATATATCATCTATATTATGAAGTTTCACAATTCCATTTATTGACTCTAGTCAGATAAACGAATGATTCATAAATACAATAATACTCAAGGCAACAAAATGATATATAAATAAACATTCAATTCATGAACAAAGCTTTATGATAAATTATCGTATTATTGACTTCTAGATTATTACAAACTAACATCCTCCACTATGGCAGCCACGGACATTCTACGGCTAACTCGAAAGACATTGTTGAGCGACTAGGAGCAGTTTGTCATGATACCAAATCGGTATCCTCCATCACAGGTTTAGAAAATCTTCTTATAATTGGACGGCTCTATCACATCATTGGGACGTACTTTGCTCACCTTCTTTAAATTTCATTACACCTTGGATTTAGCTGCACAAAAACAAAGATGTGTTACTTCATTTTCCTCATAGTCTTATAAAATAATTAAATGAAATATTATAAACTAGACATACCACAACAAACTCTTCGAACATCTCTTTCAACCTTCTTGGCTTCTTCTTCCTGACTCCTTGTCTGAACCTACATCCGAACCACTTGTATTTTTCACAATTCTGGACCAGGTTCTCAGTAACATATTGCATACAAAACATGTGCACAAAAAGGTCTGGAGACCATCCGTATTCTGCTGTCAATGCACATTTGATCCCCTTGTGCTTGTCCCATATAACACAAACGAATTTATCAGCTTCAAGCACTTCATTCCGCAACAACTGCAAGAAAAAATCTCAATTCTCACTATCCTCCTTCTGCACAATTGCAAATGTAATAGGCAACAATTGGTTCTCATCATCATAGCCGCAAGCTATCAAACGCCTCCTCTCATACCGTTTAGACAAGAAGCATGCATATATGCTGATCACTGGTCTCAAATACTGGAACGCTGCAATGCATGGACCAAAAGCCCAGAAATTGGACAAGTCAGAAATTGGTACTTAGAGCCGGGATTCTTGTCGCAGATTTCCATAAGCAGTGGTTTCAGCAAGCTGTATGAACCCTCCCAACTCCCAAATTGTCAGGATATTGCAAGCTCACGACCCCTTCATAGTCGGTTGTATTTCGGGGTTACATTGCCATACCTAACCCTCATACAGTTTGCCATCTCTTGGATGCTCATACAAGGGTCATCCTTAATGCTGGTCTCAATAACATCGGTAGTGATTGATGTCGTGAGACATTCATGGTCTGTCCTTGTATATTCAGACCTACATGTGTGAGGCTTGTCTTACCTCGTTATAACCCATGCATCTCAAAAACCCGTTGCTTTTCCCCTAAGTTCGTAATCACAGTTTGGAGTCTTGCATACCACCTGAATTCGATCTCTGACATTTTTCTTCATTCTAATCTCCTAATTCTTATCAATATGGTACTCTCTAATCTTCTTAATCAGCTCTTTTTTACTTTGAAAAAACTATTCTGACGCCAGCTCACCTTTGTACTCAATCTGTCTCCCATAATAAGCAACATCTGCTTCTTGAAAAGAAGATATATCATTGAAGTCTGCGAACGGGTGCGTATCAGTCCGGCCACTAAGTGGCATATTCCCATATTCTCTTCGATGGGTACTGGACCATCTTCATCACAACCCTCCAGGTGATCAGAGTCCCAGTTTGCTCTCTCAAATTCATCTCCAGTTTGCATATCTTCCTCCGGAATTTTGTTAATATTTTCAAAATCTGACCCAGTTTCGTCGTCTAATGGTGCTAGTCTGGGGTGAGGTGATAGTGGCGGTAATGGTAAAGGCGCCACATGCACGGGTCTAAATAGGGATCTTGTATGGGGTCATGGTTGGGGTGATGGTGGAGTAAAGTGACTGTATGTTTCTGGGTCAGGTACAAATAAAGAAACCATGGGAGTGTATGGTTCTGGTTGTGTTGTATAATTGGGCGAAACTGAATTTTGGCCAGAACTTCCAACCCCTGACTCTATCAGAACTCTCTTGATGTAGATTTCTATGATAAAATTTTCAGTGGCCTTTAACCACCCATACAGGCCTCTCCATGCAGCATCACTTAGTAATTTCACTATGGTATGGGTTGGGGGTGTTCCATCGTTCACTCGGGTTGCCAATTCTAAGTTCCACCTTTCTGAGTTATAACCGGTGCATTCGTAAATCTGGTTTTCAAGTCCCAAAGTGAGATATCATCGAGAATCATGAATGAAGTAACTGACTTTTTGGAGTAATAAACCACATATGTATTAGTAAGAAACTTCTCACCACAGTGTAATGAAATCAAGGTCATGGCCAACAAACTACATTTTAGTAAATGGTAAGTAATTGGCAGGTTACTAATTTAAATGTATAAGTTGCTGAAAAAAAATTTAAAAAAAAAATTAAATTAAATAAAAAAAAATTTAATAAAAAAATTACCTGGAAATCACCTCAAATCGTATTCTCTTTCTCTTTTTCTCTTCCTCTCTTTCTCTTCTGTGAGTTGATTGAGTTGTGAGAGGGAAGAGAGAGAAAGATGGGTATTTATAGGGTCTGAAACAACAACAAAAATAGAGTTGAGAAAAAAAGGGAACCGGCTATTAAATTGTCAGTTTGGGTATTTTTAAAAATATCCAGCTAACGTAATTATAATTAATACTTTGTATTTAATTTTGGATATTAATAAAAATGTCGGCTGCACTGGTCTCCCTCCCTCCCAACTTAGACCAATCAAGAGCTGAGGAATTTTTTTTTAATAGAAAATAAAAGGTTGAAATGTTAAAAGTAGATCGAGTCTTTTTTTTCCTTTAAAAATAGTAAGGATTGAAACAATTTTTTTTTTCTTGAAGATGAAGGATCAAACTAAATTTTCAATAGAGATAAGGGATATCGAAAATTTGGTTCGGTGCACCCTAGGGGTGTAAACGGTCATATACGGATCGGATAGTGATCAAATCGTATCTTTATCCGTTATAATTTTCCGAATACGGATATGGATACAGATAGTTTCAAATACAGATACAAATCGAATATTAAACGGATACGAATATAGATTGGATATCGAACAAATACGAATACATATATGAATATAATTTGGATAATTAAAAATAAATTACTAATGTACATTCTAGTAAAGAATAACATATAAATATAATTTTTTCCTTCATAATTAGATCTAATATTTTTCATAATAAGTTTGTTGGTTACAAAACATATATCATATTACCGAAATAATTGTCACTAATCATATCATAGTTTTATATTGTTCATCAGAATATATATGTATATGCAATTTAATAAATCATTGGTATATATATGCAGCTTAATAAATCAATTTAAGAATAAATAGTATCTTTGTTGTGGTTTAGAGATGTAAATGGTCGGATCCGTATAGTTACAAATAGTTAAAAATAAAATCGTATTATTATCCATTATAATTTTTTAGATACGGATACAAATTCAGATTCGGATCAAATAATTTAAGTAATTTCCGGATTCGGATTCGGACAAAATCGAATAATATCCGATCCGTTTGTACCCCTAGTACACCCCGTGCCACAAAGTTACCTGCCAGGCTACACGGGAATAGGATGTACTGAAGCAAATTTTTGGTCCACCCCCTAGACCGAAAATTTGGTTCGGTCCACTCATTTTTTTTTTCAGGTTTAATATATTTTGTTCAATTTTTTTCAAATTTTTATTTGCAAATTTTTTTCATTTTTTTCAATTTTCAGGTTTAAATCATAAAATAAATAGTTTTAACTAAAATAATTATTTTTTATTTTTATTTCTGTTTTTGTATTAGTATGGTTAATAATGTTAATATTATTTGTAATATGTATATTGTTGTATATTTTGATAATAATTTATTATTATTATTGTTAATTCTATTGGCTTTCAATTATTTGTTTTTTCTGATATCATATTTTGTCGAATGAAATTAACAACAAACATTAATTTATTTACAATTAATTTTTGTAATAAATATAAATTAATTAGAAGCTCGAAGAAATCTAACAAAAAATTGCAAATAAAAGATCGAACTTTAAACGGCTATAATTTTTTTATGGAACTGTGTTTGACTTCAATTTGGAAAGCTCGTAAAGAGATCTATAGTGGAATTTTCAGAGCATAGCCAAATTTTATTTTGTCTAATGCAAAAGAAAAAGGCCCGAATGAAGAATTTGGTAAAGAGGAGCAAGAAAGGTCGCCCCATCTAGCTTCTTTCCCTTTCAACTTGTACAATTTGAGCTATCTGAAAGGCAGGATGCACTAGTCTTTGTACTGCTGACATCATGGCAATGGTTGATCGAGGAGCTGAAGTATAACTCCAAATGTGCTTTATCGGTTCAGGTACCGGAAGAGTGTGTTATGGTACCGAGACAGCAAGGAACGATGTGCTGCAATTAACAATGACAGCACATGTGATGGAAATTGCTTGAACGATGTGCTGCAATTAACAAATTTCTTTTAGTTGGTAATCAGGGCAAAAATGTTCAAACTTCAATTTGAAAATAAGAAACTACTAACAGGCTAACAGCTAAACCACTTACCAAATTAAACAAATTTGGTACAAATAAGTATACTTTTTTTTTTTTTACGTTTGCACAAACATGCCACTTACACCAAGTCAAGTTGTTGTCAATACATCACAACTATTAAAAAAAAACGATAGTTAGCAACATCACAGAGCTGAAATTTTATTGCAACATATGTAAACTGATTGATAGAGATAAGACTTGTCAAAAAGTACAAAATAGCTACAGAGTAAAAGAGTACCTTCCTGTTGAACAAATGATGTGTTATATAGCACCAAAATAAGACAGTGAGATAAAAATTGCATACTCTGTTAAACAAATCATAAACCAAAAAGGAATGAATCCCGTATCCTCTGTCGAACAAGGTATACTAGGCTACTAGCGCAACTGGATGATGCTACCTTTTAGGTGCATGGTGACAACCTAACATGGCTGTAAAAAATAGATTCAAAAACCACAGTACAAGATCGATCTGTGCAGTGATCTTCTGAATGTTTATCAAGATAGAAGCCAAATGACATAAAAAATCACCATTACAACATTCTTTGTATTTTGAACTGGTACAAATCATAATGTACATTTTTTTAGCCTTCATCCATCACTCCACAAAAAAATCATAATACACATTTTTTATGAACAAATTTGTGGCATGAGTTGCAAGTAACTAATGAAGCAGGTGATGCTAATATTGCCAACCAAAGAAAATGAGCACTTATCAACGGCCTGGGAGGAGCTTTCTCTGTGAAGAATCAGAAGCTGAGCTTGTCGTACCAAATCGAGCTGGTCTTACACGAGAAGGAGATAGGATCTCAACAAGCGATAGGTTGTATGAGTCTATGCCTAGCCGGCTTTGGAGCCAACCTTTTCTTCCTGAGAAACCATCTGTCATTACCCAGCAGTTGCCGAAGCCTAGACTATTAAGTGTCTTAGCAACAATTTTTGCAATGTCAGAGTACCTGTACGAAGTCGAGGAAATTTCAGATTGCTACAAGGGTGAAATTGAGAAATAATTACCCATTTCTGATAAGTAATTGGAGTATACCCATGTTGTTGTGATGATTACGGAACAATTTTTAACAGTCAATTAAGACTTAACTAGGCTAATGGTAGTGGGCATATGTCTCTCATAATGGAGACGCATTCAAATTCCAACAGGGGGAAAATCGGGATTGGGGAAATGGGCGATGCGTAGTTTCTATGGGGCTTTTAATAAAAGAAAATGATAGGAACTGACGAGTCCATGATGACGATGTTGGAACCCTTGTTGACCCGTTTCAGGTAAGAAATCTTCAGTGCAACTATCTCAGCCTCCACTTGCTTCGTGCTCCTTACTAGGCCTTTTAGCTTGCTAGGTAGCTCCTCCAATCTAAATATAAAGAGAAACAAAGGGCCATAAAGTCCAGCAAAAGAATGGTATCTCTCTTAAGTTTGTAGAGTTCAAATTATATAGGGGAAAACTTGACCTGTATTCTTTCAAAAGGATAGAAACATAGTCTCAGAATAAGCTGTTTGAAAATGCAGAACTTGCTAACAATAAATGATCTACAACCAAGACCTGGCACATTTAACCAGTTGTACCCAACCACTTTGTAAATCCCCATTGTGACATATATACCTTCTCTAATTGTAAGACCATCATTTTGTAAAATTAATGACAGTAAAGTATGTGAATGATCCGTTCAGTACTTACGGGATTGCAATCATGTTTTTCTTCGAAGCAGGTGGCAGTTGCGGCACTCCTGCTTTATCCTTATCCTTCTCTGAACGTATGTCAATCAGAAGATAATTTTGCGAGGATATTCCTTCAAGAGCTTGTGCAGGGGTTAAGTTCCCTAACAAAAGACGAAAGATCAAGTGTCAATATTTTGACATGATCCTGCAAGATTAGACCAGTTAAAAAAAATCATATTCAAAACCACGCAAAAAGGACCAGAGGAAATTCTCTCCATGTATAGTGTAATAACATTTTCATAGCTTCTGAAGTCTGCATCAGATAATAACGTATCATTCCTGTCCTGGTCTTGCCTGTATTAGAAGTACTTGTACATGGCTAGATACCAGGCTTTTCCGGGTTTTCTATTCAATCGTGCTTCCTTAGAACTCTGTCTTTACCAGAAAAAGGTTGCTTAATTGATTTCACTGATTGAATTTAAGTAACTACAAGTATTAAAGTAATACCCACTTACAAAAAATAAAAATTAAAGTAATATTGGTATCTGATGGTACTAATTGAATTTATCCTTTGTTTTCTCATACTATGATCTAGCAAAACAAGTCAGAAGTACCAAAAGCTGAAGTATCAAACCAATAACAAGGTTTCCAATACCTTTATAACCACGAAATGTGAAAGAGAATAGTGACCAGAGCGGTGGAAGGAGAAGGTACGCAAGAAACAATGCTCCAGCCGACACAACAACAACTGAAGGATCAGAAGATGTGATGGTCTCCACAGTTGCTGAAGCAATGGGCTTAGCCCCTTCTATCACTTTCGTAGTCTGTTGTGCCGCATCTGCAACGGTCTACTGAGAAAACATATATCAATAATTATCACAGATATTATCTCGGAGTCAAGTGAGGAATAGTTTATATGCATATGCTAACCAAAACATCAATTTTCTTGGCGTTGCCATGTTGATTGAGAGTATGTAAGATATGGTGGGTCAGAATTTGAATTTGTGCTCATTGCATCAGCATTATATACCTTCTTTGTTATATCCAGCCAATTCGACTCTATCATGACCTTATGTCCAAAGGAGGTAAATAATGCAAAAAAAAAAAAAAAATTAAAAAAATTTCAAAACAAAATGAAACACAAGAAACAAAAAGAATACCTTCACAGCAGAAAAGACAGGGCTAGGATCAACTCCAGCACTCTGGAGAGCCTCTTTAGCCTGCTTGGAGGCATCAGAAACCACTGGTGAAGCAATTTTCAAGGCTTCTTGACCAGCACTTTGCAAAACTGGCACAACTGCATCCACTCCAGGTTTCAGCACCTCACTCAAAACCTTGAAAACATTTGAGGCAAAGTCTACAGCCTTTGACCCTGCGCCGCCAACTTGATCTATTGTCTCTTCCACCTACAATTAACCCATCAGCACAGTAAAATTCTACATATCCAAAAAATTACAAGAATTAATGGCAAAACATTGTGTTCAATTTTTTATAATATGGTCAACTGGCATCTGATTTAAATACAAACACGCAGATAGCAACTAAGTTAGGAAGTTAATTATGCCCCAGTCAACTGGCATCTCGACAAGCCACCGAACACTGGTACATTGTTGAATATTTATTTATCAAATAAAACTTGAAGAAAAGGCATGGGGAAAGGAAATGCCTTGGTGATAGAGGAGACGAGATCTTCCTTGGAGATGGCTACAGCCTGGGCCTCGCACAAGGAACCGGGACTGGAGAAGAGAGCTAGCAATGAGAGCGACGTTGGCACTGGAGAGAGCAACGGAGATGTTCGATCACCGATGGATTTAATTTGGGGTCTTGGTGAATTCGTCGGTCTGGTAGTAGGCCGAGGCGGGAGCGACGGTTTGGTCACCGCCGCCGCTCGGATAAACAGCGCCATGTAGTCCTCTCTGATAATCGCAGTCTCGGTCTCTCTGACTCTCTCTGCTTACTGGACTGAGCACAGTTGGATGAAGTGGAGGGGTGCCACACAGAGGAGATCCGCACGCTTGGTTGAAAAATTCCCAGCTCGGATGGGGTTTGTACTGTTTGTTGTTTCTTTTGGTCTTTTTGGTTTGTAATGGAACTGAGAACTGACTTGTGTGGTACCTGTGGAATTGTCGTTATTGAGGTCTTCCCTTAGTAATGTCCAGCTCATCCATGGATCATTAAACTTATATAAAGTGAGGTTATGGTACTGTTTATAGCATATATCTGTTTGTATCGTGAATTAATATCTTCATTTTTAAATTTTAAACCGCTGAATCAATTTTCGTATAAATATATACTTGTAAATCAAATTTATATTTATTACAATTTTAAAATTCTTAAATTCTAAACCATTCAAAAGTAGGTAGTTTTCTATCAATTTAAAAAAACTAGTATAAAAAATTGTAATAAATACAAATTTTGCCATATCAGTAAATTTTTATATGAAAATTATGTTGAACAACTCAATTGACTATTTAAACTTTAAAAAAGAAATTGATTCATCAAATGGACCAAACATAGTAACATAGCCTCACCTTTTTTTTTTTATATAAAGATTTTTGTTAACTCTAGCATTAATTTGTTTTAGTATCTTTTACAAAATATGAATGGACATCTCTACGGTCTATCATCATTTATATAAGAGGAGGGATCTACTTACACTTTTTTTGGTAACACCGAATTACATCCTATATTTTCGAAGTTTTCAAAATCTAAACAGTTGATCCAAACCGTTTAACATGATGGATATATTAAAATGTATTTGCAGATCAAATTTTTTATTTTTTTTAAATTTGTTTACTATTTATTAATTATTTTACAAAATCGTTGTTTTCAGACTATTGAATTTTTGTACCCATCTTAATAAATAGTAAAAAAATTCAAAAAAAACGTAAAATTTGATCTGCAAGCGCATTTTAATATATCCATCATGTTGAATGGTTTGGATTGACTGTTTGGACTTTGAAAATGTAGGGTGTAATTCGGTGTCACCAAAAAAGAATGCAAGTGGATCCCTCCTCTTTATATAATTAAATTATTAAACCGACAGTTGGATATAAACACAATTAACAGTTATGATATACAAAATTGAATCTTCCATCTCTTTATAGGCGGTCCATTTCTTTCTTGGATTGACCACGAAACTCCAGTTCAAATGCATATATTTTTTGCCGAAATTTTTAAATATAGCACAGCCCCAAAAAAAATAAACCAAAACGGCACCGTTTCGTGAGAATTTTAAATTTAGCACGGCCGCAGATCAGCTGAGCGGCCCCATTTACTGGGGACCGCAGATCAGCTGAGCGGCCCCTGAAATGGGGCCGCATATCCGCTGAGCGGCCCCAGGGGCCGCATATCAGCTGAGCGGCCCCAGGGGGTTTTTTTTTTTAATTACGAAATATGTATTTGTGTTTTAGTTATTGTGTTATAAAAATAAATGTATTTGTGTTTTAATTATTGTAATGTTGTTTTAATTTATCTTTTTAATTACGAAATATGTATTTGTGTTTTAGTTATTGTGTTATAAAAATAAATGTATTTGTGTTTTAATTATTGTAATGTTGTTTTAATTTATCTTTTTTGTCGCAAGTTATTTTAGAAACGTGGTTCGTTTGAAATATTTTATATATGTCGTGTGGTTCTAATTTTTTTTTTTTTACGAGGAGATAGTGATATAATGAACAAAATAAATAAATAACCAAAATAAATAACAAAATAACAAAAAAAATAAGAGGCATAATATAACAAATAAGTCCAGTGCCTGATATAGTCTACAAATCATACATCTGTCTCTGCTTCTTCTTTCTGAACCCTCGACCCCGCCTGGAGAGTGGCGTCTCGTCTGTATCTCCTGAGTCTGTAGTGTCTGTGGAGTCCGCCGCCTGGACATCTGCAGACTGGACCGGCTCATCACGAACCTCCTCAATCTCGGATGTCTGCTGTACTCCAGGACCAAAAACAGTAGTCTGTGCAGACTCAGGATGCGTGAATAAATACGCCTGTCTGGCAATGGGGTCATCAAGGGTGGCATGATGTGAGGACTGTCCCGGAAACTCCGGGAAGGGCTCTGTCTGAACATACCCTGGCTGATAGGCAGGAGGATCCGTCTGTGTCGGACTGTAACCCGGAGAATACAGTCCATCTGCTGAGATCTGGTAATCCGGAATGCGCTCCCCCTCCTCACCCTGCTGCAGTAATTTACAAGTTAGTTAATCGAGAAATTTGGAAAAAAAAAACAATTGTTTTATATTTTAATTACAAATTATACCTGGGCAGCCGTATCAGCCTGAGATCCCATGCCCATACGCCCGAAGTCGCGCATCAACTCGGCAGCTCGGTCAAACACCTGACCAACAGTCTCAGCCTCATGTACAGGTCTAAACATGGGCTCATCGCCAGTGTACGGGACGTAAACATCAGGCTCGGGCTCGTCGGATATGTCGTCTACCGCATCAACTCCGCCCAAGCCAGCGCATCTCAGTAGAGAGTCGAGACGCGCCCTGTACCCACACTGGCACACTGCCGGTACGCTGTGCTTGAGGAGGACCTTCCCGAGCCTCTTCCAACCCGTGGTCACGGCCATCGTAGCCCCTATCACGCAACTCTTGACCAGATATAGTGCCTGCAAAGAAAAAAATATATGAAAAAGTTGTACAAATTAAATATTGTTAGTTTTTAACTTTAAATTTAAAATTAAACATACCGTGGCTGCGAACGGTGCGCCAGCAGGGATAAGACCGTGGACCAGTCCGGCACATCAGTCGGTCTGGCTATGACTGGGCGGCCTACGATCAGATGTGCGTAGGACCAATGCTGTAGTAACATGCATGGTCCAACAAAGGTCTTGTTCTTCTTAAGGCAGGCATTGTTAAGACCCCTTAACAATACACAAAGTCAGAGTTGCCTATACTCTACAATATTTGAAAAATTTAAATATGATAAGAATAATTTTCTTACCTGTATAAGCATGCCAGCGTAGCCGCACCCCAGTTGAACCTGCCCGCAGTGGGCAGGTCGCGCAGAAACGGAAGATAGCACAGCCGAACCTGATCTCCGTGTGAATCCGGAAACAACCGACAGGTGATCATCTCAAGAATATACGCGCGGATGTGTCGGTCAACAACCACCTATTATTTATATAAATTAGAACATTGTTTACAAGTAAATCTGATATTATTTGAATTAAATAAGGTACAATTTACATACCTGATCTGGATGATCCGGATAGTCCTTGAATCTGGTCCTCAACTTCATCAAGCTGATGGTACTGGGCGAGATCGCAAACCTCTCACCTTTCTTCTTCTCTTTCTGTAGCTGGTCGTGCGGGATACCCAGCAACTCCTCGCACAACGGACGGAAGTCCCCGTACTCGACACCCGTCACCGGCTCCCCGGTAATAGTCATACCCCACAGACAGCTGACGTCCTGTAGGGTGACAGTCATCTCAGCATGGGGGAGATGAAAGGTGTGCGTCTCGGGACGCCATCGCTCGATGAGGCCGGAAGATAACCCCTCGTCATGGTTCTCCTCCCGCATCTGTGATAGCTGGAATAATCCCATCGAGCGTAATGTCCCCCCGTACGCCGGCTGATACGGTAGCCACATGCGGTTGTGACGAACCGTAACCGCATCCAACCCCTGCATTTATGTAAGAAATCAGATCAAGTTCATTCATAAAAAAAAAGATTATGTTTTATTGTATTTTTATAAATATGACTAATTTATAACTTACCCCGGTGGCAGCCTCTAGAATCCGGTGCTCTGAATTCGGGTACCACAGGAAGTCGCTGACCCTGTCAATGCGACTCCGGATACCCGTAATATCTGTCTGTGATAGAGCACTCTCGATGTGCTGGGACATCTGATACGGAGTGGGTGGATGGGCATGGTGTGTACCTCTACTGGAAGATGGCACACCCATACTGGAAGACGGTATATCTCTACCAGATGCCATGCTGTATTTAATTTTTGGTACAAATCTAGTTAAGTATTGGTGCTAAAACAATTGATTTTGGCTATTTAATTTTTGGTACAAATCTAGTTAAGTATTGGTGCTAAAACAATTGATTTTGGCTATTTAATATACCTATTTAATTTTTGGTACAAATCTAATTAGTATTGGTGCTAACACAATTGATTTTGGTAAAATATACCTATTTAATTTTTGATACAAATCTATTTAAGTATTGGTGCTAAAACAATTAATTTTGGTTAAATATACCTACTTAATTTTTGGTACAAGTCTATTTTAATTTTATTGGTGGACAATTAAAATTTGGAACAATTCTAATTATTAACTCTAAATTAAATCCTAATTATCAATTCTAATCCTACACCCTAATCCTAAACCCTAATCCTAAACCCTACTCCTAAACCCTACTCCTAAACCTAAACCCTACACCTAATTACTACCCTAAACTAAAAAATTAAACAAGAATAGAAGAAGAGAAAACTTACCCGAGTACGAAGGGATGAAATTCTTGAATCGATAAAAAAAATGAAACCAGCGGCCCCCTTATATAGGCCTCCAGGGGGCCGCTCAGCGGATATGCGGTCCCCAGGAAAGGGGGCCGCTCAGCTGATCTGCGGCCGTGCTAAATTTCGAATTTTCGTCAAACGGTGCCGTTTTGGTTTATTTTTTTTTGGGCTGTGCTATATTTAAAAATTTCGGTATTTTTTGTTCATTCATCTCTATTTTTATAGACGTTAATAAATCAAAATTTAAATTATAAACGTTAAAATAAAATCATTATATGTGATCTATATTAATTTTTCTATGTGCTCATAAAAAATCATTTGAAAATCAATGTCTAGAAATTATCCACATTAGTACATTTTTACAAGTTCTTGATAACAACAAAAATAAGTTGAAATGTCACAATTTTTTACACATGCATAGATAAAATGATGATACGTTGATTCATTCACCTCAGACTCAAATTTGAATTATTCACGAATAATTGGTGAATCTTGTGATTACGCTTCCAACTATTACGGTCATTCATTTTTATAGTACAGTAATATGTTGAAATAACGTCATTGCAGATAAATTATTCGTTTTAATCTTGTAACCTCACTAAATAGGGGCTTATTTGACACATAAAAGAATATAATTAGAAATAATTTCAGTTCATTGAAGAGTCATTATTCTTAAGCAAATTTAATTATAGCTAGATTGAAGGAGCCGTTAAAGATAATAGAAAATGGAACTGGCTGTTCAGTTATTAAATAAAAAAAATCAGAGGCATCTATGCAATAGATAAAAGAGGAGTGCTATACTGAGAATATCATTGAGATTTTGAAAACTGAGAGAAATATTTTTCTCTAAATACTGATTTTGTTCTTGTGCTCTCTCACTTATTCACCGTTTTATAACGTGAATAAATTCAAAATGGGCCTACGTATTAGAATATCACTTTATTTCTTGACCTTTGGGTACGTGCAAAATTTAAATTTAAAATTGAGACCGACGTATTAGAATATCACTTTATCTTCTCAATTTGAAAATCAACGAATATCATTTTATCTTCGTTGTGTCACAAATTCAGCACTTCTTGCCAACTAGGATTCTATCTATTTATTTTTTAAGCCATTAATGCTTGTGCTAGCTGTAGATGTTGAAATAAAAAAGGCAACGAATTCGAGGCGAACTAGATATTCGTATTAATTTTTATAAAAAAATAAATTGTTCTAGTGTATTGATATTTTTTTAATATCTTTTGTTTTAGTTTAGTGTTTCACTTTTCTTATTTTGCGGTCATTGCTATCAATACCTGGGTTTTTCGTATAATTAAATGCCAATGATGAAGTACCGAAATTTTTATTAATAACCTCAAACAAAAGAAAAATATCAAATCTAACCCCAGCTCGAAATTTTTTTCAAAAATGACCCAACCGCCCAATCATTGGGCGGTCCGCACCCCCCCCCCTAACCGCCCCATGATTGGGCGGTCCTACCCCCCACCCCTAACCGCCCCCCCATGGAGCGGTTGAGTACAAATTTTTTTTTTTTTTTTAATATAACCCGCCCAGCCCCCCCACCCCCTAACCTAACCGCCCAGCCCCCCCTGCCTCCCCACACCCCCGCCCAGCCTCGCCCCCTGCCGCCCTCCCCGCCCTCCCCGACCCTCCCCGGCCCTCCCCTCCCCTCCCTCTCCCTTCCCCCTCCCCTCCCCTCCCCTCCCCTCCCCTCCCCCTCCCCTCCCCTTGGCCGGCCACCACCTCCTCCCTCTACCCGGCCGGCCACCACCACCACCCCCCCCTCTCTCCCTCTTGGTACAAAATTAAATTAGGAGTTAGGGTTTATAAATTAGGGTACAAAATTAAATTAGGGTTTAGCGAAATAAATTAGGATTTTGGGTACCACATTAAATTAGGGTTTAATTAGTAGCGAATTAAATTAGGATTTATGGTACAAAATTAAATTAGGGTTTATGTTTTATAAATTAAATTAGGATTTATAAATTAAATTAGAGTTTAGGTTTTATAAATTAAATTAGAGTTTATAAAGTAGGGTTTATAAATGAAATTAGAGTTTAGGTTTTATAAATTAAATTGGGATTTATAAATTAAATTGGGGTTTATAAATTAGTGTTAGGGTTTATAAATTAGGGTACAAAATTAAATTAGGGTTTAGGTTTTAGCGAATTAAATTAGAATTTAGGGTACAAAATTAGTGTTTCGATTTAAAATCCCTACATTATACATTTTTATATCTAAAATTGTGAAATTTAAGTTATTTGCAAATTATGCACTGCAGATACTATGGAGAGGGGCGGTAGTTCGTCCAGTACAGAGGCTCCCAGTGCATCCGGTGCAGAGCCTCTCGGTGCAGACCACGCTACACATGCAGCTGATACATTCAGCCCTCTTCTGTGGATTCCACACATTCAGCACAGGGTCGCGCTCGCATCTACGGAGGTACGTTGTTTTTTAAGCAATTCAGTTCAAATTACAGATTTTTAATATGCCATATAGTAAGTCGCTCAGACTGAAATCATTGTTAAATACAGGACGAGATGATGTTGACCGTGAGACATCGCACCTCCGGGATACCGTACGTCGGTCATCCTCTGATGGAGCAGTGCATTATGCATCTCGGATTGTACCAGCTTGCTACCATGCCACAGGGTCAGATCGACCAGGCTCTGATGAGCGGGCTCGCGGAGAGATGGCGACCGGAGACTCATTCGTTTCACTTACCCTTTGGGGAGATGACCGTGACCTTAGCAGATGTGAGCGCTCTATGGGGTCTACGGATCGATGGGGATCCTATCAGCGGTGTCTCCGACAGTCCACTTCATGTGGGGATGATACGGCGGCTTCTTGGGGTAGAGGATCCAAAGACGATACAGAAGAAGAAGAAGAAGAAGGATGATGAGGAGTTCCGGTATTCGGGGTACTGCATTAGCCTAGCGGCGCTCCGTGATCACTTTTTCCTGCATCGGATCACAGCCGAGACCACTGATCTGGAGGCCGTCAGGAGGTAATAATTGAGAATCTTGAAATTTAAATATGTTCGTGGACTCATCCGTGAAAATCATTAAATTTATCTTTACTATTTTATATTTTTAGGTATGTGAGGGCCTTTGTGCTGGATCTCTGTGGCAGCGTCATGTTCGTGGACTCCAGCGGTGACACGGTTCCGATTATGTTCCTCTCTCTGCTGACAGAAATTGAGAAGCCATCGAACTGGAACTGGGGCGGAGCTGTGATCGCCTACTTATACCGTAGCCTGTGCCATGCTTGCTTGGTAAGTTTTCACAAATATTTCGGAATTTAAATTACAATAATTAGGGTTCAATAATCACCAACACATTCACCTCATGTCCAAAATATAGGTGAAGAACAAGCAGATCCACGGACCGCTTCTTCTACTCCAGCAATGGTCGTGGTCTCATTTGCCGGTATGTCGGCCAGTTCGTCCATCTCTTGTCCCTTACTTGAGGAGGCAGGATGCCGAGAGGTGTCCCGCGTATGGTGCCATATGGGGCGACCGATTTAGGTACGAGAACACGGGCAGGGGGAGAACTGTGGGGATTTCATATGTCCGAAGTCAGCTCCAGATGCTTCACGAGAGTATCGTCGACTGGTTCCCCTACCGGGAGTTCTACGAAAGGAACGCATTTTGTCGACTAACATTGGAGCAGAGGCATCTCTGGTTTTATCGGGGGCCTTGTGTATGTTACTGGATTGTTGAGTACACGTATCCAGATCGCGTGACCCGACAGTTTGGTCTGGACGCATTTGTCCCGCAGTTTCCAGAGCTTGGAGAGGCTGAGACCACCAAGTTGCACAAGTAAGTTACTTAATTGCTCTCCTACCGTTACTTGTTCAGTTCTGAACTTGATTAACATTCTTTTTTTAATTTAAATGTACTGCAGGACTAAACACAATAAGCCCAACGTCGACTGGAGCACGCGCCACGCAGAGCATATCATCCAAGCACAGTCTCCACAGTTCCACATGTGGCAGCCTCCTACGGCCGATGATGTCACACTGGGCGCAGGGCCTGGAGGATTGAGGTACTTAGTCTGGTACCAGAGGTGGGGCATGCCCTCGGTATACCTCACGGGCCATTGGGGTGAGACCATTCGACGGAGGCTTTCTCGTGCAGGATCGAGTGGTTATATGTCATTCGGACCGATGCAGGCTCGCCAGGTAATTACTTACGAAACTAACATATTTAAAGCATTAAATGTTTATGCAGTGGATGAATCAGGTTGGGGCTTCCACGAATGGGTGTTGAATAACAATGCGTGGAGCGCTTACTACAATGAGTATGGAGTTCCGGTGCAGGTTGGACAGGTAGCAAAAATTTATTATTTATTCAACTTACTACTTATTTGTATGTAGCAAAACTAACATTGTTTCTATTAAGGGTGGAGCTCCCTCACGACATTCCACTCCGGAGTTCACTATGGATGACTTTATCGGAGATTATGCCGGGGATGAGAGACGGAGCCTCCACATGCCACGATATCCGGAGGCCAGACAGGCACGATGACGAGGCCAGTGGGAGTGGAGCACAGCATGCAGATGCATCTGCATCTGCTATATTTGGCACACCGCCTCCTCCGCCTACGTATCCATCGACCTGGGAGCCATGGGAGGTGCCTACTATGCCGCCTATCCCCCCACTGGTGGAGGATCCGTGGGCCGAGGCGGATACAGCCGCACAGGAGGAGGAGGTTCACGTGAGGTGTGTACAGCCGCATAGGGACCGCCATCCACCCCGTAGGTTGGATCTCTCCGGTCGTCGCCCTCGTCGTCGTCGTTAGGTTTTTTGTTCTTGTAGTCTGATAGCTTTTCTACTATTGTATATTCAGTTTGGAGTGTTTTATCTTATGTTGCGGACATTTAGATTACGTAGTTTGGATTTTTTTTTTGGTGGACTTACCATTTATATTACATATTTTTCACTGTTTATTACGTTATCCAAATCGACAATTATTATAAAAGAATCGACAGTTCTAACGTCAAACGACTCATCCACTTTCAACCAATTCTTATTTAAAATTATAATAATAAAAATAAAGCATTTTCATATAAAAATTACAATAGAAAAAATATATCTTCATATATGTTGTAAATATATCTACAAAACAAATATATATTTAATATATCTATAAAAAATATATATATCTTATAAATATATCTTAATGAAAATATATTTACAAAAACAAACATGTCTTAATATATCTTAAAAAAATATATATATCTTCTAAATATATTTTACTAAAATAAATATCCTAACATAACTGTAAAAAAAAAAAAAAAAAAAAAATGCCTAACCGCCCCCTAATGGGGCGGTTTTCTTGGCCGTGTAGACCGCCCAATCACTGGGCGGTTTGGTGGGTAGGGTGAACCGCCCAGTGATAGGGCGGTTAGGTTACTTTTGAAAAAAAATTCAGATGGAGGTTAGATTTGACATTTTTCATTTGTTTGAGGTTATTAATAAAAATTTCGGGATGAAGTATATCATATACCGAATTTTTAATAAAAGAGATTTAAGAAAAATATAATTCTGCTTCTGCTTCATTAAGAACACTCGACCAAATAAATTTATATTTTAATTGACGAAATGAAAGTAATTTGATTGCAGCTTTCTAGATATTCATATTATTAATCCCTTTAAATACGGACTGCGAATATTTCTCCTTTTAAATAATAAAAATTACCATAAAGCAAAATTAAAAAGATTTTAACTATAATGAAGCCTCAGACATCCAAGGAAGGAATTATAACAGCATCAACTCTCAAGCCTGGCGAAGGCGAAAGCTCTTAGGCGAAAACTGCGAATTTACTGAGTTTAATCCTCATCGGCTTCTTAATTGAATAAATTAAATCACCACCAAATTCCAAGCATTGACCGCAAATTAAGAAAAATATCAATCAAACATTCAATCAATTGATAGCAATGTAAAGGAAACACGAAAACAAAAGAGCAGATGAATGTAAAAGACGAAATTTACAAGATCCGATGATAGAATTGTTGGAAAAAAGGCATCAGACATCCAAGGAAGGAATTAAGCAGCATAAGCTCTCAAGCCTGGCGAAGGCGAAAGCTCTCAGGTAGAAACTGCGAATTTCGAGAAGCCTTGTTATCATCACATGCAATAAATAAATAAATAAACCTACAAAAAATTGTCGAAAGCATTTGAAAGACGAAAATCGAAGAACCCCATATCTCAATCGAGAATCAATTCAGCAAATAAGATCAACAGCTGAGAGAACATAGTATAACATTAAACAACAGAGTATTAGGGCTTTGATTCGAGCAGCGGTGAATGAAATCGTTGATCGGCATGAGGATTATTTATAAGCGACAGAGACAATTGGAAATGAGAATGCGGTGGCGGAGATCTAATCTAAGCAAACGACGATGGTATGAAATTTAGGGTTAGGGTTTCTGTTGGGCTGGACCTGTTTGAATAAATTCATAGCCCTGTTGAGAAAAACCTGGGTATATATATTTAATATTATAACATTTCTGGGCCTTATTTTCTTAAAAGTTGAATTAAGCCCTTTTATTTTTCTTGTGGTGTTTTGGGCTTTCTTTTGACTAAAATCCAGACCGATTGAAAAGTGATGATCAACATGTTGGTATGGAATTTAAAATTCAACCGGGTTTTAATAAGGCTGGATCATTGGTTTGGTCCAAATAACAAGAAGACATTTGATTCAAAATTTCTACTAGCTCTCTTCATTGTTGGATAGCATTAAGAGGAGTTCAATGTCAAAATGTCATGCTTTGGTGTCAACTAAAACTTTACCATAAAATTCAAACTTCTATGTGGCTTGTTCAAAAATAAAAATAATCCATACTAAAGATATATTTTAGTAGGAAGGTTATGACAATTTACTCATTTAGTGGGGTAAATATTTTAACAGAGTAGTTTTGACTTCATGCGGCGCACAAACTATATGCAAAATTGTTTTACTCTACAGTCCGTGCAGCCAAAACTGCTCTGTTAAAATCTATACCCGTTTAGTGCCCTTGAGGCTTGAGCTCAATCTGTGTGGTTTTGGATACGAGAATGTCAAAAATTAATTTTCTAATATGGAATATATATATTCAAGGTGTGATAGGTACATGTAAAGATTTTTGTTATTGTTATCTTATCAAGCAGGGATATGTATAAGAAAATTTCCATTAACTTATCAGGGGTCAATCCCCTATTTTTATTAACCTCAATTAGTTACAGTAGAAGAGTTTCTGAGAAGAAACTCAGTTTTTTTATGGTAATGGCATTGTATCCGTTCTCTTAAAAAAAATTAATATATACAAAGTTAAATATGATGATTTTATAATCATTATTTAATTAAATAATATGTATTGACATGATGAGGTTATTCATATAACATGCTGCATACTATTGCTTGATTCCTGATTTATATATATTTTAAAATAATGAACCATAAAATATATAACCTTTAGTTTTATTTTATGATATTATGTACATGTTGTTGTTGTTGTTGGGGTAAACATTTTATAAATTCAGATATGAATGAAATTAATCAAAATAAATTAAACTAAAATTGTGTTGTTCACATCGCGATACGCCATTTTAATTGTATTTTAAACTTACAGTACGATACCAGCAAAAATACTATCAAAATAATTCAAATTGTCAATTCTTAGGCTAAGCACTTAAATCAGGATGGATTAATAGAAGGAACCATTCATAGAAGTGACGGGCGATAACTAATTTAATATACAATACTTAAGCCGGGATCCGATTAATAGAAGTCAACATTAATCCAACATGATAAATAACATCTATTTAATTTCTGATATCTATTCTCTCAGTTTTATACTTTTATTGGATACAAACACAAAAATAGGTCACAGATTGAGATAAAAGTTATGAAAAAAAGAAAGGTAAAGAGAACCAATGAAGAACTAGAGAGTTGAATTAGTATATCTGTAAAATGAAATCACTGAGGAGACAGAATGGATTGTCAAATATATTTGGTGTGAGAGGGACGGCCCCATAAGTGGGCCCAACAGAACTAGTTGTTGGCGCCTCTTCATTATTTTTTAATTAAGAATTACTTGTTTGGATTAAAGGAAATAACAAATAACATTTACAATAATGCATTTCTGGTTTAATCCTCGGAATTTTCAAAAATTATGGAGGCATTTGAGCTCTCCTCTTCTAACAAATATAGATATGTGCTGAAATGGAAGCTTTAAGTTTTCCAAATATGTTTGCAAAACTTATAATCATTGCAGCTTTATGTAGTAAAATTACTTGTTTACAAATGGAGTATATAAATTAATTATCATTTTATTCGCCAATTATTCATTATTGGGGGAATTTCATGTATGCCCCTCAAAAACATAGAAATTACGTATTTCCCCCTCTAAAGTTCATAATATCATATTTACCCTTCTAAATTTCAAAAACTCACAAATTTACCCAATGAATCAATAATTTAAATTAATTATATTTAATATTCTCTTAAATAAATTAATCACCTAGTCCCTCTCTTCCCTCTCTTGGAGTTCGTTTGATTTCAATTTTCATTTTGATTTTAATGGATATTTTTAACATAACTTTGGTGGTTTCTTGCGAGCTACACCATTCCTCTTCAATTTCTTCTTTCCTCCACAGTTCCCAACATCTACCAGAAAAAGAAAGAAATTATTGCCGTGGTAAAAAAAGAGAAGAGGGAAGTAGAAGAGGGAAGAGGGGTTAGGTTTATTGGTGACATGGATAATCATGAAATAGGAGATGGCAGTATTTTCGGGAGAACAAAGAGAAAGGAGAATGTTTAATTAGAGAGAAGCTTCGTATTTTTTTTTTTCTATTTTGGGCACTAATTTATTGTGTGAAGCGACGATGAAGAAGAGGGCTGCGGTACAGGAAGGTGGAGCAATACAACAGAAGGAGAAGGAGAGGAAGGAGAGGGAGGGATTAGGTGATTTAGAGATGATTAAATACAATTAATTTCAATTATGAATTAATTGGGTAAATTTGTGAGTTCTTGAAATTTAAAAGGGTAAATATGATATTATGAACTTTAGAGGAGGAAATACGTAATTTCTAAGTTTTTGAGGGGTATACATGAAATTCCCCCTTCATTATTTGTCCATTAACCTTAATAAACAGTAACATAATAATAGATAATGATAATGTTTAACGGAAAAAAGAATAAAATACAAATGAATTAATTCTTAATGGATACAAATATAAAAATTCCTCCGTTAATTTGTATTGTATTAGTTAACATTGATGCTGGTATTGAGTTGCAGAGGGTTTGTCTGTAATTGGGTTTCTTTTCAGAGGGTAATGGTAGCATAATTTTGGGTAAAGAGTTTAACAGAGTACTATTTGCTTCATGCAGCACATGGACTATAGAATCAAAGCAGGGTTGCATATGGTCCGTGTGCTGCATCAAGCCAGAACTACTCTGTTCAAATATTTACCATAATTTTGTTTTAGCTCTTTTGTTAAGTTGCAATATTTATTTAATGAAACGGATAGCAAAGCAAAATTTTCTTTTAAAAAAAAATTAAGATGTTGACACTGGGGACAGCTAGCCCCATAACGAAATTAAAGAATAATTGCTAATTAAATTCCGACAGCTGGAATCATGTCAGGTGGGAAAATATATGTTAGCAAAACACTTTGTATTGTCTCTGCATCTTTATTGCTAAATCAATCACTAATGGATGTTCTCTTGTTTTAAGGAATTTATGGTACGAGAACAAAGAAGCAAGTGGCGGGATAATAATAATCTTGCTAGACCTTTTTTTTCCTTGAATCAATGCATGATTAGGAGTACAAGAAGCATTTTCATATCCTTACTTGTTATGTTAACGGAAAAAAACTTATTCTTATCCGTACTCGATAATCCAAAAAAAAAAAATCTTATATGTATTCATTTTATCGAATACGGTACGGATCGGATAAACAGATAAGAGAGTACTATTAAATACATAAATATAAAAAAATATAAATAAAACTATATCATATCATTCATCATCTTTATATAGGATAAACGGTAAGAAATATTCACATATATTTTTACCCGTTATGTTAACAAAGAAGCTTCTATTATTATTTGTATCTGATAAGTTAAACAAATAAAACTCTACCCGTATTTGTCTTATTAAATACGATATAGGTCGAGTAAACGAGTAAAAGGATGTCATTGACATCCCTATGCATGATCTGTTTTCAATTGTTTACAAAACCATAGAGCATGCTCAACATTTCTTTTGTGAGATAATGCATGTGCCAATTAATGGAGGGAAAAGAGGGGTCTCTGTGTAGGAGCTTTCACTTTTCTTTTTCTTAGAAAACAATGCATGCACAAAGGGCACTTTGATCTGTGTAAATGGACTTAAATGCAACTGTTGTACTGTTCGTGGTGCTTATTTCTTTCTCCCCCCCCCCCCCCCCCCCCCCCCCCCCCCCCATTTATTGCTGTTGGTAGTTGTTAATGTTGTTGCTACAATCAAGATTCACCAAATAGAATATATGTTTTCAAGGAGTGAGGCTTTGGTAATATAATATACAAATTACGTAATAGTCTGCACTATGAATTCATATTTGAGTTTTTAATGTTTAAACATTCGATCAAAACCGTTCAATATAATCTTTATATAAAATGATACATGCATACTAATTTGTTAATTCTTTTTACTATTTTTTAGATAGATAAAAAAATCATCCGATTTAAAAGTTCTGGACGATTCAAAAGCAATAGTTGTCCTATTTTAAAAATATATATATATATTATGATTTCAAAAAAAGCAATACTTGTCTATCTATCTTAAAAAATAGTGTAATTTTGGTTTGCAAATATATTTTTATATGGAGAATATAATTAACAGTTCAGATCGACTGTTTGAACTTTACAAATAGAGACATTGATCCATAGTACGGGTCAATCTATAATATGCATATTACCATAGCCTCACTCAAATTTAAGATAATTGATGTTTTATGTTCAAGTTTATGAGCCAATTCCTTGTTCTTTAAGGAACGAGATGTATAAACATTGAGTTTATTTTTTGTCACCGTGATAATAAATATTATAATTTGACAAAATAAAAAAATACATTCAATTGAGATTGGCTTTTGCTCATTCAAGTATGATACAATTTGTGAATTATTTGTTAGGGAATTAATAGCTACAAAACTAGATTATTAATTTTCAAGTTGTTTGATAAATAATCAATTATTTTTAAATTGTTTCTAATTTTTGTATTCATGTCATGAAGAACGTATGAACAATTTTAAATTTTTTATACTAACGAGAATTGTATAAGTAATCATGATTAACAGATAAGTATGTTGTCAATATAATTTATAAGGAGGGTTAGTGCCATAAAATTTCACAATATTTTTTTTTTCATTTGTATTTCAAAACTTAAAATTACTGTCGAAATCCATGAACTTGTTTTTATTGTTTTTCTTGATGTATGCATTCCTATAAAATTTATAATTTTAAATCCGTTTTATACTAGATCAAGAGGTCTAAAACTAAACACAATAGACTCCCTAATTTTATTTACACTTTGATTAAGTAAAACAAATAAACTTCAAAAATGATAAAATCTACGTTTATGTATAACTCATTGAAAAGAACAAGATTACGATTTGAATTCCGTGTTTGAATTTTAATTATAAATTATAAGTTATTTTATGCATTTATTTTTCATTATTTATTTTACTGCTTGACTTTGTACCAACTGAATTTTAAAATTTTAAAATTTTGTATGTACACACATCACTTTGGAAGTAGATCAGTTTTAATAATTTAAATTTATCAATTGAAATCAATTCAATAGATTCTTAAAGTTGTATTTACCGAACCTTATTGGTGAGCACAACACGACGCTAATTTTGCTCCTAAAAAAACAATACATAATAAAATTAATTGTGCGTAAATGTCTTTACACGCAAAGAAAATGGCACCCAACTAATGGCACCATAAATCCAAAGAAAGAAAGAAAGAATCTAGTTGTGTGGCATTGCCTATGGACTCAAGTGACTCGACCTATCTATAACCGCTATGAACCTTCTATAGTGCAAAAAGATAGGATTCACATGTCCCCCACTCTCTCTCTATTGGAGGTGATAAAGGGTCAAGTTCAGGCTCCTTTCTTTGCAAAAAGATTTTAGCACTATGGCTTAGTCGCTAAGAAAAATTTAAACTTTTAAGGGCACTATCGGAAATTAATAGCTTAACCTAGCTCTTACCTTTTCATCCACTTTGGATTTTATTTAGTGGGGAATAATAAGCAAAAGAATCAGCCGACTATTAATTTTGCTTTCTTTATCTTTGTTTTCATGCTTTTCTCAAGTTATGATGATGATCTAATTTACAGGAACCCCACTAATTTTGGGAATCAAATCTGCTTCTCTTATTTTAGAAAAGTAAAAAATATGTTTGTCTTTATCAAAGCCGTTCAAATACTTTTTAACAGTTTAGATTTGAAGATTAAATCTGTTGTTGTTCACTTGTTCTCTTCTCTTTAAAATTTGAACCGTTGAAAATATTTTAACGGTTAGATGAAAAAAAAAAAAAATAGATTCCTGTTTCTTTAAGAAAAGAGCAGCATATTCTCACCGCTAATTTTGGGTAATCGGAATGGAGAAAATCCATTTGTATTCTTCGGAATCAGAGTAGGTCCGATGCCCATCGGACCTATCTTGGTTCGATAGGTATGATGACCATTCGATATGCATCAAGATTCATGTGATCTGCATCAAAATCCGTACAAGTCTGTATCAATTTCTGTGTGCATAAATCTTGATGCTAATTATACGGTCCTAGAGCTAATTGAATCTAAATATAGGTCCGATGCCCATCGGACCTACTCCTATCTCGTATTCTTCATTTTATTCATCTTACTTTGTTTGGAGATAGAACTAAGACTATGAATTTTTATATATAAAAAAAAACTAAGACTGAGAAAAGAACAATGATCTAAGATGTGCTCTTCACATGATATTATTTTTTTTTACCGTCCTGCACTATATGATCTGCTCTTTTAGTTTATTCCTTGGTGGGAAGAAGTTGTGCAATAATATATTTTATTTCTATTGAAGAAACTACTCAAAAGAGCATCTTTTGAGTTTAATGCATGATCACCTTATCATAATGGAAGCCAATTCGGCCCACGCCTATAATGCACGGGACCCTTTAATATTAATACGGATCTCAATCGGACGGTCCAAATCTGTTAACGCACGTTCCGTTAATGTAGAGGATACAAATTCTACCTCTCTATGATAGTTTTCAGTGACTGGAGGTGCTCCGAATTTATCATCTTCTTCTTCTCTACAATATGTATAATTTCTCAATCTTTTTTAGACAATTTAGCTCTATACTTCTCCAGATTTGTCAAACCCTAATTCGGGTCTATTCTCTTAAAAACAGTAAAAACAGTGCAATCAAATTCTGGACTATGTGATCAGCAGTTTTCAAAGTGGCTTAATAAATAGTAAAAAATATCAAAAAGTGTAAAATTTGGTCTCCAAGCAGATTTTAATATAGATTAAATATCTAACTGTTTGGATCGACCGTTTGAACTTTGAAAATCGAAAAACGAATCGTTTGCACCAAGAGCTTGGTGCAAATATTTTGAGCTTAGCCACTCTCCTCATACCTAATGTTCAAAATTAATGGAATCCGGAGACAAGACTTTCACATTTCTTTGTCAAAAAAAAAAATAATACTTAACTAAAGTGAAATATTGTAAGTTTTATATTCCGATCCGAGGATTATACTGATTAATTTGTTGAATGAATGCCTTAAATCTTTACTTTGATGAGAGTTCTAATACAATAATTGTTTGTGCTGTAAATTATTGTAACCTCATTTTTCATATATTATCGAAATTAAAAATCCAGAGAATAGAATTAAAACCATTGATTTTGATTCTCTTCGTAAATAAGATGTGCACAGAAAAACTATTGTAACTGGAAGAGTATTTGTTTTGTGTTAAGATAATAATTAAGCAGTGTCTTAAATCATCAATCTATTAGGGCTGCAAACGAACCGAACCGAATCGAACTTACCTCCAGTTTGAGTTTGGTTTGAATTAATTTCGAACAAGGTTTGGTTTGAATTAATTTCGAACGAACTCAATTTCGAACGAATCCAATTTCGAACCGAATTTTTTACGAACTCAATTTCGAACCATTACGAACTTTGTTACGACTTACGATTTATGACTTCTGACTGGGCCATAGTGCGAAATTACAGCACTTCAATAAAAACTCAAGTATTCAAAGTACAATTTAAATAAAACCCAAATATCAATAGAAGTACAATTTAAATAAAAACTCAAGCACTCCAAAGTATTCAAAATACAATTTAAATAAAAACTCAAGCACTCCAAATTAATTATAACCAAATACCACACTCAGTTTGAATGTACGCAACAGGGGATTTGGGCGAGAGAGGAGTCTTTGTTGTGAGAGGCCACCAGAGAGAGAGAGAAGACGTGAGGGAGATTATTTTGGTACTTAACGGGAGAGGAATTTGGGCGAGCGGTTTTGGCGTAAATTAGCGGGAAGAGGGAAAAAAATTGGAGGCAGTGGCGGAAAAAATAGCGGGTTAATTGGTTGAATGGAAAGGGAGCGAATTGATGACATGGAAGAGATCTAGACGTTGGTAAGAGGATAGATCTAAGGGTGTGAAATTATTGAGGTGATCGGATTGCAGGATTTGTGGGGTCACTCGCTTAGTTAATTATTTATTTAATATTTTATTGAGTGAGTCTAAAATTGCATTGCAGTGATACAAAATAAAATTAGGCAGCAAATAATTTGGAAAAAAATAAAAAAATATATTTCAAACTTTTTACATTTTTTTTACTTTTTGCATGTTTATTTTAATTTTTTAATTTTTTTATCAAATAAATAAGTATTTTTTGCATTTTTCGAATTTTTTTTACAGCAATACATATAATTTTTTTTTTCTAAATGAATAGCTGATCAATAACATCATTTTTTGCATTTTTTAGACATATAAAAGAAATATTGTACCTTGATCATTTTTTTGACAGCATTTTTTTCATTTTTTTGCATTTTTTTTGCATTTTTTGGCATTTTTTTGGCATTTTTTGCATTTATTTTCGGACTGTTCATTTTACCGCGGGAATTCAACGGTCGATCTGCAACAAAATAATTTCAAATCTGATCTATAATGATCAAGGTGCAATATTGAACGTAACCAACATAAAAGTTCGAAAGTTTTATTATGTATGAGCTTTGATCCAACACGAAATGTTTATGGCCAGACGATACTTCAATTTTCGATCAACTAGATGGATGGGTAAATCAAAACAAAATTTTATCAAACTTTCATGGAAGATGATAAATGCAGTGCTATTTGATTTCAACGGTTCCGATCGAACCACAGACGATATATTTTCGTGCACCTTCATTAACTCACATGGCAAGAGTTTATGTCTCATGAAACATATACTCTTGCTTTCTAAGTTAATGAAAGCGCACGTAAACATGTCGTCCGTTGACCAATCGGGGCCGTTGAAATCAAAGAGCATTGCATTTATCATCTTCCATGAAAGTTTGATAAAATTTTGTTTTCATTTACCCATCCATCTAGTTGATCGAAAATTGAAGCATCGTATGGCCATAAACATTTCGTGTTGGATCAAAGCTCATACATAATAAAACTTTCGAACTTTTATGTTGGTTACGTTCAATATTGTACCTTGATCATTCTAGATCAGATTTGGAATGATTTTGTTGTAGATCCACCGTTGAATTCCCGCGGTAAAACGAACGGTCCGAAAATAAATGCAAAAAATGCCAAAAAATGTATTGCTGTCAAAAAAAATGAAAAAGGTACAATATTTATTTTATTTATTATTTTTTATTATTTAATAGTTTCTTAAAGCTGAAATTAATTGAACAAATTTATCAAATTAATAATAACTTTATCAAAACAAAGAAAAAAACGAGAGAGTTGAGACTGGATTATCCGAAAAACTCAGAATCCTTTCATAAAAAACAAAATTTCTGGTATAAACACGTGAATTTTTTTATTTGAGCTTGTAATTGGACCAGGCTTTCTGTTTCAGAAGTCATAATTCAAAGCAATTATGGACTGGACGGCTTATATTTTCATCAGTGAACATAAGTTATCAGCAGAAATTAACGGTTCACGTTTGAGTTAATTTCGAACTAAATTTGGTTTGCGAACCTATTTCGAACGAACTAGGTCCAGTTTGAGTTTGGTTTGAATTAATTTCGAACTAAGTTTGGTTTGAAATAATTTCGAACGAACTCAATTTCGAATCGAATTTTTTCCGAACTTTTTCGAATCAAACTCGAATCGAATTACGAACTGTGATTTTTTTGTGCAGCCCTAAATCTATATGATCTAAAGCTTCAACAAAATGAGACCAGAAATAATGCAAAAATTGATATTTTCAACAAATGGTGACTGGCTGTTTATTAGTATATTTTATCAGGGAAAGTTCAAATATTTTCATATTTTTGTGTCCATTGTAACTCTACAATTAAAATTTTTAATAATAAAAATTCTAAAACGCAAATGTCAAAATAAAATATAATCGTTAAATGAGGTATATATTTTTTCTCTACACGTATGTAAAAATTATCACTTTTTAGTTTTATTATTATATGGATCATTAAGTCGAAAATTCAATGTTTAGAAATTATGAGAATGACTAATGTACATCGCGGATTAAAGCCTCTATTTTAATTCACGCTCATATTTTACAATTTCAAGATTCAAACAACCAATTCAAACCACTCAATATGTTCTACATAATAAATTGTACTTGGAGACCAAATTTTACATATTTTGAAATTCTTTTAACTATTTTTTTTTAGATAGATATAAGATTGTTTTTTTTTTTTATGGTCAAGAATTTTATGTAAAACAACCATCAATCTTGTATCTATCTAAAAAATATTTTAAAAAAAATTAAAACTTTATTTTCAAGCACAATTGAATCTGTAGATCATGTTGAGGTAGAAGATCTTGTCTCTAAATTAAGAATTTATATAATGAAGACGCTTGGACCATCAAATAAATTAAGATAATCAACGGTTTAGATTAAATTCATGATTTCAGCTCATACTATTATTTTACAAGATTAGTACAATACATACGGTCAATGTACCTTGATACCGTGTCCAACCGCTGATCAATAACCGGCCACATATCAAAATGTTAAAATCTGATCTGTTAGGACCTGCTTTTGGTCCCACTCAAATCATATGATCAATTGAATATAAAGTTGTGACTTGACCCTTCTACCTGTAGTATTCAATTTTGCTTCTCTTTCTGTGGAGATAGGAGTAGGTCCGATGGGCATCGGACCTACATTTAGGTTCAATTAGCTCCAGGACCGTACGATTAACATCAAGATCTATGCGCACGGAAATTGATACATACTTGTACGGATTTTGATGCAGAGCACACGATTTTGATGCAGATCGAATGGTCATCACACCCATTGAACCAAGGTAGGTCCGATGGGCATCGGACCTACTCTGATTCCCTTTCTGTGGCTGAGGGGATTTGAGTTTAGAAAATCTATATATACTTTTCTTTTTATTTATTAAGGCCGGAAAGCTCCTTTCCTTTCGCTATCTTATCTTTCCCTCTATTAACGAGACATTCATTACTTTAGGGATTTTTGTTTGTTATTGTAATATTTTATTCATAAATATTTATGCTCTGAAAATTATATATTTTTGTATAGAAGGTCAATGTTTGAAATATGATGCATAGGCGGATGGTAGTGGAGAGAAAAGAGGGCTAAGTCTCCATGTAAATTGAAAATTTTGTAATTTTGTCTATTAAGCTTGTAATTTTTCTATGTATTAATACTTTTAAGCTCGGCTTAGATAATGAAATTATACCACATTATATTTTTCAGTACTCTCAATTTCAATTTTTTAGTTCCAACCTCTAATCGATGTTTACATTGGAGATAATTTGTGTATTTTGCTCATCATGCAAAAAAATTCAAATGTGCCTCAATTAATCAATCTACTAAGAAGAATATCACAACATTAGCAAAATTTATTATTAATTACCTAAAAAGTTGTTCTCATTTTTATTATTTAGTGAAACTAAATAGGAATATCTACCATGTCATTACAAGAATCAATCTGGTCTAGTGGCAAAAGACAACACTCTCTGTGTAAGAGATCGAGGGTTCGAAATCCGAATAAAAAGTCTTTTATGAACAATTAAATGAAGTTGGTAGGTTAGATATCAATCTTTCTGCTTCAGACAAAATATTATGAAGCTTCAGTGATTTCAGGTTCTAATTTCTAAATACTGTAGAACTAAAAGTAAAACTGCAAAACCGCTTGTGTTAAACTTAGGGGGGGGGGGGGGGGGGGGGGGTTCAATTTTTTTTTTTTCTGAAAATATGAAGCCTGAAGTCTAACCCAAACTCTATATTTTTCTTTGAATATGTTTTTTTAGTTGAATTTTCTAAGGCCTGAGAAAGATTGATCACATTATTCATGTGGCTTACAGTATTAACCAACAAAGTAGTTTTTCTTCCCTTCTCTTTTGTTTATACTTACATTGTTATGGATCAGAGATAAAACTTCATGTTGTTCTCTTTATTTTTGTTTGTCTCAGTCATAAACTCATAATTGTTAAATTTATGATGCGTCATCGTGTCTTTCATCAAATAAAGGATGTTAAAATTTATATAATTGTTAAATTAAGGATCAGAGATAATATTGAGGCATCATAAAATACATGATGTTAAAATTTAACATCCCTTCTCTTTATCTTAAGGATCGAAGATAACATTTTATGATGCTTTATCGCGTCTCACATTCTTTATTTCTATTTCGAAGTTTAAACAGTTAATCCGAACTGATCACATGATTTCCATATTAAAATGTGCTTGAAGACCAAATTTACAATTTTTTGAATACTTTCTACTACTTTTTTTATATGTACAAAATTATTATTTCTGGATCATTAAAAATAATAAATTTGTATCTATCTAAAAAAGTAGTAAAAAAGTTCCATAACATTAAAATTTGGTCTTTAAGCACATTTTAAACTGGAAATCATGTTGATCAATTCGAATCGACTGCTTAGATTAAGAAAATAAAAATTAAGAATGTGAAGCACCATGAGACATGAAAGAATTGAGACATTTGAACCCTCCTCATCTTGAGGAGGGTTAAAATGTCTCCAGTAAGAAATGTGAAGAAAATTTAAACCCTCCTTGAACACAATGAGGCAGTTGAACCCTTCTTTTATTTTATTGGGAGTAGAACTAGGGTGTTCTTAAGTTCACCAAGTTTTTTTTTTTTGAACTCAATTCTAATTTTGTATAGAGTCAAGCAAAAGTGATTCCCGTAGTGGCGGTGAGCGAAATGGGAGCAGCCTAAACTGAGGGGTAAAAAAACGTTCAAAAAATGTATACATTAAAATTAATTTATAAACCTTTTAATTTTGATCACTTGACTTTATACTAAATTAATTTGAAAGTTTAAAATTTGTGTATGTAGATGCTTCACTCGTAAGGTAGATATTTTTTAACAGTTTGGATTCGTCACTTAAAGCCAATTCAATAGGTATTAAAGTTCTGTACACAAAGGAGTTTGGCGAATTTAAAAACACCCTAATTCTACTCTTTTATTGGAATATAAACTTTGAGTGGTTATAAAGAAAAAAAATGTTTGGAGGGGCTATTTGTCACAAATCAAGTTTAGAAGAGTCATGTGATATTATCCTAATTAAAAAAAAAGCAAATTCTTCTATGGACATAAGGACCAATTTGTAAAATGAACATATTTTCATTTTCAAAGTTCAAACAGTCGATCCGACCGTTCAACATTATCTCCATATTAAAATGTACTTGGAGGTCAAATTTTACATTTTTTTGAATTTTTTTACTATTTATTAAGTATTTTACAAAATTCAATGTCGCTGTAAGTAAGTTAAAAATTTAAATTCAAATTGCATGGCGCGCTCCTGAATAACATGACAAATAATACGATAAATTTTAAAATTACATGACAAATGATACATAAAATTTTCAATTACATGATAAATAATACATAAATTTTAAAATTCAAATTGCGTTGCGCTGAATGAAACACGGACATAGCCTTTCTGCTAAGTTTTGACCGGTCCTTGTATAAGCAGTGTTATTTTTTATTTTAATTCTTATAATTTTGAAGTCCTAATGTTGATAAAATTATTTTTTGCGCAAAATGTTTACTCAAATATTGGAACCCCTTATCACCACAAATAAAAATAAATGTAAAATTAATTTCGCATGCATCATTTTAGATTTCAAAGTCAGACGGTGCCATGTGGAGAATTAAAAACATGCCCCCACATTTATTCAGAAAAGAGCAAATAATTATTTTTTGGGGGTAAAGTTGACCTCCTATTTTTTGTTTATCTTATCTTGCAAGTTTTGACGAACTCTCATTCATTTGTGTAATTGTTATCATTTGTTTAGACACAAGTTGATTTTGAAAAGGGCGAATTAACCAGACACTCGTTTGAAATGAAACTACTCTAGATACCTTATACGAAAATAAATATTATGTACAACGAAGCAATCATAAATTCATAATGGCTATAATGAGGCATGAATAAACTATAAACATATAGAAAAAAAGTATCTTATCAAGTGTATATTAAAAAAGTCTTGGTTTTATGAATATATAATAAAGAGACGCATATTTAATTTTCAGAAAATGTATCTGAAAAAATAATTGGCTGAATTAACGAAAGTTCTTACTTAAAAAAAACAAATGAGCAAAAAAAGTATCATTTTCTTGGTTTCTTTCCTCATGATATAAGAAGAGGAGTTAGTTTTATTGTTTGGTTTAATTTGTCTAAAATACAAATTACAATTTTGTTTGGATAGTTTATTTTTTAAATAGAAAGAGAAGGTATAGTTTTTTAAACTGCAATTATTGTTTATGAAAGATTCTCTATTTAGATTTCGAACATACAAAATTTTATACATAAAATATTATCATTTGACACTAAATCAAATGCTGATAGGTAGAGACAAATTTTAAAAAGATCTTTATTATGGGAAAATTGGTTATTTGCCACTCCAAAACCTTCAAATTGTAAAAATGCCATCCCGAAATTTGAAATTGTAAAAATGCCACTCTAAACTTCATTAATTCCTAATTTTGCCATTTATACTCTATTTTTGTACTATTTTTATTAAAAATAACAAAGGTATCGATCCAAAGAAATACGTATACTGTATTCTTGTACTCTGTATTTCCGGAGGGTATGAATTTTTCAGTTAATTTTTAATAAAAATAGTACAAGAATAGAGTATAAATGGCAAAATTAGGAATTAATGAAGTTTAGAGTGACATTTTTACAATTTCAAATTTTGGGATGGCATTTTTACAATTTGAAGGTTTTGGAGTGGCAAATAACCAATTTTCCCCTTTATTATTATCCCATTTCTTTGAGACATTTTAATGTTTTGCTAATTTATCCCATTTTTTTAATTTGATCTCCTATTTTTTATTTGAAAACATTGTATCGTTCAAAAAGAGCCGTATAGTCAATGATAGATAATAAAGTGCTACAGGTTGTAAGCCCCATTCAGGTAAAAAAATGTTGATTCCGAAACTGTGAACAACAAGAAACTTGGTGATTTAGTGCTATCTTTTATAAAAGAAAGAAAGAAAAAGAAGGGTTTGCACCGTTCTTTATTGGATGATTCTTTATATATATCCTGCTTAGGCCAGTTGCCAATTTTTTTATTAATACCTTCAAAAAATAAAAAAAATTACTGGATTTATCCTCAGATTTCAAATATTTTGAAATCTGCCTTGATCGCCCATAGTGGAGCAGTCGTTATATACCAAGGAATCCAATTAGCTCACCTTCTATGTTCTCGTGTTATAACAATGTGCCGTGTGAGAAACTTTTGCAGGAATGATTATGTCGCCGACATGTATCGTGTTGATTACCTTGTAAGTACTTGGAGTGCATCTTTCCATTCTTTCCATTTCGCCTACGTTGGAATAGAGTACTTCCTTCCAAGTTATGGATCAGGGTTGGGAGGAAGAAACACAAACATGCTATAATAAACATAGACCGGATGTAAGGTAGGTGAAATGGGACGGCTCGCCGTTCCACTTCTGACAGACAGAGAGCATGTATGTAACATTGTACAAAATTTATATTTGATTTTCAATTTTACTATCTTAATAACTAACAATGATGGGTGAATTCAAATGCAATGCATATGCTATAAACAAAGCTAATGAAAAAATAAATGCTAGAGTTGTCGCAGAGGCAACTGGTATAAGACAACCCACACAAGAGACACAAGCATCTAGTAGCCATGCAGAGACAGTCGATAGTGTCGCAGAGGCATCTGGTAGCAGATCCATAACTCGTCGACTGAATTTTTTCAGACGTGGTCGCTGATGAACTTATTTATTTAGATGCATGTTCTGAACTTATCTATTTAGATGTTTTGTGAAACTTATTTATTTTGCAATATTGTGAACTATTTTATTTGAAATTTGTGAACTTATTTATTTTGCAATGTTGTGAACTATTTTATTTGAAAGAGGAGGGATCCAATTACACCTTTTTTGGTGACACATCATGACACCGTTTTTTATATAGGTCAATTTTGCGATTTCAAAATCCAAACAGTCGATCCGAACCGTTCAACATGATCACCATATTAAAATGTACTTGGAGATCAAATTTTACATTTTTTTGAATTTTTTTACTATTTATTAAGATGGTTACAAAATCGTTGTTTTTCAATGGTCTGAAAACAACGATTTTTGTAACCATCTTAATAAATAGCAAAAAAATTCAAAAAAATGTAAAATTTGATCTCCAAGCACATTTTAATATATCAATTATGTTGAATGGTTTGAATCGACTATTTGGACTTTGAAAATGGTAGGTGTCAAAGTGTGTCACCAAAAAAGATGTAATCGGATCCCTCCTCTATTTGAAATTTGTGAACTTTAATTGTTTGTCATTTTACTTACTATGAAATTCGTAACTTTATTGGTATGCCCTTTTTTGTACTTTGTCAACTGAATTGTGAGTGGGTAAGAGAGAGAAAAATGTTTTTTATCATTGCATTTATAGCTGACTGTCCCACTGTGAGGTGGCCAACCTGGAGCAGACCGCCCCATTGTAGGACGGCTGGGTCTTGAAGCGGACCGCCCCACTGTGAGAGCAGTCAGAGCATATTTTAAAATATTTGAAATTGGAGGGTAGATTCAGTAATTTTTTATTTTTTGAGAGTAGATATCTCTTTTTTATTTATTTTTTAATTTGTTGACAATGTAAACATAACTATCAGTAGGACCAAATCAGAGGATGCGTCGTGGCATCAGAGGAATCAACCACTTAACCCTCAGCTTTGATCTTTCTTTCTTTTTTTTTTTGAAATTACTTGGTAGTGGCTACCAAGCTTAACCGTCAGCTTTGATCAGCAGTGGTGTGTGTGTATATATATATTTACTTATGTCAGATTTAAATTAGAAGAATAGTAATAAGGTTTTTTAAATAAATAGACAAATTCAATGTATGTTCTTCTCAAAAATTCAATGTATGTTAACGAATTATTCCTCCCGCACATGTATAATTTAAGAATATTATGATTTTTCGGATCATAACTCATGAGGTTGGACAAATTAAGGTATTTTCCTTTTTTTCATGATAAAATAGAAATACTATCACCGGAGGCGGATTTAGAATTTCATGAGAAGACCAAAAATTAACAAATTGGATTCAAACCTATTAGTTAATCGAGTATCAGTAATGTTCTGACTTCTAATTTTCAATGATCTAACTTCCAATTCTAATTACAATTATCAGAATTTTAAAAAAATATTCTAATTTTAATCCAAATTTAATTCTAATTACAAATCAGAATTTCAAAGAAGAGCATATAAAATTTCATGAGGACAGTTAATCCAGACTTATAAATCTCTATAAAAATTCAAAATCTAGAAGGAACAGTTGTCACTCCTGACCTTAATGGATCCTCCACATGAGTACATGACATGATTAAATAAATAAAAAAACATATAAGTTCACTTAATGTTTTTAAAAAGCGAGTAGAACTAAGGTGCTCTTAAGCTCACCAAGTCCTTTGTGAGCTTAACTCAAAAACCTATCGGCTTGACTTCAAACGACATTTTCAAACCGTTAGATGTTCAATCTATATTAAAATGTGCTTGGAGACCAAATTTTACATTTTTTGAAATTTTTTTACTATTTATTAAGCTGGTTTGAAAACCGCTGTTTTTATTAAAATTCTACACCATTGGAAAACAGCGATTTTCAAACCATCTTAATAAATAGTAAAAAAATTCCAAAAAATGTAAAATTTGGTCTCCAAGCACATTTTAATATAGATTGAACATCTAACGGTTTAGAAATGTCGTTTGAAGTCAATCCGATAGATTTTTGAGTTAAGCTCACAAAGGACTTGGTGAGCTTAAGAGCACCTTAGTTTTACTCTTAAAAAGCATATAACCACGAGTAAATTGGATGATAATATGCTCTTCTCTCAAAAAAACATATTTATAATTTTCTTCATCTAATCGTTCAAATATTTTCAACCATTCAAATTTAATGTGTTCAATCTAAAAAAAAGTAGCAGATTTAGCAGATTCAGATCCAAAAGAGGAGCACCAAACATGGACCGATGAAAATATTTATACGGTTAGAATGAAAAGAAAAAAATGGAACTGTTTTTTCTGGAAGGCGAGCACAGATTCTGATGCTTTCTTGTATTCATCCCTATCTCTTAAATTTTACACATAAGCATTAATCCACTGTCTCTTCCATCTCTGTTTCCACTGTGCATGATATGACCTACTCACCTACACCTGACAAACTTATACGAGTAGAACTAGGGTGTGATGTGCTCACCAAACTCTTTGGTGAGCACAACTCTACATAAACTATCGGATTCACTTCAAACGAGATTAATCAAACCATTGAAACCGATATACTTTACGAGTGATGGGCATACATGCAAAATTTTAAATTTTTTGAATTCATTTAGTCTCAAGTCAAGTGGTCAAAATTGAGAATTTTTTGAATGCATTAAAACAACTTCATTTTGGATCGTTCATTTTTCATCAATTTTGACTACTTGACTTGAGACTAAATGAATTCAAAAAATTCAAAATTTTGCATGTACATGCATCACTCGTAAAGTATATCGGTTTCAACGGTTGGATTAATCTCGTTTGAAGTGAATCTGATAGTTTATGTAGAGTTGTGCTCACCAAAGAATTTGGTGAGCACATCACACCCTAGTTCTACTCAACTTATACAGCAAACTCAAAAATAATGCCAAGGCTATAAGGGTCAGCATGGAATTAGGATAATTATAAAATAGGAAGGCAACCCTATAGTCTTACATAAAAATGAGCTGTATGTTCATGTTGGTACAGCTCATGCTGGTACGATGTAACCCTGTTTCTGCTTTTCTAATGCAATCATCTGACAGCCACTGCCCGATTTCAACAACAAAAAAGAGCCAGCTAGGTTAGAATTTTTGGCTCCTATTGAACGTAAAAATTTTACTGGGACCTCTCTGAAACATCAATTATTGTGTTCTAAGTTCTAACTAAATTATATATCCACAAGATACATCTTTAAGCATTTTAATGAGTTAATATCCTTCAGGGGGGTTGCATGCATATATTAACCGTAGACCATTTAGGTTCAGTTTCAGAAGAGGGTACGCGGAGGGAGGGGAAGGAGAAATTACTGTGCAGAGGGGAGACGTTGCTAGTTCGTCCGGTCAAGTGCGACTTTACCAACTTCAGAAAGAAAGAATCAGAGAGGGAATGAAGGAGAAGTGCGGAGGGGAGATGAGGTGAGGACAGTGTAGATTTTTGACGAAATCTTTCACCTTCAAATCGGAGTATAAGTTCACTGTGCGGAGGGGAAACTCATCCCATCTTCTTCCCTTCCTCTCCCATTAATGAGATTTCACCCTTTAATATAATTCTGGAGCACAGCCTTATGCTAATGCAATTGAAAAGGAATTTGTTATAAGAAGCTATCCACTGTAAAATATGTTGTATGAAAGAGCAATTAATTTTAAAAATAATATAGTTGACGACTCTTGCTGACCACATAAATGACGATAATTATTTCCTTTTAAATCATCAGATTGTTTTTTGTGAAACTTTTTTTTTTCTAACAAAGGAATATTTAAATTTGTAGTGGAATATTTTTGCTTGTAATATGCTAATAATCATAATTTTGAATTCCTCTAAAGTGAATGAAACTTTATCATCTGTGGACCATGATTTTGTACATAATTAGATATAAAATAAATAGAATTTCGGATCAACTTGGATATTAATCAATTCAGATTTGGGTGTGTTCAAGTTAGTTCGAATTTTACTTGGATCGGACTTTATGGGTCATTGAATTTTTATAAAGAAAAATATTTGATTGGTAACTTTTAGAGTTTAGACCCCGGTTTTGTGTGTGTGTTGAGCCAATTCCTTGCACGGCTGTACTGCTTCTTGCTTCTCTCACAAACTCAAAAGGAACTCTCTTTGAACCTAGGTCATGATGCTTCTATATTTCTAACGAGTCTTACTTTATATTCAACTTGACAGCCAAGGTCAAGTATTTCAAACAAAACAAAAAACTATGACTTTATATTCAGAGAGAAATCCATATCACCTAAGGTAACACAATATTTGTGTTTATATATGGCAAGTTCAATCAAAATTCACACTAACATTAATGGGTTTATGTGCATTCCACCTCAAGTCAGACTGGCACGGATTCTAATCAGATAATCCGAGTCTAAATAGAAATATTTTGGTACCTCAGGGCAGAGGCGGAGGTAGAATTTTGAGTAATGAAGGTAAAAAACATACCAAAAAAATGTAAAGAGTGATGAGTTTGGAAGCAGGGTTTTTATGAGAGTGTTGGATGGGAGAGAGAGAGAGTAAAAGAGACATGTGAAGAGCGATGAGTTTCTCAATTATTGGAAAAGAACTGTAAAATGTTACAAGTTCTCAAGTTGTACACATTGTATAATAGTCTACTTTTTTCTTTAAAAACGAAGGGAGGGCAATTATACAAAATTTTCACAAATTTATGGAGGTCATTTTTAACCGATTTTTTTATTAATACTCTCAGAAAAAAGAAAAATATCAAATATGCTCTCGATTTTTTTTTTTTAAATATGCCCTAATCGCCCCATGGGGGGCGGTCCAGTTTGCCTACCAAACCGCCCCCCTGTGGGGCGGTCAGCCAGCGCATACTGAACCGCCCCACAAGGGGCGGTCCAGTTTTTTTTTTTTTAATTTTTTTTATAGAGACAATATGAATGAAATTGAACAATAAAAATTTGAATTTTGTTTTTAATATTTGTTAGATTACTTTTTGTGATGTATAATTAGCATATTTATACTAAAATATGTAAATTTTTTTAAAAGCCATAATTAAAAAAAAATTAGCAAACCAACATGATTAGTTTGGTTTTTACAATGAAACATCGAATTTTGTTTGCAATGAAATATCGATGTTTATGCCTAAAAAATTGAATTTTTTTTCCTTCAAATTATGTTAGCATATTTATACTAAAATACGCTAAATTACTTCAAATTATGTTAACATATTTCGGTCCTGATTATTTTTTTTTTAGAGACAAATAGCTAAAATGATGAAATATAACACAAAAAAATCGAATTTTTTTTTCCTTTTGTCAAATTAATTTTTTGATAAATATTTATACTAAAATAGTCTAAATTACTTCAAATTATGTTAATTTATGCTGATTTACAATAAATTACTTGAAATTATGTTAATTTTTTTTAAGAGACAAATAGGTAAAATGTTGAAATATACTAAAAAATTGATTTTTTTTAATATTTGTTAGATTACTTTTTTGATTATAATTAACATAGTTATACTAAAATACGCTAAATAACTTGAAATTATGTTAATTTATGCTGAATTACACTAAATTACTTGAAATTACAATAATTAAGTATAATTATGCTAAAATACGGTAAATTACACCAAATTACATATGAATAGGGATGATATCTTCACTGAGAAGGCGAAAACGACAATGAAACTTCAAACGGCCATAAAACGGCGCTTGAGTGTCTGATTTCAACAAATGACCACTTTTTGGAAAACTTGTAAAAATACGCATGCGTCTGAATCAACTAAATTAGATTTCCAAATTCAGAATCGCCAAAAAATAAAGAGAAGAGTCTCAAAACTTCAGTTAAAGTTTCTGATTAAGATTTTCATTTCTATTGTTCAATCTACGTAGCTCAGTAAATTAGTTATGTGATGAACTTGTAGAATACCAATTTTTATTATTTTTGGAATTTTTTTACTATTTTTTATGATTTATGAAAGATGGCACAAAATAGGCCCTATTCATACGTAATTTAGCGTAATTTACCGTATTTTAGCATAATTCTACATAATTATTGTAATTTCAAGTAATTTAGTGTAAATCAGCATAAATTAACATAGTTTGAAATAATTTGAAGGAAAAAAGATTCGATTTTTTAGGCATGAAACATCAATGTTTCAATGCAAAAAAATTCGATGTTTCATTGTAAAAACCAAACTAATCATGTTGGTTTGCTAATTTTTTTTTTAATTATGGTTTTTAAATTTTTTTTACATATTTTAGTATAAATATGCTAATTATACATCAAAAGAAGCAATCTAGCAAATATTAAAAACAAAATTCGAATTTTTATTGTTCAATTTCATTCATATTGTCTCTAAAAAAATTTAAAAAAAAAATAGACTGTTCCCCTGTGGGGCGGTTCAGTGTGCACTGGCTGACCGCCCCACAAGAGGGCGGTTTGGTAGGCAAACTGGACTGCCCCCAATGGAGCGGTTAGGACATATTTAAAAATAAAAAATTGAGGGCATATTTGATATTTTTCTTTTTTCTGAGGGTATTAATAAAAAAATTGGCATTTTTAAGGTACCCATAATATTTAAGCATAAACTGTACAATAAAAGTATATATAATAATAGTTTTTAAAATTGAAGGGGTCAATTAATCTCCATTGGACCAATGTCAATCTGCCGGGTCTGACTCTGCTGCTTTTCTAGCAGAAAAGGAGGACCCTCCTCTTCCAAATCTAACGATTCAAAATTTTCATTCACGTATCTCGATAAAAAACTTGTTTCATGCACAAATCTCAACGAATTTTGAATTGTTGGATTTGGAAGAGAAGGGTCCTGCTTTTCTTCTAGAAAAGCAGCGGAGTCCGTTCCCAATCTGCCCCTGCCTCAGGGGATATGGACTCAGAGGGGGGTATTTTTGTTCTAATTAAGTCGAAGTTGATTGATTGAAATCCTAAATCATCTGAACGGATAAATTTTGAATAATATCAATGATAAGTACATGTAGAATGATAGCATGTTGCAAATTCAATGCAATGTTCAAAAGAAATTATATTCGGAAAGAAAGTTTCATAGTCATTCGGGCTGAAATAAAATGGACATGTTGTATTGATATTGAATTTGTTTTACATCTATATATGATAAATTAACATTTATCAAGATAAAAAATTAAATTAATAGATAAATTATTTATTATTCAGATAAGTAGTGTGTTAAATATGATACATTTTAAAACTAATTAGTCATTAATTAAGGATTAAAAATAGTGGTTTAATTTTATTCTATGATTGAACAATTGTCAAATTGTACTTAAATGTAATACACGGCCTGTCTAAATTACAAAAAAAAAAAAAACATATTATACTTTGATTTTTCATCTTGATGAATTTTGCTATAGAATATCACGTTTGTTGTTGATGTATATATTTCAATTAATAATTCAAGATTGATTGGATGCAGGGGCGAAACATAGTTAATGCTGGGGTGCTAAGCCCCCCAAGATTTAAAATTTTATTTACCGGGTATTAAACTTGAGATGAACTTTCTTTTTTTATATGTCTATAGCCTCCCTATATAAAATATATAGTAAACTTGAAGGGGTGCTGATTGGAAAATTTTGAAATCAAAATCATGGACGCCGCTGGCAGCCTTGTACGCTTCGATTTCCAAGCCAATGTGAAAAAAGGGAAAGGTCAAACTTAGAAATAAATAAAAAAAGTGTGAATCTTCATAAAGAGAATGAAGATCGTTCAACAAAATAGCTTAATTCATGTGATGCATTAATTGTAACTTTGCTACTGTAAGTTTATTAAAATTAAATTATGTCCAAGTGTTTTTCATAAAAAAAAATAAAAGCGAAGTAGGAAAACAGAAAATAAAGTGTCCAAAGAAAAAAAATCTATTTTTATTGAGCAAATTCACATCTCCGGTGCGGCAGATCCTCACCTTTTAATACCAGTTTGTTTTTTAAATTACAATTTGTTTTTATTTGTAAATTGTTAAATTATTATTCATTATAACTCAAATGAGATTATTACTGAATTTGATTTTTTAAGATATCATAGGTCAAAATAAAAATATATATATATGAATATTATATTTTGATTTTGATTTTGATAGACATGACATTTTATTGGTGTTAAATATCTATAATTTATTGTATCTTTTTATGAAATCAAATAGTGAAAGATCTTATTATCTTGTATTATATTATATAATATAAATTTTATTTTAATTAAAAAATTAAAAATAATGCTTAACTCCCCTTATACTCAAATTCTAGTTCCGCCTCAATCAATGATTAGATTGCATTGATTATCTGCTTATCCGAAATTTAACCGACAGAATGAACGCACAAAGTTTGAGTGGTCGAGATTAATTACAATCACACATCTTCACTTTGACGTCAATATAATTTACAGCTAGGGTTTTTCAAACCTTAACAAGGAGCAATTTTAGAGCCGCCATTTCAGGTATGTAATCAGGATGCCTTAATTAAATGATTAATTCAAGACCCTTCTTGATATCTGTCATGTATTTCGTAATAGATGCTCTTCAATCATACAACCAATCATTGCTGAATGTAACTGTGATATTTTTTACTAGATGTCTGAGTTAGACTATTAACATATGCATATTTTACGGATAGATATGAATTTATATTTATATTTTTAAATTTCAAACGGCTGATTCGAACGGTTAAATATGATCTTCTCATGAAAATGTAATTACATACCAAATTTTATATTTATAATGGATTTCTTTTTTACTATTTTTAGATAGATAGAAAATCATTATTTTTGAATTGAATAGTTAAGAATTTTCAAATTATGACTTTCTACCTATCTAAAATAATAAAAAAAATGTAAAAAAAAAATAGCTGTTTAGACTTTAAAAACGAAAATATGAGTCTATAGCACATGTCACTATGTAATATGAATATCACCATAGCCTTACTCAAAGATATTTATTTGTATTTAAATTTTTTTGAATGTAAGACTTCTATTTCTATAAATGTCTTATTTTAAAAACTTTATTTATTTTGTCAAATAGATATTTTTCTTTTTGAAACGACTAAAAACAATTCTAATATAAGTGAGGTTATGGTACTCTGCATATCGGTCTTATGAACTCATATCTTCATTTCTAAAATTCACAAATCTGAATCTCTTAACATGATATTCATATAAAAATACACTTGAAAACTAAATTTTACATATTTTAAAATACACAAATTAGCATGTGTTATCCGTTAAATTATATAACAGGAGCATCAATCTATTCCAATTGTTTGGTGTGAGAGAAACAAAAGTATAGCTAGAGTGAGAGAAACTTGTTGAAGCCTAAATTTTGGAAAATTCAAAATTCCATCACCATTTGTAATATTTGTAAATTTGTAAGGCTAAAATGAAAAATTTCACATCTAATTAATTTGTTTATATTTCTGTAACCTTAATCGATTAAAGAACAATTTAATTGAATGGCGTTATGCGTATCCTCTTTCTATTTTGTATTTCAAAAAAAGAAAAAGAAAAATCTCTCCTTAATTCACTTCTCGTATTTTGATCCATATTATAACTGAAACAAGAGAATGATTCAAATGCCTCGTATCTTTCATGTTTCAATATGTCTCACATTCTTTATTTTCGTTTTCAAAGTTCAAATAATTGATACAAACCACTCAACGTGATATTCCATATTAAAATATGCTTGAAGACCAAATTTTATATTTTTTGATAATTTTTTTATTTTTATTTTTAGAAAAGTACAAATTACTGTTTTTGGGTGGTCCAAAAACAGTGATGTTGTACCAATCTAAAAACATAGTAAAAAATTTCCAAATAATAAATAATTTGGTCTCCAAGCACATTTTTATATGGAGATCATATCGAGCATTTTAGATAAACTGTTTGGACATTGAAAACAAAGATAAAAAATGTAAAGCACGATGCATGAAAAACACAAAATATTTGAACTCTCGTCCAGAAACAATGGATTAGTAATTTCTCTTTTTTTTCCACACTGTTAGTAATTTCTTTACTATTCAAATTTCTGAATTTTACCCTAACAATTCTTTTTTTGTATTCAACAGAGAACATAGCATAAAATGCAAAAAAACATCTGATTACAAATATATTTGTCTATATTTTTTGTGAACTACCATAGTTTTTTTTTTGAAAAACTTGGTAGAAGCTACCAAGTAGTGAACTACCATAGTCAAGATAATAAAGTTTAGCTATTTTTCTTAAACATGTTATGATAATAATAATAATAATAATAATAATAATAATAATAAAGCTTTCTATTATGTCAGCATGCAGTCATGTAGTTTCCTATTAGACAGTACTGTAGGCACCATAAGCTCTATGATTTATTCAATAGAAGTTTCCTTCTAATTAACAGAGCCCAGACAATTTATATTGTAAAAAATCCTTTAATTTGAACTCGGTAAAAATAAACAAAAGACACAATAGCTATTCAATAAGAAAATATGATAGAATGAGTAAAAAAAAATTCGGATAATGCATAATTATATAATTATTTTAATAATTTTTACTGAAAAAACATATTGTGCAAAAAAAAAAAAAAAAAAGATTAGAGAATAGGCAAGTGCCCGCCTCCTGTTCATCTCATGTGACTTGACCACCAGATATATAAAACTTTTCAGTCTATGCAGATCTCAGTGTATTGGAAAGGTGTTAAGACACCACTATGATTTTAAAATTTTAGTTATGTATATTGAAATTTAATTTTAATTTTAATTTTTTAGAACTTTCTATATAGTCTAGTCCCTTCAATAATAATCAAATGATTTATTGTAGTCTAGTGAATAAAACTCTATTTTGTAATTGAAAGATCTTGAGTTCAAATTCCACTCACCACATTGTGCATTTTAATTTTCAGCATTCTTTATTAAAAGTGTCTAGTTCCGTCCTAAATCCATGTATATATCTAAACTTGCCTATACTTGATGCTCAGAGTCGCCTCTGTTTGATACCTAAATTCTATGTTTAAATCTAAACTTTTAAGAGATACTTTTTGGAGAAAAGAAAACAGTATCAACCACCAAATAAAGTAGAATAAAGTAGAAGACGAACAAAAGGAAAACTGAGAAAATCTTATCCTACTTTCTGGAATGGAAGATGTTTTTATTTTTATTTTTTAAAGAATACTCAAATTCTACCACCTTTTTCCTCAAATTCCCCACTTTTTATTACAACATTATCTACATTTTCTTTTATTTTTTATTTTTTCACAAATAATTATTTTCATCCAAAACTTTCCATTAAGCACAATTAAAAAAAAATTGCATAGAATAGAAAAAATGAACTTTTTTGTAGTATAGAACTCTATTTGTAAAAAATAGATGGTACAAGAATCAATCTTTAATCTAGCGACAAAATGTATCATTCTACATGTGAAAAATCAAAACGGAGTCTTTAATATATTATATAAAATTAAAAGGCTAAATTTTCATCTTTCTATCTCAAAAAAGAAAAACAACTAATTAAAGAGATGCAAATATACAATCATTGCATTCCCCAACAAATTATTAAAGAAAAATAACATGGTCCTTCAAAGACACAGGAACTTGAAGAGAAAGGTGCGAGTGCGAGTACAAGTAAATATTAAAATAGAAAAAAAGAATGCACAACTGAGACTGAAAGGAGTATCCTCTCTTTACTATTTGCTTCAGAAGGATACAGAGTTCGGATCCAGTGAAGTAACCCAATCTTTGGGTTTTGGATCGGGACCGTCCGATTCGAATCTGTGAAATTCATCGGCGAAGTGACGCACATTCCCGATGACGAACTCGAATTCCGAAACAATCTCGAACGACGAATTCGAATCGAACGGTCTCAATCCAAAACCCAAAGATTGAGTTACTTTAGGGGATCCGGACCCCACATAGAGGGATGAGAGGAGGATGAGGTTAATTGGTATCCTCTGCGGAGTTATCCCCTGCGGAGTCATGCGGTGCTTTTAATCTGATCCGTTCGTTTTGATCGGACGGATAAGATTAGATCTTATCCGAATTAAAAACAAAAAACTAAAATTTTCCTGTCTGATAAGATCTGATCTAGTCCGTCCGATCAAAACGAACGGATCAGATTAAAAGCACCGCACGCTCCGCAGGGAATAACTCCGCAGAGGATACTCGCTCAGGATGAGGTGTGACTGGATTTGATCAATTCTTATTTACCTGCTTAAGGATATTAAATTTTAAAAAGAAGAGAAGAGAAAAGAATAAGAAGATGAACTTTATATACAAATTATTTAAATTTTAAAACTTTCAAATCAGAATGTAGATAATGTAAACTCTTTACGCTATTTGCCTATTTCTTTCCTCTTTTCTCTTCTCTTTTCTCCTTCCCTTATTTGAAAAACGCTTAAGTATTTCATTCCGTAAAATTATTTAAAATTGGATTGATAAAATTTCACGTTTATCTAAAATTTATTAAGTTCCTTTAAAATTCATACTAATTAACAATAAATAATTCGAATTTAACTCTCCTGGCTCCGTAAACTACTTTAAGAAATCTAAACTCCAACTAAATTGCTAAGGAGGCCCACTAGTCAGCATAGTCATAAGATTCACGAATTACTCGCGAATAATTCATTTTTTTTGTGATGCCGAATCAACGCCGAATTATTCGGTTAACTAAACTTTGATCGAATTATTCGTGAATAATTTGCGAATCCTACAAATTATTAACGATTTTTTTCCATAACTTTTTTTTTTTTGCTCCCTTATAAGACTGAGATATCTGGTTCATATGATTCTGAATCATTTCCGAATTATATCAAAATTATTTTTAAAATACAAATTTTTAATCTCATCGAACCGAATCCAAATAATTTATTTGTCACTGTGCTAGAGAGAAGATAAAACCAACCATATGTTTTGGAATATAGCGAAGCTACACAGAAGAGCAGTTATCAGGCATGTGCGTTTCCACCATTAGTACCTTCCACATGTGGGCCCAATGTAACACCACCTCACAAGCTACAAAAGTAGGGGTGCACAAAAAGCTCGTGACTCGAAACTCAGTTCGGAATCAGTTCGGATTCAACTCACTATAACTCGAGTTAAAACTGACTCGAGTCAAAACTGACTCGAGTTTACTGACTCGGTTAATTTATGAGTCGATTCCAAGTTAGGCCTAACTCGGTTCGGAATCAACTCGGTTGGACTCATCACACCAATATTGTTATAAAATTTCTGGAGTTTTATACAAACAGTCTTAAAAATTAGAAATATTTGCCACTACCAATATTTTATTTGCCACTGTTTTATTTGACTAGTATTTTTTTTAGCAATCTGCAGCAGATGAAGAGTAGAGAAGAAAGGGAAGAAAAGTAGAGAAAAGAAATGCGTACTGCTTTATTAAACTTTTTTTTTTGGTAATTCTGTTTGGTAATTTGATAATTGTGTAATATTTTGTTAGACATCGTAATATTTAGTAATTTGATGAACTATGTGTTATTTCTTTTGTTTTGTTAATTTATTAGACTCTATACTGTTTTGTTAGACTTTATCGGTTTGGTAATTTTTAATTATGTACTATTTTGGTGTTTTCGTAATTTTTAATTATGTGTTGGCCATTATCTCATTATGTATTGCCTTTAATTGTGTATTATTTTTGTAAACTATGTCATATTTTTTTTGTTAGAATTAAATTAGACCGCCTCACTATGTATTACTTTATGAGTCACGAGTCGACTCACTTCGACTCGAGTTGTTTGCGAGTTGATTCCAAATCGGAGTTTTTGACTCGGAATTGGATTAGCGACTCGGACTCAACTCGGCTCATGAGTTTGCGAGTTGAATCCAAGTTGTCCTTAACTCGGACTCAACTCGGCTCATGAGCAGCCCTATACAAAAGTAACAAAAGGCACTCGCATCTTTAGTGGTCAACCATTTTGGGAATTCATATCATTTGACGAGGTAACTCAAATTTTGAGTTTGAATTCGGACGGTTAATCTATTTTCGTATGAATATTAAAAAATCAAATTTGTTCGAATTTTAATTCGAAGGTTATAATTCAAACTCAAAATTTGAGTTTTTTTGCTTTCGTTCAGCAAGAGAGAATTAAGCTTCCTTTCACCTCTTTTAATTTACTTGGTCTCTTAATCATTCCGATCATTGATTCTTTAGTAAGAATTAATAATCTCTCTTTTTGCCTGAAAATTTAATCCATATACGGATTTAAAGAAACTTCTACCTCTGAATCAAGCTTTCTTAACATCTATCACAATTCACAATCAACCATGATTTAGAAATATAATTTAATAGTGATGCTTCTATGGACATAAGGACCTATTTGTAAAATGAACATATTTTCATTTTCAAAGTTCAACAGTCGATCCGACCGTTCAACATTATCTCCATATTAAAATGTACTTGGAGGTCAAATTTTACATTTTTTTTGAATTTTTTTACTATTTATTAAGTATTTTACAAAAACTAGTCAAATTCAGACCATTGAAGTTTGTAAAATACTTAATAAATAGTAAAAAAATTCAAAAAAATGTAAAATTTGACCTCCAAGTACATTTTAATATGGAGATAATGTTGAATGGTCGGATCGACTGTTTGAACTTTGAAAATGAAAATATGTTCATTTTACAAATAGGTCCTTATGTCCATAGAAGAATTTGCCATAATTTAATCCTACTTATGTTGCTGAATGGATCCTTTGGAATCCGGATTGTCAACCAACGGACAGTTTGACTAAAGAAAAAAGAAAGAGAGAAACAAAAGGGAAAAAAAAATGAACATGTTTGTCCGAACCAACATGTGAAATTTGTCCAAGTTACACCATGGTAAATTTCATCGTTGAAATTATAGAAACTTTTTTGAGTGATGTATTTGTCCAGGGGACGATATATTAACCATCATGATAATTTTAAATGATTAAAATATAAAAAATAAAATTATAGATATGTGCTTTATTATTCAGATGATATTAAATTTGATATGACTTGAAAATAAGTTGGTCAACAATAAAAAAATAATAAAGCTAAAGGATAAATTTTCAAGAGAAATTGTCTAGTGTCCTACCTTCAATTTTCAGTTCGATCTCCCAAGTTTACATTTCTTTATTGAACTTATTTTCTCCACCCATTTTTCTTTTTTGAACTTTCTTTCTTTCTCTTTCTTCCGTCCAAAAAGAAGTTACTAAATCTTCATACAGAGTTGATATATCTAGTTTTTATAAAGACTTGATATGTTAGATATAAATATTTAATATGTTATATATAACACTTGTATGCATAGACATAAATACTTACATCACAAAGAAAAAAGTTAATCATTTATTTCTTTCATTATCCACCTTTACATATTGTCAGAGGAGTTTTTTTTTCTCTCTATTAAACCTTGCTCATATTTCAGATAATATGTGAGAATCTTGTGAATTTAAAAATATGAACATTTTGTACTTTATTTTCTCTTTCAAATGAGATCCATATTGAAATACTTTTTGGTACCCTTCGCTTCCCTGTTTTTTTTTTCTTGATATGCTATGTATAAAGACTTGAGAGCTTAAGTATTCATACTTAAAAACTTAATTAAAAGACTTAAAAGTATATAGGTATAAATACTTGATATGTTAGATATAAATGTTTGATATGTTATATATATACTTATTATGTTATGCATAAATAATTTATATTTTTCTGGTCACGGTTAAATTTTTTAAATCAATGAATTTTTAAATATAGTACTATTTTTTATACAAGGAATTTATGGAAGATTTCACTTTATATTAAAGCCCAACTAGATCAGCTGTCCAATCTTCATAAAAATGATATGTCCATTATTTATAAAAACTTGATATGTTAAGTATAAATACTTGATATGCTATGTATAAATACTTACATGCATGTATAAATAAAAAATTGCACGCGTCGGCTGTAAATGCGCTAGCAACTTTCTAGAAGGTGGTTCCGATTAAAAATCACTAGGTTGAGAATTTGACTAGAAGACTATTATCACGTTCCAATTTTAAAATATTCTATGACGATCAAGGTTTATATTCTTTCAGATTGAATGCACAATTTATTCAAATTTATAATGAAGAATATATCTATATTTTATTGTTTTATTTAATTTGGTAAGTATTTTGTGGATTGTCAATATAATCTAATTGTTTTTTATATATTCTTTTAAATCCCCAATTCAGCAAACCAAAAAAAATATTATATATAATTTAATGGAAAAAATAAATCCTATATGGTAATACGATATCACGAAATTAACAAGCATGAATTCATATTAAAGAATTTACGATGATAATTGAACGAATTTGAAACTCTTTACTCTTCATATACTAAGTTGGACTATAGAACGAAACTTTCACTAGTGACATTTTTCTATGTGAATTTTGTGTTTGACATGTGAAGTTAAAGAGAGATAGAATTAAATTATTTTAAGTAGCGGTGTGTTGGTAGTGGTGAAGTAGATGGCATTTTGGATAAAAAAATCAAATTGTTCCCATCGAATATGCAAAAGTAAATGGCAAAGATGAAAGGCGTTTTAAAAGTTGAAATTTTGATGCTTCAAGTTTAAAGCACCTTTAAGACTATTTATCACTTGAAAACACTTTTGTTAATGTTAGCTCTGTTGTAGTTTTAAACTCTCATCTCTCTATTATTCAAAAATTTATCAGTTTAATTCAGAAACTTTAATAAGATAATATTTTCATACGCTAAATATTTTCTACAATTAGTTAAACTTTATTACAATTCAATTTTTCGTAAAATATATAACGACAATATATCTTTAATTTTTGTATCCTGTTAACACTGTATATTCCAAATTAGGAGTAAAGATAGTGTGTGTTAGGCTCACCAAGAGAGTTTGTTGAGTTTAACTCCAAAATCAATTAAATTGGCTTCAAACAACGAATTCAAACTATTAAAATCAATCTATTGCACGACTGATGTGTGTGCATGCAAAATTTTAAATTTTTTGAATTCATTCAGTACAAAGTTAAGTGATCAACAAATGAGATAAAAATGAATACATTAAAATAAGAGGAAACAAATATATATGCAAAATATAAGAGAAAAAAATTGTCACTTTGTTGAATGCATATATAAAAAAATTGGAACTTTGTACTAGGTCAAACTATAAGAGAAAAAAAATATAATATGAAAAAAAAAACTTCAGTAGAAAATTTGATCGAAAGTAGAATTTTTTTCTCTGTCAATTTATACATAAAAAGAGAACTAAGGCATCATAGGTTATGCTATATTTGACAGATTTGACTCAAAGCAGAGTCCTGTTTTTCTGATTCTAACCATTTAAAATTTTCTATTTGCATATCTCGATAAAAAAACTTTTTCATACACAAATTTCAACAAATTTGAATAGTTAGAATCAGAAAAGCAAAGCAGCAGAGTCCGTTCCGCATTTGACAACCTCTTCCATGTATGCCTTCCACTGCTCAAAGGTGACTAGCTTTGCTACTTTATTGATATTTTGCCAATCAATATTGGATTTTTTTTAAAAGATGTTTATTGTGATTGATTGCCAAATGTTACCATGTCAAAGGCCAAAAAAGTTAAAAGCATTATCTTGTTGTTTAATTAATATAGCTCTATATATTGTATTAGATTTATTTTATAACATTGACATAGTGACTTGATGACTCCCCTAGATATAGCCCAATTAACCAATATCAAATAATTTAATTGAATTTTCTTAAGGGGTTTGCAAGCGCCCCTAAGACTACGTATTATTATATGCAATAATCTTGATAAGGGTTTATTTAATATACATATATTTCTATTTCTATTCATATATGTTTATACCTAGTTAGTGTAGTGCTCGTCATTTTTTCTTTTCTAATAATTCTAAATTATTAAAAAGATGATTAAGTAAAAGTATTAAATACTTTGTCGAATAAGTAAGTATATATTTTTAAATTGTTACTTCTAGTAATAAATTTATCACTAAGTATAAATATTTTTTGAAGAAATATAATATATATGAGATGCAGGATGTACATGAGATATATAATGCATTTATGACCATAGTGACAACTTAATTGTTCGGGAAAGGTTCGGCGAGGTCAAAAATTCGTGATTCGGGAATAATTCGGGTATAATTGGGGAATGATTCGGAATAATACGGATTAGAAATCTCAGTCTTACAAGGAAGCAAAAAAAAAAAACCAATTTTTTTTTTTTTGGGAAAAATTCGCGAAAACTTCGTAAAATTCGGAAAAAGTTCGTAAAATTCGCGAATTATTCGGGTATAATTCGGTCAAAGTTCGGTCAATCGAATAATTCAGCGTTCGGTTCGGCATCACAAAAACAATGAATTATTCGGGTATAATTCGGATATTATACGCGAACCTTGTCACTATGTTTATGACTCCACTTTTCTAATACAAGTTTATATATTTTTTCAAAGGCAGAGCAAAGAAGAAGGAATGGGGGTTAATCGACTCTCATTTTTTTTTTTCTTCAAATTTTTTTGTATTTATATATGATTTTTTATATAATTTAGAGTAAAATATAAAATTAGTTCCAATTCTCCACATAAAAATTGTATATGGTTGACCCCCATAGTTCGAAGGTCTGGCTCCGCCCCTGTATTTTTTTTTATCTTTCATTTAATTTCTTTCTTTTGTTTTTGTTTATGTTGTTGTTCTATAAGAGAGAATGCTGGAGTTCTTAATTATATTTATATTTTATTCTTAATTATATTTGTATTTTAATTTGGAACTCCAAGAATCTCCATGTCTAAGTTAGGTGTACCATTCGGTTTATGCTTTGATTTATTCCTTCAAATGAATGAATTCCAAGAATTTTATTACTACATCACTCAAAAAAGAATTCTATTAATACTTTGACTTTCAGTGCTATGATTATGACTACCATGGATTCCCGGCAACCAATCTGGAATAAGACTAGAATAAATTTGATTAATTAAAATAATGCGTTTACTAAATTTGTATAGCACAAAACAATAATGGCAATCGTTCACTAAGTTTTTGTTGAGACTGCTATTTTCTTAGTACATTTCCATTGATATTTATGGAATTCAATTTGATTTATAAAAAATTGTTACCAGCATGTTACCAGCATGCAGTCCCCAGATTCAAATGATATCTATTGTACTTTTATTCAGTAAAATGTACTATCGTATGGCAATAATGAGTATGTAGAAAGCTTATTTTGATTATAAATATATTAGAAACAACGACCAATCTGATAATAAGCTAAGGGAAACAATTCACAAATTATAAATTTCTATGGTATAATAAAGAAATAAAAGGGGATATATTTACAATCTAGAACTTTTATTATTGACCAAGCTACACTTGAATGGGTTCCTTTAAACATACATCATTTTCTAAGAACTAGTATTTAGTCTAGTGACAAAAACACATGATCACTGATGTCTCATTGTCAATCTAAGATTAAATTCCGAACCAATTTGGTATGTAGAACAAGGTTGATAGGAACCTGAGGTATCTGAGGGCATTGGATTAAATTCGGTTCAATGTTTGATCTGAGCTGTTTGAATTGCGCCAATATTCGTGCAAAAAGTTTAATAACCGTGCATAACAAGTGTGAGTAAATTTGATGCGAATCGAACAACTCCAATCAGACATCGAACAATCTGATGCCCATCAAAACACCCCAACTTCATATTGATAACTTGTGGGTCCCTGATTATCGGTCCTCTAATTTTTCTAAATTAATTGTTCAGATTGAAACTTAAAATTTTCTATTTCTTCATCAAAACCTTTAAAATTTATTTCTTTTGCCTAAATTTAAATCCTTACATATGTCTACCTTATGTATATAATTATGATAAATTTAATTACAATTAGGCCAATTCATCAATAGAAGTTTATTAAGAATTAAAGTTATCATTTTTCCCTCACTATGCAAGCCAGCGGGGTAAAGAAAATTAAAATTACTTTATTTGGACCTTTTATTTCAGGACCCATCCAATTATATAATTCTTCATTTAATCATGATATAATTTTTTGTTTTGTTTTGGAGGAGGTATGTTAGTTTTTAGCTTATAATTGGTTAGGGGAAGTGAATTTAATACTGTAATTTTTGTCCAACAAAATGATAGTGAAGGAATAAGTAAATCCAATTGGTTATAAATTTTGATGAAGAGAAGCAATTTCAAGTTTTGATGATGTAGTAGGAAAATTTAGAAAATATGATTGACATGTGAATAACTAATCCAAAAAATTTTGGTCCTCACATATTCTTTGAATATGCTAGATTAAATTTCTTTCATAAGCAAAATTTCTACAGGGGAAACTTTTCTTATCTATTTTGACAAAATGAAAATGATATGAAGCATATAGTATATTATAACTTGCTGTCCCTTTCCACATTTGTCATTGGGTAACTGACCAGTTAATTTATATATCTTATACCAAGAAATTGTAGGTAATTAATATTTTGAAGCATTTGTTAATTGGGGTAGTTACTATCTGAATTTTGCTCCTTTTCTAGAGTGTGTAACTGTCTTCTAAGAACATTTGAAAGAATCTGGCATGTTATGGAGATGCTTTCCAGCATCTAACATGCAAGATATTACTTCCAAATTCAGGCCAGCGTGATAGTTGTTTGTTGGTAGCTATAGTACAAATTTGACCCTGTATTTTGCACCATCACATATAGCCATTTGCCTATTAAAATATATAATATGTTTGTGACTTTGTGGTATTGTCAATATTTGTTGCTCTAAGCTGCCAACCGCTGGTAATTGACATATGACAAGTGCCTTGATGGTTACTCTTTCATACAAAGATAATTTAAAATTTAAAATAAAAGAATCCATGCATGAAAAATTTGTATTTTTTTTATCGGATCATACAATAAAACCGTGTATAATTGTTGAAGCTTTCATATACGCTCGCTCGAAAGAAGGATGCCCCTCATTTTTTTTAGTTGAACTAATAGATTGTTTCAGTTTTGTTCTGTCATCTAGTCAGGGTTTTTTATTGTAAGCTTGATATTAATCATTAAAAAATTAATTGATGAACAATTTTACTACTCAATTACTTCTCAATTTTTAAAAAAATATATTATGACAGTTCTGAAAGAATCATGACCGCTAGAATTTCTGGCGGTCTGGGCATTTTTAAAAATAAAAAAAACTAAGGGCAACTTTGTATTTTTTATTTTTGGAGAATATTAAAAAAAATTGTACCTCCCCCCTCTTCAGAACAAAATAAAATAAATGAAACTCAATTTAAATTGGTATATCTTTTCTAGTCCCAATTATATAACGCAGTCTTCTTCATACAAATTTATTTACAGAATCGTCTCAAAAATTTATCTATAGATATGATTTATTGTCATAAATTTTTTGAATAGTTTAAAGATTAAGTGAAATAAACGGTCGATTGATCATGATAAATTATATTTTTTGAAGTCTATTTTTTCGACTTTTACAATGACCAAATGATATAATTTATCCTTATTCTTAATGACATAAAAACAATATCAGGTTTAAATACAACAAACCACTTTAGAAAAAAAAAAACTTAAATAAAAAATGTCATAGCAGACACTTGCATGGTCTACCTTCTATCTTTCTGTAACTGATATAACTGAATTCTGCGTGAAGCGAGTTGATTTAGTGCTAGTTTATTGACTCGCTAGATGTTTTCTTTATATAATTTTGCTGAGAAATTAGAGATATATTCTCCCGTCTCGTCGTGGGTCCCACATTCCAGTGACTCGTAACATCATTCATTGTTCTAGAGAATTTGTAACAGAGAATTTAGATTCCGTTTTAGCTGTTTTTCCTGTAATGCGCATTTTAATTAAAACTGCTTTGTTTTATGAAAGTATTTGCAACAATATTTTTTTGTTGTCACCAAAAGTTGAGCACATTTGGACGTCGATCGATCCCTTTTTCAATAAAGAAAATTATCTGGTAGAGTGTTTTGCTTGTCAGCATGCATGTCATAAGAAATTATTATTTATTCTTGAGATGAATGTGATAAGAATATGGATCGAGGAAAGAACAACGCAAAACTTGTTAAAATATTCTGGTCTGTGTTTCTACATTTACAAATAATATTTTTTTGTAGATGTATACAATGTTCCTTGCACCATGCATGCGTGATGCAAATGGTGGCTTTAGACCAAAAGTTTCATCTTTCAAGTAAAGGTTGGCCCTTATAAATTTTGAAGTAATTTATGAAAAAAATATTCCCTTTAGCGGATACTTTAATAATAATTTTTGTAGGTTATCATTTCAAATTCATAATCCGATACGGATATCATTTCAAAAATATAGAAATCCGATATAATATCCGTAAAGTTAGGTTATCAAGTAAAGGTAGGTTATCATTTGAAAAGTATAGAAATCCGATATCCAAATATCCGTACCGATACGGATATGGATATATATTTAAATTTTCATTATCCGTATCCGAATAGTAGATATATACATATAGTTTAATATATATTATAAAAAAATTATGTATATATCTACGGATATCTGATCAGTATCCGTTTAATATCCGACCAATATCCGATATGCATATGTATCTGCAAAATAAAAGCAGATACAAATATGATTTTACCACCATCCGATTGTATCCGATCCGTTTGCAATCCTAAGTGGCATTTATTCTACACGGTAATGTATTTTAATTATTTTTTATCATTTTTTGTTCGGCTGAGCAGACACAAAATGAAATTAGAAATTTGCAAATTTAGATGTAAACACATCACTCATATAATATATTGGCTTCATCAATTTTATTTTATTTTTTAAAGTCAATTTAATAAATTTTGAAATTAAGCTCACCAATCACCTTTAATAGCATGACCAACACATATTAGCATTACTCCAATTTTGAATTATTAGTTCTCATGTTCTTTTTATTATTTGTGCGGCTAGGTGCACTAATTACAATATTAAAATAATGCTACAATAGATGAAAATAATATTTTAATTCTTCATTGGATGTTAAACAGGGGACTAATTCAGAACAAATAAAAATTTCAAGTGTAAAATTTTAAGGATCAAAATGCTAAGCGAATAAAATTTATGGACTTTTGGTGTAGTTTACCTTTTTTTGTTTTAAATTGGTATCATGATACACTTAAATATTACTTAGATATAATAGCTGGATGATATGATAGATACACTTAAAAATTTCTGAGGGTGTAAATAAAAGTTTCAGAAAGGGCAATTTCGGTATTATTTCCAGATACTCCAAGCTATAAAGCCACCTCCTCGCCATTTCTCTCAACTTTAGCCGCGAATCACCCACAACAAATTAATTGGAAAGAATTCCCCGCTAAATAAAAAATTTGCACAAAGCCCTCCAAGGGGTAAGAAAAAGGAGGAAGAAAGGTTCACCACCACCCCAACCACTGTAGTAACCTCACCCGTTCTTTTTCCTGCTCTTCCCCCGGTCGTTCTCTGGCCTCACTAAAAGGTAACCACACCATCGCCGGCTGCTGACAGACCGCGGTGCACCTCCTTCACTGGAGGTCTCCATTTGTCGCATGATGTTTGGAATCTCTCTTTCTCCGATGAAGACCTCGACTCGCCTCTTGTGGAGCACCAGCTTCTTTCGCCACAAGAGCTGCGTCCCCATCGCCTACTTCTTCTTGTAATCTCGCATCTCCATCCCTTCAATCCGCACAAATCCGTGTTTTCTCGAAGTGTACTTAGTACAAGGTTCGAGCTTTGAGAAATAACCATGGATTCGGGTCGACTGTTGTTTGGCTCGCCCGGATCTCACCATGGTCAACAGATGTTCTTGCTAAACGACGCGAGCGCAATTTTTAGAGGTTAGTAGATCCGAGTTAGATCTGTTGCTGAATTCAAACTGGAAATTTTTTACTCTATTTTGCTGATTTTGATTAAATTTAATTTGAAAGGGAGCAAGAGGCCTTTCTTTACTTCAGCAGAGGAGCTCCTAGAAGAAGAGTACTACGATGAACAGATGCCAGAGAAGAAGCGCCGCCTCACGCCTGAGCAGGTATCGTAGCAGTTTATTTAGTATTTAATTAGTGCTCTTAAATTTCATGCTGTTCTGAGTCCTAACATGTCATGGTGTTATGTAAGAAAGGTCTCTCTTTTGTACCACATATTTGTGCGACTAACATGAAAAGGCTTGGTGCAACCAAACGAACTCAAATAGCTAATTTTGTTTTGTTTTGTTTTAATAGAATGAAATATATTTTTTAATTAGTATTAAAGTATTATTTTCTTTTGGGCAAAGCTTATATAGCTCTTTGTAGCAATATTTTTTTTTCAGATAAGATTTGTGACAAGTCAGTGACTTGTTGTAGGAGGCCAAGAAAAAATTTTATGTCGTACAGAAAAATATTGTCAGATCTGATTAAGATCGGTTCATACTCATAGTGACAGGGTGGATCTAAGCCTTAGCCAAAGGTGGCTAAGTCATCTCTGTGATTTTAAAATTTTAATTATATGTATAGGAATTTAATTGAATTTTATCTTTTTAAATTTTTTTTATATCTAGCTACCCTCAATAAATGACATATGTATAGTTGTAGCCTAGTCGTTAAAGCTTTATTTTATAGTTGAGAGGTTCTGGTTCAAATCTCACTCACCACAATTGTACATTTTAATTTTCAACCACCCCTATCAAAATCAAAATTTTCAGTTCCGCCCCTACTCGTAACATCCAGACTTTGTAAACTAATAATCTATGCATTGATTAGTTTAGTTGACAGGAAAGTTTATATAAAAAGTTAAAACAGATCCTGTAGCTGTTTGTTTGGAAGATTTGGTTGTCTCCTTTGAATGGGCAAAGTTGTGAAAAGTGGTACCACAGGTTGTACTATTAACTCCTTCAATAATAAGAGTTCACTGGTGGTTGGTTAGATCTATCTGAATCTGTAAAGACTGTTTTTTCACTAACATATGACCCATCATCTGGTAGAATGTTCCGGCAGTTAGTATAGTCTAGCTTTTACTGTATGACATGCCTTTATAAAAGTACTTCTGTGTTTTAATATGGCTGCTGTTTGTATTTGGTTTGCTCCTCTTTCAATTTCTGCCCACAAGGGAAAGAAGATGGAGATGAGAAGACCTAGTTAAAAAATAAGTCGTTAGTCGGTTGTAATTAAAACGTAATCTTGGCAAGATGCCTAAAAAAAAAAATCTTCTGGAGTTCTTTATGCTATAATTTAATTTTCCAAAGTTGAAGTTGACTTTTATAAGTTGGTGGGTTGGGAATCAAATTCTCTCCACCCCTAAGTTGGAATTAAACTATGGCAAATATTTTTAGAATAAGTATCACATCATAACATATCATAAGGAACTAAATAAAATTGAAATCAGCTGACAATGAATGAATTGTGGCTGAAATAAAATGAAGGTGCTGATGCTTGAGAGGAGCTTTGAGGAAGAGAACAAGCTGGAGCCGGAGAGGAAGAGTGAGCTGGCACGCAAGTTGGGCCTACAGCCGCGGCAGGTGGCTGTCTGGTTCCAAAACCGCCGAGCCCGTTGGAAGACTAAGCAGCTTGAGAGAGACTTCGACCGGCTCAAGTCTTCATATGATTCGCTTCTCTCTGATCACGATTCACTTATCCAGGACAACCTTCGCCTTCGTTCTCAGGTAGGGTCATTGTTATCTGTACATTATTACCACTAAATTGGATTAAATCGTTATTTGATCACACAAATTATTGTTGTTTTGTGTACTATCCATGCATGTTGAGTGTGTACTTCTTATGCTGGTATGTGGTTTATCATGACACCGACTTTTTTTTTTTTATTAGAACTTTTGTTGTTAATTTTGATATCCTATTGCCTCATGCCAAATGTTGTTGAGAATTGTAAAATGGTTTATTCAGTTGTTTGGTGCAACCATGCAAGTACTTTGTTATGAAAGGTATGGGCATAGTTAAGTGGATGCACAAGATGCCTTAAAAAACTCAATTTTTTTTTTAACAATAGCCTTCACAATCTGGCATGGTGATGTAAAGACAATGATAAAATAATCGTATGTCCGTGTACTAGTTTTCAGCTTTAGGCTGAGATTGTTTGTTGGACCGAGTCTAGGAAGGTTGTGCTTTCTATGCCATCCACATCCATTAGTGCCAAATGCTGTCTTTTTTCCACTATGAAAGCTCTTTCATTGGCTGCCAAAAACAATAGAAAAGTTGACAGCAACATGCTAATTTTGTAAGCACAAACTGGGTCAAAATAGAAAAGCAAAAGTTTGCATTTTTATTTCACTTTTAGTGCGGAGCTGACAATTGGTAAGTCACTTATCAAAAAGCCATCCCACTGCACATTCTTGTTTTTTTAATGGAAATTTAATGTATTGAATATGCAGTATTTATTTTCAAATTCTGATCATGGACCTGATTATTATGTGGTTATCTAGGTGATGGGATTGACAGAAAAACTGCAAGTGAAGGAATCCGGCTCAGTCGCTGAGAGTCCCACAGGTCCAGAACAAGGCTGCGTGGCAGCATTGTCAGAAGCCGAACAAACTGCTGTAGCTAAACCTGACAACATACTTGCCACGACAGTTGAGATAAAGGCAGAGGATAGGCTCAGCACAGGCAGCAGTGGCAGTGCTGTGGTTGACAATGATGGGACCCACCACCAGCTGGTTGACAGCAGTGTGGTTGAGTCATACTTCCCCGAGGACGAGTACCACCACTGCATTGTGGGGCCCACCAACGGTGGGTTCCAGTCAGAGGAGGAGGATGGTCACAGCGATGAGGGGTGCAATTATTATGCTGGCACGATTTTCACCGAGCACCTCAGTGATCAAGTAGAGGTTGATGATGGCCAGCTCAGTTGGTGGGTTTGGAATTAGAAAACCAAATGGTTCACATATATGGTTGGGTACTAGTTTTGCATGTCTCATGCAAGGTTTTAGCTTTAAGTTTAGTAATCGAGTGATTGGTGAAGTATTTTAATTACCATATTGTGTAGATTATGGGGGTGATAATAAGTGCCGGAAGGAAACGACTCTTTCTTTGCACAGTTATGCTATTTATTGTTGCATCTATTCCTTTAGAAAGGAGGTGCTTGGTTTTTGTCTTCAGCTGTTTTCCATGAATTTATGAATTCCTAGTGTCTTTTCATACAACTGTAATTGTAATATACTAATATGTGCTTTTGAGATAGCTTGTGTTTTCCAAATTCATACACAAGTTTAAACCCAATAAATTAAAATGGTTCTGTTCTATGATATGCTAGAGTAAAAGAGTTGGCTACATTTAAGAAGAAGATTATGAACTCTTGGTGTCATAGCTTTAACTACAGTATCAAAACTGTACATTTGACTAAACAATTATGTTAAACAGTAACATCAGTATGCAAATCCGTAAGCTATAGCAATGATGTAAAATCAGATTTGGATAAGCTAACTGGGGTATATGGTTAAATATGCCATAAAATGCATATAGGAGATAGGACCCACCACATGGTGCATCCCTCCTGGCTTTTAATTTGATATTGATGGTGCTTTTGTCTTGTGGCTAAGTGATTTTACATGTACATCTCAACCACTGGATTCCCCTCCTCTCACTAGAGTAGGAGAGAGACGTGAGCATTTATGTTTGCTATACTACTGAGTACTGACCACGATGCTTTGCTTTCTAGCTACTCTTGGATCTACCACGTGTCATGTTTTATGTGGTTAGAATTGATCTAGCGAGATAAATATCAAGATTTTTTTCTTTTCCCAAAGTTCTAATTTCTAACCATGATTGATTGGGGTTCTACAAATCCTGTCAATTTTAGCGTTGGAAAAACTCGTAATTTATTCTTTCTAATCCGTTTTTTGTTTGTCTTAATATGAGCTGTTTGGTCCCCTATGGGTCCTGATCAAGGCATCTCTAAACAAAACTTAGCATGTGTGAAACGGTCCTCTTTACCAGATAAGTGATAGCAGATCATTAGCACAAAAAAACAAAACACCATCATCTAATTTGTTCTCATTTCTTGTAAATACATATTCAGTGCTCAGAATTCTTGAACACCATTGTGTTGAATCCAGAATACCGGACCCACTGTCCCAGCTTCAGTGCGGAGCCACGTTAAACTACGGTATAAGTCTATATATAATCATAATGTTATATAATGTTATCTATCTACAAAGAAGATATACATACTCACACAATTTTGTCACCCTCCTGAAAATAATTTTGACCCCCTTCCCCCGCATAAATTTGAAGTTTTAAAAATTAGGAGTTAGCATTGTTTTTTTTATCTAATATTTAGTTAGCTAATAAATTTCAACCCAATTAACGATTTAATAACAATTCGCTATTTTCTTTCCTCCACTTGACGAAATTTCTGAATTTGCTCCTACCTGTTCACAGCTTGCTATTCCTAAATAATTAAAAAAAATTGAATTAGTGACTACCGGTAATGTGGTCTGAACCGGGGCACAGAGGATTCGATTTCATCGCTTTTTTCAGGTGAAATCTCCACCCACATGGCCACCTCTATGTCTCTTGCTTTAGCTTTAGGTTGTTGCTGTAGCTGCGGCTGGGTTGGTCTACAGTTGAATCTTTCCATAGCTTTTATTATTTAGATTCCCTCCAGTCCTTAACAAATGGAGAGATTTTAAATTGGGATTGTTAATCAAAGGGAAATTGAGGTGTTTGACGGTTGGTTTTTAAACTGTCCTTGAAAGATATCAAATTTGTTTCTGAACGAACTAATTTCTATTCCCTTCAGATTCTTTGAGAATAGTAATTCGAAGTTCAGTTCGTTCAAAAGATATTTCTAGGTTATGGTATTTATGCTTTTTTAAAGATAAAAAAAATTATTTCTCAACTTCTATTTGCACAAAATTGTATTCTTGGACTTCTCTATGAAGTTGGCCTCTAAGAACGTGCTTCACAATCCTTTCATTAATATAAAAGAAAGGAACGAAAAGGAATAAAAAAGTTAGCAATTTTATCTCCATTACACTCTGATTTGGAAGTTACATAATTGCTTAAATTTTATACACAATTCACTTCTGTTCCCCTTCTCTTCCCTCCGCTCACCTCTAACTTTTTGAGTTGTAGAGCAAGTAATCAGTCATGAACAAATCCAGTCACACCTCAATTTACACCTCAATTTATCTCTGCTCCTTCCCCTCCCTCCATGTAACCCTTCTGGAGCTGACCTAAAAGTAGGAAATTTAGTTTTTTTAACTTCTTTTAAAGAATCTAAGTTAACCATTCTATTAGTCCTTAAAATTAATACTTTTTTGTCTGAAGAAAAATTCAAGGAGCTCTTTTTCTTTTTCTTTTTTTAAAGTCAAATGATCGATTGAGTGCAAATACAAAAATTTTGCTGACTCATTTGGTTTCTTCTTTAGAGAGTTCTAGAGAATACAAAAGTTCGAAATGGATGGACAATGCAAAGCAGAAAAAGATTCAGAAAGATTCTTTTTAGAGCAAAACTAGAGTGTGATATGCTCACTACAAATGTTGGTGAGCACAACTCCAAAAATCTATTGGATTCTCTTCAAATGACTATTTCAAACAATTGAAATCCATTTACTTCATGAATAATGCATGTACATGTAAAATTTTGAAAGTTTCGAATTCATTTAGTATAAGATCATGCAGTAAAAAAAAGATGAAAAATAAGTTCATTTTTTTGACCTCTTGACTTTATACTAAATGAATTTGAAACTTCCAAAAAATTTCATATACATGCATCTAGATGGATTTCAATTGTTTGAAATAGTAATTTGAAGAGAATCCGATAGATTTTTGGAGTTGTGCTCACCAAACACTCTTGGTGAGCACATCACACCTATGGTACTCGGATACTCCAATATAGGCTCTGTACCCGTATCGGACACGTATTACATACCGATACGCGCTCGATACAGCACTGATACGTATCCGATACGCCAGCTGGCGTATCCTAACTCGGCCGATACGGTCACCGATACTTTGTTGAAACGGCTGGATACGACTAATACGCTAAAACGACCGATACGCTCGCCCGTGAACCGTGCTCGTGAACCGGTGAGCCTCGTCCTTGAACCGCGCCCGCATCCGTGAACCGCGCCTGTGAACCACCCCCACGCCTGTGAGCCACGCATGCACCAGCGCAAATGAATTTTTTTTCTGCCCCGCGCGTGAATCAAGCTTGGGAAGCCCACGTGAGCGTCAAAACCTTTATCCACTCCACCAAAGTTTCGTTTGTGATATATTCTAGTAACTATAGTATATAATATATTCTTATGTTAAGCCATCAATTTTTTATACAAATTTGATTTAAGTTCTGATTATCTAAATACAATATATAAAATAATAAAAAATAATTTATATAATAGACGTATCGTATCTTAGATTTTTTTAAATTACTGTATCGTCGTATCCGTATCGTATCGTATCGATACCCGTATCTGTATCATGCAACATAGCATCACACCCTATCTTTGCTCTTCTTTTTATACTCATCTATTCTTGTGCAAAATATTTTTGATGGACATATTCTGTACTCCTCAATTGCAGCAAATTAACCAAATCTCATTAACCAAATTATTCCGAATTAGTTTTAGTTTTGACTTTATTTTCTTAGCATAAGAGAATGATCAAAGTTATCAAATCATTTCTAGTGATAGGTATTTCAAACTTGTAATATTCCATATAGAAGATTTTGGTTTTTTTTTTTTGAAATACTAAATTTGTTTTTTTTTTTTATGGTAAAATACACAAGCCTTTCCAAACTACTAATTAGTAGTTTCTAAACAAATAACTCTCCAAATATATATAATTGATAATTACCCCCGAATTTTTTTGATCCGAGAAAATGACCCTCTATGAATTATTTCTCACTCATAAGTGCTAAACTTGAGAAATAACCAAAAGTATTAGTAGAATTTTATAGTGTTAACATTGAATAATAATATATTATTTACTTTTAAATTTATAAAGATTTTCCTTTTTTTTTTTCAAAATGATGAATAATTGAGTAACACATATCAGTAAATCATCAAATGTTTAGTTTTTTATCTTTACTTTTCATCTTTCACTTCGTCTGCTCTCAATGTTTTTATAGAAAAAATTTAGTTTCATGAACAACAAATTGATATAATTGATTTTTTGAATAAAAATTGGAAACGAAAAAACTATATGAAAATTAATTATTATTATTTGAAACCGATCTTGAAAATATAATTAGTAGTAAAATCCAAAAAGAATTTAAGTGGAAATAAAATTATCAAGAGCACTATAGTCCTTTCATATTCGAAACTAATAATGTTCAGTAAGCTAAACTCCAAACAGAAAATTTAAGGAGGCAATTTTCACAAGTTCGGAAGTTCATGATATGATTATAACAAATTTGAGATGTTATTTGCAAGTTGTCCCGGGTTTAGAGGAACCGGGCATTGAAGTAGGGTGCCAACGGATCGGATAATATCTGATCGTATCCGAAAATTTGATACGGATATCCGATATCTGAATATCCGTGCAGATACGGATACGGATATGGTTTTGATTTTTAATTATCCATATCTGAATAGTAGATATATACCATATAGTTTAATATATATTATGAAAATATTTATGTATATATCTACGGATATCCGATATCCGATCCATATCCATACGTATCTGTCTAATATTCGATCTGTATTTGTATCCGAAAAATAAAAGCGGATACGAATATGATTTTACCACTATCCGATCCGTATCCGATCTGTTTCACCCCTAGAACCGGCACATTAGAAGTTTCCAAATACATCTCCATTTTTGTGGCGGAAAGGCTATAACCGTTATACAACAAAGTGGGCCTAGTCACCGAACTCTAACTGGGCCTAAATTTTCCCATTTTTGCATTGTGCCCCTTTAAATGTAGGATTCTACAAGCCCCTGCTGGGTTTTGATCACTTGATTGTGACAAAGATATCCAAAGAACAAGAAATTCCAAATAGAAATGCTGAATAAGGCCTTCGTTATCACAAAGCCCCGTTATTTCCTACTTTTATTAACGGTCGCAACTTCTGATCAGCAATATTTCAAATGCATAGCGCTATTAGAAGCAAAATAGTACTTGATCGTAGAAGCCGAGAAGATAATATAATCTCCATTCTCACATAATTTTCTCGGCCACATTAGTAAATTTAATAATTTTCTTTTAATAATAACAAACTATATTTATCCCGGCAGTTTCCATATTTGATTTCCATTGTGAGGCTCATTTAATATTTTAATAAATATTATTTTTACGCCTTAAGATCACTTTTATCCCAACATCAACTAAATAAATACTATGGCAATTACATGATGCCGAATAATTATTAATTTTGCATCATTTTATGGTGGCACATTTTGTTTAGTTATGAATATGACCGAATAATTACATCATTTTATGGTGGCACACCTTGACATCACATGTTTATAAGTTATTTTTGCGATTTCAAAATTCAAACAGTCGATTCGAACCGTTCAACATGATCTCCATATTAAACCACATTTTAACTTTTTTGGAAATTGTTTACTATTTATTTAGAATTTTTGAAAATCACTGTTTTTTAATGGTTCAGAATTGTCTGAGAACAACAATTTGTACACATCTTAATAAATACTAAAAAAATTCTAAAAATGTAAAAAATTAGTATCCAAACACATTTTAATATGAAGACCATGTTGAATGGTTCAGATTGACTGTTTGGACTTTGAAATTACAAAAATGACTTATAAAAATATAGTATCAAGATGTGTTATCATAAAATGGTGCAATTGAATCCTCCTAATTTCTAATTTAGTAAAATTACTCCCTTAGTTAGAATTGACATTGTACATAGTTGCCGATCTTTGATTATTCTCAACCTTGCCGTAATTTAAGGGCTACCGTACGTAGACAATCATTGATTATTTGCTTCATTGTTCTTTTTTCTTATGTATTAGATAAGCTTAGACTTCCGGTGATTCATTTTATTCTTTCTCCGTACGTTCTCTTCCAATTGTGACCAATACCCCAATTGTTAAGCAAAAGATAATAAATTTTATTCTATCTCATAATATAAGTAATAGGATAAAAAAATAACGAAGTAAACGAACAAAAATAGTACAAGCAAGTACATACGCATTCACCAATGACCAAGTCAATAAAATAAATTGAACTAATATTCAATAATATCTTGACAAAGCAACTAAGAGCAGGGTTTGTCTTATTGCATTTTAACTACAGCTACTTGATATATACATTCGATCACTAGATCTTCCTCCAAACTAGCATCAAGAATTGGAATATAGGAACCCCAAATCATGCCTACTTACCTCACTATTCTTCTCCTTGCAATCGCATTTGCTCTGATGTTAACACTCCACATCTTTTGCTGTTGGCGCATCATGATCAGAGGCCGTCGTGAGGGGCGCGTGGTGCAAACCCAAAAAACATACACTGGCTTATTACCAGGCGACGTGGAGAAGTTGCCTTCCTACAATTACAACAGCGAATGTGGCGAAGAGACTGGAAGCGGAACTGCAATTTGTGCAGTATGTCTAGAGAGTTTTTGTATTGGAGACAAGTGCAGGCTTCTGCCACAATGCAAGCACAGTTTCCATGCCAATTGTGTGGATTCATGGCTGATGAAGCATGCGTTTTGTCCAATATGTCGCGGCGATGTTGAGCTTACTACAAAGGACGAGATGCTTCCCAAGGAACGGGAGGTAGCGATTAGGATTCCGGAAAATTGTTCTCTAGCTGATCCCCTTTAGCTATGTTATATAGTTGATCAATAAAAAATTTGGGGATTCAAAATCAAAACGTTGATTACGATAGGAACTAGATATCTCGGAGTTGTACATATGGTGATTATTTAGCTCATTTTAATTTCTGTTGGTACAAAAACAAGTTCAAAATATGTTTCATATAGGTGGTTTAATTTGTAATTTTGGACTGGTAAGTGGTAATAAGTATTTTTATCTTGCCTGAATATATGTAACTTCTTTGTAGTTTATTTTTAATTTTCAATTACAGGAATGTAAATGAATGAATTATAAATATGTAAAATAATATATTAAAATATTAAATGTAGGTATTGTAGGTATATATGAAGATAGCCTGAAATTAATTGAGGAATAATGCTTAAGTTACGATGTGGCAGGAAAAAAACTGTTTTACAATAATATGGGATGCTGTATGCTCTAACTGGCAATTAGAAATCAATTGTAAATACTAATGTGGTAATTAATTTAGCAAATTTGCAAAAACCAGCCTTTTGGTTTAGTGGTAAAGGAAAAACGCTATCCGTGTGGAAAATCATAGATTCAAAATCTGGATAGGAGGTCTTTTATGGACATTAAATGAAATATTGAAAGTCTTTCTATCTCAAAAACAATTTTTTTTTTGCAAATTTGCTAATATTTTTATTATAATAATGGTGAGCGCGCGTAATATTACACCCAAATTAAGTGGGAATTTTGAGCATCTGCATTCTTGAATTTGCCTTTCTTTTTCCACACAATAATTTAATTACCAATTATTAATTGTTTATAAATTTCATACCATGTGTATTTTTTCAGTTTTAGTTGTTTTAGTAATTTTTATAATTTTAAATTTACATTCCAATAATTATCAATTACAAGTTAAAGTGATATCTTTAGATGCCAGTTCTGGTATGAAGATACGATGGCCTCATCTGAACCAGACCGATCAGGCCACGACTCCTCAAGATGCACAACAATTAAACAGGGCCACAGGGGATTCTCCTGCTTTGTAGATGGATCCTGGGACCAAGAGGGGAGGGCGGGTGTTGGGCTGCTCATGATGAAAGAGGGTCAGGTTGTCAGGTGGGAATCGAAACGGATAAGTGCGATTAATCCTACCCATGCTGAAGCGCAGGCGGTCCTTCTTAGCTTCCAATGCTTGGCTCAGGTATCGGGGGAAGTTGGGGTAGTGTACTCTGATTCACTGGAGCTGGTAAATGCTTTGTCTTGTGGACTGCCGGTAATTCCGGACTGGAGAGTTAGCAGGGAGATTTGGGATGCTTGGATGATACAAAGGGAATACACTTCTACTCGAATTGTGCATAGATCAAGGGAGGATAATGGAATTCAGACTGCTCATGATCTGGCAAATGAGGGTAGACTTAGGGGAAGAGATGAACAGGGTAATGGATTTCCTAATGCATAGCATAGTTGAAGTTTTGCAATAGGCCTACGGGCTGTAAGGAAAGCAAAAAAGAAAGAAAAAAAAAATTGCTCCCTGTGGTTAGAATTGAAATTGTAGTTGACGGAACTTGTCCAAAGCCCTTTGGACCATCTTTGTCCAAAGGGTGATAAGCACCGTATGATGCTAATCAATTCATACCGTAAACTAATTGCTCTTTGATGAAGGAGTAAAGTCTTTCTTTCCATTGTAATTTTTTCTCCATTACTTAAAAAATAAAGCCTCCATTATCATCTTAAATATTATATTTCATACTAGCAGTCTAGCAGGATGGAATCAGTTGGTTTGTTTAGAAATGTAAAATTAAAAATAACATAGTTTAATATAAGTAATAACCTGCTTCATAAAATATAAGTAAATAACAATTTTAGTTTCATGAGTTAATGAATTTTTTATACGATATTACAAATTTTTTCTATTATAAATAAATCAATCTCTGTAATTCATAATTACTAGTATTGATAAATAAATTTATCCATAATAGAAGAAATCTTTATAATCATACATCAAATTTATTAATAATGAAATTAAATTGTTTTATACTGCATATCAAAGAAAGAACAATGGATGCCTCCATTTGTAGAAAAAATTGAGATTTCAAATAACATGTTGTATGTTGGATTTAGAGTGAATTCCTTATTTGTGTAGGACATTCTGAAAAATGGAAAGACTTACAGTAATATCAACCTCTTTGGACAAAGATGGTCCAAAGGGCTTTGGATAAGTTCCGCACCCATTCTCAAGACTGAGTTACTACGTTACCTAGTCCGTAATTTAAGTGTAGACCAACCTTTGATTATTTATTTTATTGTTCTTTTTTCTGAAGTAATCATCCGTACTACCGTACTTTAATAAGTTTAAATTTAACCTTAATGAAAGTTATTGATAAGCAAAAGATAATGAAAATGATATACCTGTACTTCTATTCTTCCTTGATCCGCATCTTCTGCATTAAGTCAAAAGAGCATCTTTTGAGTTTAATGCATCTCATGATCGGCCGTTAATAATGCAGAGGATACAAATTCATGTTTCTTAATTCGCCTTGACAGCCTGTCAAATTTTTTAATAATAAAAAAATAAACTACTCTTCCTTGCAAATGTTGATGCTGTCTTGCTAATATTCCATCTAAAATTAAGGTCCATGAGTAAAAGAATATTGATGACGCCATACAACAGAGTCAAACAGAGCTGCTGAAGCATCTCATACTATATTAAGGGAAGTATTTTTTTTGTTTTTGAAAACCTGACAGTGGCTGTCAGGGTTGTGTATTAAATAAAAATGTTCGTACAACATCGAAAAAAAATGAAAATAAACAGAGATTACAAGCCCCTAAGAGAAATAAAAATGCTAAAAAAATAAGAGTGCTTGCTAGCGGCCCAAAATGCGGCCTGCTCTGCATGGATGCACGAACTCTGAGGGACACAGTAGCATACACATCGTTCTTCGACTTCTCTTAACAAAATTTTAGCCACAGGCCCACAGCTTGACTTCCTGCATTGTTCTTCTTGCCACTAACTTGGGGCTCAATATTTCTCCATTGAAAACTCAATTGCCACGCTGTTCGTAATTTTGGACTAATAATTAAGTATTTTTTTTTCGTCTGAATGACTTCTTTATGTAAGAAATGTTTATACCGAAATGAATATCCTTTGGTTCCAGCTCTATTCTGCTTCTAAAGACTACTCAGACTTCAGCCGACCAGCGGTTCATTTCATATACTGATATAATGAACAGCTGCCTTCACTAGGCACATTAAGGCCCAATAAAAGTACATGACCAGAAGACCACCATTTAATCCCCGCAATTAATTAGCTGGTAATGTATAAATAACTGGGTAATAAACAGGACCTTAATTAGTACATAGACAGGATAATTATGGTGCCTAAAGGAATTTAATTGGGCCGACCTTGTTTAAGATGCATATCTATATGATTTTTTATTTATTTGTAAAGCATTTGCATGATCAATTATCCAAATATTCATGTCACGACTTGATGCATGCAATAGTACTCTGGATTTCTTCAATAAAAAATAAAATCTTTTAAGAAATTTTATTTCGTAAGTATTAATAACAGGTATACTCCACATCATTGTTCTCTTATGGTGGGTCCTCATCCTCATGAGGGGCTGATGTGGCAAAATTGTCTTGTCAGATGAATTCGGATTCTAATGTCTATACTGCGGTGATCAGAGAGCTGTAACTTTCAAGTTATTTTTAAAAATTACCTTGTTAAGATTTTAGCGAATCAAATAATTTCTTTTGTAACGATTAAAATTATACATCCTTGTCTCCTTGATAGGTCCAGTCCCTTTGATAATCCTACAATTTCAAATTGCAAAATGATTAAACTTGATGCAAAAATTCAACTTAACATGATTTGGATATATAAAATTCGACATGCATGGTCGATAATTCCGAAATTTTTAATTATACCATTATTAAAAAAATAATAAACCAAAACCCCTCTCAAATCTGAATTTTTTCAGATCTACCCAGGCCGCAGAATGGCCTGCGGTCCCAGCCAGGGGTCCGCATAATGGTTCTGCAGCCCCAATTTTTTTTTTTTTACAGAAAATTTATTAATAAAAAACAAAAAAATTGATTTCGCCCAAGAAGAAAGTTTAAAAATTGGTTCTTGTCTTTCATTTTTAAACTTTCTTCTTAGACATGGAAACCAACTTTTTTGTTGTTTATTAATAAATTTTCTGTAAAAAAAAAAAAATTGGGGCCGCACAACCATTATGCGGACCCCTAGCTGGGGCCACAGAACGCCTGTGCGAACCCCAGCATTTGAGGCCGCAGAATGGTTCTGCAGCCTGGGTAGAACTCGAAAAACCTAGATTTGAGGGTGATTTGGTTTTTTTTTTTTTTTTAATAATGGTGTAATTAAAAATTTCGGTCGATAATTCTATTGTACTTGTACATGTACCTTTCTGTTTAGGACTGCTTTTAATGTAATACTTTTCCTGTTTCTTTGGCGTTTGCATTCTGGTTTCGAGCCTTCCTACTAGTGATTTGCAAACGGGTAAGGGCGGGCGGGCACGGGTAAAACCCGGGACGGGTCACGGGCAACGCGGATCACGGGTAACGCGGGTCACGGGCGACACGGGACGGGTTAGCATGGGTATTTTTTTGAAAAACCCTACCCGGCCCCTCTCAAACCCCCCGGGCAACACGGGTCACGGGCAACACGGGTCACGGGCAACAAGGGTCACGGGTAAGCGGGTTTAGGTCCGGGTAGAACGGGTCTGGTCCGGGCGGGTAATTTTTTTTTTTTTTTTCTGTTTTTTAGGCTGCTGCCTTAGTGCCTCACTGCCTCCGCTGCTTTTTTTTTTCTCTGTTTTTTTTTTGTTTTCTTTTTAAACCAATAAAATACAAATCAAAATTCATTTAACATGATTGAATATTTGAACTCAATAATTATTGTGATACTAAAATCAAAATCAAAGTTACGAATTATTTTAAAACAATATTGCTTAAATCAATTACTTTAAATTTTGAACAATAAAATATAAATTAAAAATTTCTTAAATCAATTACTTTAAAATAATTTTAAATCAATTACTTTAAAACAATAAAATATAAATCAAAAATTTCTTAAATCAGTTACTTTAAAAATAATAATGAATTATTTGAAAACAATAGATTAAAAAATAAAAGTTACCCTCCTCCTTTATTCCGGGCTTGGGACCGGCTATGTAAAATAACATAGGCGGAGTTCTAACTTTTTTTTTGTTAGTAGTTCTTCTTTAAAATGAATAATTTAAAAACTAATTGAAATGTTTAGAAATTAATGATTTAAAGAATAACCATAAAGATTAAAAGAGGTTAGAAATTTATACCGACACTACCTATCTAGAAGGTAGCATTCATATACCATTGGTCGCTCTCTTCCGCACCGTCTGAATCCGAATTAGCCTCGGCCCGCGGCTCGGTACCACTTTCTTCGGTGTCGACTCCGGATGATGATTGATAATCGCGATATTGCTTGCGATTTTCAGCATCAATCCAATCTTTCAAGCACACAAGTCTCTCAAAAACATGTGGACCCAACTTACTGCGTTTGTCGGAGAGGATCCTGTTCGCCGAACTAAAACAACTTTCGGAAGGGACGGTTGACACGGGCACGGCAAATACGTCACGGGCCATCATCGCGAGGACTGGATAGTGAGTTGCATTCCTCCTCCACCACGCCATGATGTCAACCTGTTCACTTTCGTTGCGCATCGAAGTATAACTCAATAACTCGTTTGTGGCTGTGTACGGGTCGCTCTCCAACTGGAAATCTGCTAACAATCCACCACTGCTGGTGCTCCTGGAAGTGGAACTATTAAAAAATAAAAAAAATTAGTGGACAAATAATGTAGATATTATAAATAATAAAGATTAATAAATATTCATACCTAGCGGCAGCATGGGAGGAAGACGCTTGGTTTTGGTTGTCACCCATTCTTGAGTTGTATAAGTTAAACATCTCATCGAACTTGGAATTCACATATGTATCCACCCCGGTTTTGTCTAAATGTAGATTATCTTTGTACGCTTGAAGTATTTTGATCGTGAATATCTTCTTGTATGCCGGGTTGAGGCAGCTTGCGATAATGGCCAGGAGGGGTACATCCTCCCAATATTTTAGGAATTTTAGTTTCATGGCATCTACGATCGGCGTGAGAGAGGGGTCATTGCTTTCAGCTACTTCCAAGTCACGATACACCTTGGAAATTTGGTAGAGATTTTTGAGCAACTCAAATGCCGTCGGTGAGTACGAGCAGGATAGTTTGACGGTTGCTGTAAAAAAGGTTCCTAGAAAATTCTTAAGCCTTTCTAGTTGCAGCCATTCTTCGCGGGTGGGTTCCAATTCCATTCCCTCGGGGGTGGAGCTTCTCAAAAACTCCCCTATGGCAACTGAGTAAGGAAGGCATCGGTTCAACATCCTGTAAGTGGAGTTCCAACGGGTATCTATATCCCAAGGTACTCTCAACCTGCTCAATCCAAACTGGCTACACAAAACCGCAAACCGTTGTTTTCTTTCTTGGTTTGAAACAATGTGGGCAAGAGCTCCCTTAAATTTAATTATCAATTGTTTTACGGCTTCTGTTTTAAGGCCGTCCTTCACGACGAGGTTAAGTATGTGGCAAGCACACTTTTGGTGGAACATTTCACCATTCATGATTGGGTTCAGTGACCGTTTAAAAATCTCAATGGAAGCTACGTTGTTGCTAGCATTATCGAATGAAATAGAAAAAATCTTGTTCTCTGTGTCTCTTTTAAGGTTATACTCTTGTAAAACCTCAATAATAGATCGGTAAATTACACTAGAAGTGTGGGGGGAATCCAAAACTCGAAAACTTAATACCCTTTTTTGTAACACCCAAAGATCATCGATCCAATGCCCGGTAATACAAGAGTACCCAAGTCCATGTTTACCGGTAGTCCAGATATCAGAGGTAATTGAGACCTTATTGGGTTGATATGCAAATATAGCTCGTAGATCGTTTTTTGTACTGGTAAATTGGTTTTTTATTTCATTAACCATCTTTCTATGATGTAACCTCTTGTACATTGGTTGACCACACCCCCGAATGACCAACCGGGCAAAACTCATGCAACCACCCATACTTATTGGTTGTTCTTTGTGGGTAATGTACCGGGCCAATTCACTAAGCATTACCGATTCATCATATTTCTGGTGTGTTCTGGTACCATCCAGGTTAATAAGGGTTTGGATTTGTCTCGGGTCAGCATGTTTTTGTGGAAACTCACCCTTTCTTTGGTGACCCTCGGCATGTCTCTTAAAATTAGTCATACCACCGGATTTTTTATACTCGAAAACCTTACTCTTGCAACCTTTTACCTTACAAGTTAGATATTGCATAGTGCCATCCTCCGTCTTGGTCACGTCATAATAGGGCAACCAATCCGCATTATATTCAGGAGCTCTTTTACTCTTCTTTTCTGCCGGTTCTTGTGGGGGGGCACTTGTCGAACGAGGGACATCTTCGGCTTGAATTTCAGGGACACTTGTCGAAGGAGTACCTTCCATTGGGGAAGTGAATTGACTCGATGCTATGGAAGAAGTGCCTCCGTATGCATACGGTGCTGTCGGTTGATGTGTTTCTTGTGGAATGAATATGTTTGGATCGTTAGGATAATACGGTGCACTCGTTTCGGGGGCTTATGTCGATAATTTTCTGGATAATTAGGTGGAAGCATTTGGGGTTGTTGTTGATAATTTGGTTGTAGCATTTGGTCTCTTCTTTGATAATTTTCTGGATAATTAGGTGGTGCCATTTGCGCGGAGCTACCAGGATAAAAAACTGACATATCGACGTTAAATAGTTCGTGGGACAATCTCGTGGCGTGGTCGTTGGACATTCTCGCGGCTAAAATATAACCTATTCAAAAATAAATGCAAATTACTTGGCATATTCAAAAAATAAATCTAACATGCTTATTTAAACTATTAAAAATAAATCCGAATTTCAAAAATAAAATCTAACCCAATAAAAAATAAATGCAAATTACTTGGCATATTCAAAAAATAAATATAACATGCTTATTTAACCTATTAAAAATAAATCCGAATTTCAAAAATAAAATCTAACCTATTCAAACATAAATCTAATTACTTGGCATACTCAAAAAATAAAATCTAACATACTTATTTAACCTATTAAAAATAAATCCGAATTTAAAAAATTAAATCTAACCTATTCAAAAATAAATCTAATTACTTGGCATACTCAAAAAATAAATCTAACATACTTATTTAACCTATTAAAAATAAATCCGAATTTAAAAAATTAAATCTAACCTATTCAAAAATAAATGCAAATAACTTAACATATTCAAAAAATAAATATAACATACTTATTTAACCTATTAAAAATAAATCCGAATTTCAAAAATAAAATCTAACCCAATAAAAAATAAATGCAAATTACTTGGCATATTCAAAAAATAAATCTAACATACTTATTTAACCTATTAAAAATAAATCCGAATTTAAAAAATTAAATCTAACCTATTCAAAAATAAATCTAATTACTTGGCATACTCAAAAAATAAATCTAACATACTTATTTAACCTATTAAAAATAAATCCGAATTTAAAAAATTAAATCTAACCTATTCAAAAATAAATCTAATAACTTGGCATATTCAAAAACTAAATATAACATACTTATTTAACCTATTAAAAATAAATCCGAATTTGAAAAATAAAATCTAACCTATTCAAAAATAAATCTAATTACTTGGCATACTCAAAAAATAAATCTAACATACTTATTTAACCTATTAAAAATAAATCCGAATTTAAAAAATTAAATCTAACCTATTCAAAAATAAATATAATAACTTGGCATATTCAAAAACTAAATATAACATACTTATTTAACCTATTAAAAATAAATCCGAATTTGAAAAATAAAATCTAACCTATTCAAACATAAATCTAATTACTTGGCATATTCAAAAAATAAATCTAACATACTTATTTAACCTATTAAAAATAAATCCGAATTTAAAAAATTAAATCTAACCTATTCAAAAATAAATGCAAATAACTTAACATATTCAAAAACTAAATATAACATACTTATTTAACCTATTAAAAATAAATCCGAATTTCAAAAATAAAATCTAACCTATTCAAAAATAAATATAATTACTTGGCATACTCAAAAAATAAAATCTAACATACTTATTTAACCTATTAAAAATAAATCCGAATTTCAAAAATAAAATCTAACCTATTCAAAAATAAATCTAATAACTTGGCATATTCAAAAACTAAATATAACATACTTATTTAACCTATTAAAAATAAATCCGAATTTGAAAAATAAAATCTAACCTATTCAAAAATAAATCTAATTACTTGGCATACTCAAAAAATAAATCTAACATACTTATTTAACCTATTAAAAATAAATCCGAATTTCAAAAATTAAATCTAACCTATTCAAAAATAAATCTAATAACTTGGCATATTCAAAAACTAAATATAACATACTTATTTAACCTATTAAAAATAAATCCGAATTTGAAAAATAAAATCTAACCTATTCAAAAATAAATCTAATTACTTGACATATTCAAAAAATAAATCTAACATACTTATTTAACCTATTAAAAATAAATCCGAATTTCAAAAATTAAATCTAACCTATTCAAAAATAAATCTAATAACTTGCCATATTCAAAAAATAAATATAACATACTTATTTAACCTATTAAAAATAAATCCGAATTTGAAAAATAAAATCTAACCTATTCAAAAATAAATCTAATTACTTGGCATACTCAAAAAATAAATCTAACATACTTATTTAACCTATTAAAAATAAATCCGAATTTCAAAAATTAAATCTAACCTATTCAAAAATAAATCTAATAACTTGGCATATTCAAAAACTAAATATAACATACTTATTTAACCTATTAAAAATAAATCCGAATTTGAAAAATAAAATCTAACCTATTCAAAAATAAATCTAATTACTTGACATATTCAAAAAATAAATCTAACATACTTATTTAACCTATTAAAAATAAATCCGAATTTCAAAAATTAAATCTAACCTATTCAAAAATAAATCTAATAGCTTAAATTTTAAATTACTCTAGGAAAAACAAATATAATTACTCTACAAAAAAAAAAATCTAACATTCAATTTTAATACTAATATTCTATACAAAATCTAACAAAAACTAATTTAAGTTAAACTAATTCAAACAAACTATAAATTTAACATTCTATATTTCAATTTAACAAAATTTAATGTAACATGAAATAAATCTAACCTTTAAATCTCGCGGGAGGTGACGAACTTCGTAATTCCAATACCTTCGTAATTCCGTTGCGTATTCGTAGAATGAATTAAATTTACAAATATATATTTTTTTTTAACAACAAAATTAAAATTGAGAATAATGAAAATATTGAGATTGAGATTGAGAGAATGAGAGATGAAAATATTGAGATTGGGATGTGAAAATTTGTGAGGGATGGGGGTGTATTTAAAGAGTTTTGTTTGAGGGGGGGGTATAATTTGAAATTTTAAAACAAAACTAAAAAAAAAAAAAAATCAAAAAAGAGGAAGGGGGGGGCTGGAGGGGTCCGGGTGGGAGGGTGGGAGGGTGGGAGGGGGGGGGGGCTGGGGTCTTGGGGGAAAAAAAATTTAAATTTCAAATTCTGGAAAAAAAAAAAAAAAAAAGTACAGGTCTGGTTCGGGTTCGGGTTCGGGTTCGGGTACGGGTAGGCGGGTACGGGTAGGCGGGCACGGGTCTACGGGTAGGCGGGCACGGGTAATCGGGTACGGGTACGGGTAATACGGGTCCACGGGTCGGTACGGGCGGGTATGGGTTTGAAACGGGACGGGTATCACGGGTAAATTTTAAAAAAATCCGTACCCGGCCCTTCTCAACCCGTACCCGTTGAACCCGTGTACCCGTGCAAAACCCGTGCACGGGCACGGGTAGGGCGGGCACGGGTCTGACCCGTGGGGGTATTTGCCAATCACTACTTCCTACTATGATAATTTATGAAAATCGTTGCATCTTTATTGGAAAATAAAGAAAAAAAATAAAAAAGTCAATTAAAGTACCAAACTGAAAGTTTCGTGCTTGTTACTAAATTGTTAATTAAGATGAGGAATAAATCAAAGAAGACTTTGATGCCGTTAGGACTCATTCTTCCATTATATAATCCATTACAATGTCCTCATTCATTTAAATTAAAAAAAATTGAGTCCTGTCGTATGAAGAAACATTCATCTTCTTATCATTCCATGAGCATCCTGTATATTTCATAAAAGATTTCCAATAACATTGACTAGATAACACATTTATGCTTGACGTCGTTCTATATATTATAAAAACAAAGAGTATTATAATTAATACATGTTATCTTCCAAATACCCACCCTTCGATTTTTAAAATTCAATAAGCATTTTCTATTTCATACAGACCTGATGTTGGCATATATGAAGTTTATGCTATTTTGTAATTGAACATTTAGTATCTAAAGAGATTTCTGTCTTTCAGAATCATATATTATTAACTTATTTTGTTATAATTTGTAGTTACATATAATATAGAAAAGCGAATAAATTGCTTTCTAATATCTGAAGGTGGCAGTTATTTGACTTATTTCCATGTTGTCTAAAATCTGGACTGCTCCGTTAAAGTTTAATATTTTTGTGATCAACAGATTATGTTTTTTCAAGCATACTAGAAAATGATGATAACTTACAAATGCATGCAGGTTTAGCCCCATTTGAGCGTCTCCTAATAATACCAATATCATTCAAAAATAAAATTATTTGATGCAGACGTGATTTACGATTCAACTCCTACAGGAGATTGTGAAATAGGAGCCTTGAGTTTCATCCACTTCCCAAAAAAAGATGAGTACCACCGAAAATTTACACTTTGTTTATTACGGTATAAGTCGGTAATTAATACTCGTTCAATATCAAATCATAGAATATTGTTTTTCTTTATGTGTTAGAACTGATCCACGTTGTATATTCAAATAAAGGATTGAATGGATCTAGGCATCTAGCTAATATAATATGCAATTATTTTAAAACAATATAACGGAATGAATAATGTGCATATTTTATTCTACTGCTTTCCCAAAATCTCCAAAACTCGGAGGCCAAACATTTCTATAAATAACAATAACCAACAAATACATCTTATTACAAGTTAATTAAACTTCTTTCTCTAATATAAATGGCATTTTCTTATCGTTGCATTGTCACTCTTCTTGTTTTGCTTGCCTTTAGTCCCTTCAAAAGAGCCCCCATCTCCATAACAGCAGCTGATGATTCCTTATTGTCCGTTTTTGAGAAATGGATTAGTGACAATGGCCGAGTTTATGGATCTATGACTGAAAAACTACGACGCTTTCAAGTATTCAAAGACAACTATCAGATCATCCAATCCATAAAAAATCAACCTGGACTGACATACACTGTAGACCTTAACAATTTTGCAGATGTCACAAACGAGGAGTTTCTGCAAAGATATGCAACTCACAGAACTTACAGTTCATCTGAAACATCAACTGATTTCAGGTATGGAAGTGTGACATCAATTCCTTCTTCTATCGATTGGCGTACTCTCGGTGCTGTGACACCCATTAAAGATCAAGGCAGCTGTGGTGAGTTGAAAACTAAACTTCAATAGGAAGCATATTTTGCCATTTTCAGAATGAACTATAAAAAGACTGTTAAGACTGAACCTTTTCAAACTGCAACTTCAACATATATATTATCTATGTACTCCAATCTTTTCTTTTGTAACAAGTTGCATACTACCATAGGATTTATATGCCTCGCAGTTTTCACATATTTTGAATAATAGCCACTTGTAATGGTATAGAAAAAAAGGGCTACATATTCTTCTCTCCTCTTGAGGAAAATGTGTACTGGACTTCTACAAGATTATTTTACTGTGACCATAATTCTACTTCTAAATAAAAAAAGAGAGTTGAATATATTAACCAAGTATTGAAATATAACTATATATCTATATAGGTTCTTGTTGGGCATTCTCAGCCGTGGCTGCAATTGAGGGAATAAATAAAATCAAGACAGGCCGCCTAACCAGTCTATCGGAACAGGAATTAGTTGATTGCGTTACCACTTCTTTTGGTTGTGATGGAGGATGGCCTCATGAAAGTTTTAAGTGGGTGGTTCAAAATGGGGGCATTACAACTGAGGATGACTATCCTTACATTAGTGGTACGACAAATACCAGTGGTACCTGTGCTTCCAAAACCAAAAATCATGCCGCATTCATCACAGGTTATGAACGTGTCCCGGCTAATAATGAGTCGGCTCTCGCAAAAGTTGCCGCTTACCAGCCTGTGTCCATATTGATTAATGCAAACAGCTCTGCATTTATGTTTTACTCGGGCGGAATTTTCACAGGTCCATGTGGAACAATTCTTAATCATGCAGTTACTGTAGTTGGTTATGACAATTCTAATGGAAATAACTATTGGATAGTAAAAAATTCTTGGGGCACATCCTGGGGTGAATCTGGCTACATACGGATGCAAAAGGACATTGCTAACCCTAAAGGCTTGTGTGGGCTAGCCATGTTTAACTCCTATCCTAAAATATAGTTTGAAAAATAAGTATCATTATTGTGTGCTTTGAAGATACGATTAATATTATGCTTTTGAAGATATGAACTACATTGAAAATATGAATCACAATGGTATGCTTTTGAAGATGTGATTAAAATTGTGGATTTCGTTTGTATGATTAGTATTTGGATTTCGTTTGTACTATCTTATTCATGGTTCGCTTTCAGTACAATCAGTTTGGCTTAAAATATGATAAAATAAATAAGAAACATGTACAAGCAATTGAACCGGTATTTGGCAATTGTGTTATGTTATAAATAATTCACGAGTTGATTGAGTTCAGATGTTGTTTGTACCAATAAGCACCACATTGCTCGATAATGACTTTTATTAGATCGGCAGCTTTTGATTTAGTAATTCCACAACATCCTAGATTCTTTTGAAAAAAGATAAATCCAACTCTTCTGATGTCTGATGAAGTAAGACTTGGAATACAAAGTCTTTCATTTCCCTCGTAGTGGGCAATTATCATGTAGTTCTCTGTTTGGGATTAAGTCCAATTCTCCAAAAATCTAAAGATTTGAAAAGAAAAAGCGAAACAGGGGAAAGAGTCCATCAAAAGGCAGGGCAAGTATCTCCTACCACTACTAGAATTTGTTGGGAATTCGGGTAGGTTATAGTGCAACAATTAGATTCAGTTCATCAATTTGATCACTACCCGAAAACCAGAATTCAAGCATAAAACTAATTCCAAGATTAAAACAGAGTTCACCACTAGACGCGCAGCGGAAACTTCAAGTCTAGTCTAGCAGTAGCCTTCTTCTTCTTTCTGTCTTCTCCTTTCGTTCTCGTGTCAGATTCGCGCAACAGCCCAGCAATCACGCCTCTATCAGTATCCACACGAACAGGTTGATCAACTACTGTAATTCGGTATGCTAGTACCGAATTGACAGCCCCTTTCTTTCGTTCTGTCTCTCTTTCGTTTTCTGAAAAATAGAATAGAATTGCTAACCGAATTATGAACAGATCATTGCATATTTATAAAACAATGCACCAGTTCGTTCAAGCCTATTCATGGCACCAATTCGTTGAGCCCTTTCAGAAAACTTATCTGATCTGATCAGATCAGATGAGAACAGAAAATTCGGGCCTAGCCCAATAAGAAATGACCCATATTCATTAATAATATGGCCCATAATATTCTGACCTTTTAGTACATTTCTAACAGTCTCCCACTTGTACTAAAGCCAAATATTTTAAACTTGTTTTCAACCTTGTTCTTGTGTGTGACCCAATAGGTTCATATAATGTTAGTAGTGAGCTGAAAATCCTTTTCAGCACACAAATCATAAGCGGTCCCTAGCAGGGCATTATGACTACCCAAATTATATGAATGTCAATATCTGACAAGTACCTCACAATTATTTATGTTAATCCCTTTATCACTTGATATCTTGATTATACTCAAAGTAGGATATGTGTCAACTTTGTATAGTACAATCTTTGATTTCTCATACCAAAGTTAGATTGACTTCATATGATTGACTATCAATCATATAGCACGGCCATGCATTTTCAATCTATCTTTCTAGAGGGGCCCAGAGACATCATACTCTCAATACATGAGAGGGATAAATTCCATCTTGATCACTCATATTTCTTCACATGATTCATAATATACCCAATTACTACCTTTATAGTTACCTGGTTAGGGCTAACGTTTGATAGCATCAAAGTATACAATCCTTATTGAAGAAATCAATGATGATCTCAGGTCAAAGGATTCAACAAAATATTGTATAAAATAAACTGATGACACTTAATAATCCATACAGTATTTTATAGTGGGTCTGTCCAATACCATGTTTATCAAACATGTATCCATGTGATTACATTGGATATCTCATATCAATGATCCGTAAAACATGATCATCCACAATCAATCCACATACTAGTCCATAAATTATTATTTTCCCGACTAATAATAAAGACTAGGGACTATTTAGAATAATATTGCATTCCATTATAAAGTTTTATGATCTAATTCATCGAATTGATGATAAATAATAAGCAATAAATTATTCAAGGAACATTACATTGTTTTATTCATAAAACATAAACATACAAACAAATATCTAAATTATCAACCTCTGTAGCATAATCACTAGAGCCAATCACTTATGTATCTAATACCTATAGCTCTAGTATGCATATCATGCTTAACTTGCGAGAGAGGTTTAGTCAAAGGATCTGCTACATTTGCATCCGTTGCTATTTTGCATATTTTAACATCACCTCTATTCACAATCTCTCGAATAAGGTGAAAACGTCGAAGAATGTGTTTGGATTTTTGGTGTGATCTTGGCTCTTTAGCCTGTGCGATTGCTCCATTATTATCACAATAGAGATCCACTGGATTTTCAATACTTTTAATCACACCAAGTTCAACAATGAACTTCCTTATCCAAACAGCCTCTTTTGCTGCTTCTGAAGCAGCAATATATTCAGCTTCTGTTGTAGAATCGGCTACTGTCTCCTGCTTGGAACTCTTCCAACTTACAGCTCCTCCATTGAGATAAAATACAAATCCAGATTGCGATCTGAAATCATCTTTGTCAGTTTGGAAGCTTGCATCTGTATAACTAGATACAACAAGCTCTTCCTCACCTCCATAAACAAGAAATGCATCCTTAGTCTTTCTCAAGTACTTAAGGATATTCTTCACTGCTATCCAATGACCCTCACCTGGATCTGACTGGTATCTGCTTGTGACACTCAAAGCATATGAAACATCGGGACGTGTACAAAGCATAGCATACATGATAGATCCAATTGCCGAAGCATATGGAATCTTACTCATGCGGTCTCGCTCATCTTGTGTCGAAGGACACTGATTCTTGCAGAGACCTATGCCACTTGACATAGGTAAAGATCCTCTCTTTGAATCTTGCATGTTGAATCTTTTCAACACCTTGTCAATGTATGTACTTTGGCTCAATCCAATTAGCCTTTTTGATCTATTCCTATATATCCTTATTCCCAATATGTAATTTCCTTCACCTAAATCTTTCATTGAAAAACTACTTTTCAACGAAGACTTTACTGATTGAAGCAATGGAATATCATTTCCAATCAATAGAATGTCATCCACATACAAGATAAGAAAAACAAGTGTGCTCCCACTAGTCTTTTTATAAACACAAGGTTCTTCTTCGTTCTTGATGAATCCAAATTCCTTGACCACTTCATCAAAACGAATATTCCAACTCCGAGATGCTTGTTTTAATCCATAAATAGATTTTCGAAGTTTGCATACTTTCCTAGCATTATTTTGATCGACAAAACCTTCGGGTTGTGTCATGTACACATCCTCGTTCAAGTTTCCATTAAGGAAAGCGGTTTTGACATCCATTTGCCAAATCTCATAATCAAAATATGCGGCAATTGCTAGAAGTATCCTAATTGACTTAAGCATTGCAACTGGTGAAAAAGTTTCATCATAGTCTATACCATGAATTTGCTTGAAATCTTTTGCCACCAAACGTGCTTTATGAATGTGAACATTCCCATTCATGTCAATTTTCTTCTTAAAAATCCATTTACACTCAATGGTTCTTACACCATTAGGTAAATTAACCAAGCTCCAAACTTGATTATCTTCCATGGATTGCATTTCAGATTTCATAGCCTCAAGCCATTTATCAGAGTCCGGGCTCATCATTGTTTCACAAAACGTCGTAGGCTCATTGTTGTCCAACAACAATATGTCGCGTTGTTCTGATATAAGCAACAAATACCTCTGAGGTATGCGACGTTCCCTATCTGACCTTCGTAATGGTAATGTCTCTTGTATAGGTTCCACAATATCTTGTGATTCCTGATAAGTAGTAGGAGTATCTTCTTGAGTATCTCGAATTTCTTCGAGATGCACATTACTCCCACTAACTCCTTTGGAAAGAAATTCTTTCTCCAAAAAGACACCATTTCGAGCAACAAATACTTTGTTCTCTGCCCTATTATAGAAGAAAAAACCCTTGGTTTGTTTCGGATATCCAACAAAGAAACACTTATCAGATTTAGGTGTGAGCTTATCAGACATCAATCGTTTTACATAAGCCTCACAACCCCAAATCTTTAGAAAAGACATACTAGGACGTTTTCCAGTCCATATCTCAAATGATGTCTTCTCAACTGCCTTTGTTGGAACCCTATTAAGTGTGAAAGCTGCCGTCTCTAGAGCATATCCCCAAAATGATAATGGAAGATCAACTTGACTCATCATAGAACGAACCATGTCCAACAATGTTCTATTCCTCCTTTCAGACACACCATTCCATTGAGGTGTTCCTGGAGGAGTAAGTTGTGAAACAATTCCAAATTGCTTCAAATGATCACCAAATTCTTGACTCAAATATTCGCCTCCTCGATCTGACCGAAGAGCTTTAATTGTCTTGCCAAGTTGATTTTGTACTTCATTCTGAAATTCCTTGAATTTCTCAAATGCTTCTGATTTATGTCTCATTAAATATACATAACCAAATCTACTAAAATCATCAGTAAATGTGATGAAGTACTGAAAACCACCTTTTGCGACTGAACTAAATGGTCCACATACATCGGAATGTATAAGTACCAATAGGTCATTCGCCCTTTCATTTATTCCAGTGAAATGTGTTTTAGTCATTTTTCCCAACAAACAAGCTTCGCATATTTCAAGTGATTCCAAATCAAATGAATCTAGAAGTCCTTCTTTATGAAGCTTCTTTATGCGTTTCTCACTTATATGTCCTAAACGACAATGCCATAATAGAGTGGAATTCAAATCATTTGATTTGAGTCTTTTGGTTTGTATGTTATAGACAGGAATATCAAGATCTAGAATATAAAGCCCATTATGTAACGAAGCTTTGCCATAATACATATCATTTAAATAAAAGCAACAGCCACTGTTCTTAAATTTAAATTCAAATCCAAACATATCCAAACAAGAAATAGAGATAATGTTTCTACTTATGGCAGGTACATAATAGCAATTATTTAATTCTAAGATCATCCCGGAAGGTAGAGCCAATGATACAGTGCCTATGGCCAAGGCAGCAACTCGTGCTCCATTGCCGACACGTAGCTGTACCTCTCCTTTATTTAACATTCTACTCTTTGCGAGCACCTGCATATTTGAACAAATATGAGCTCCTGAACCGGTATCTAATACCCATGAATCAGTTTGGTAAGTAGAAATGTTAATTTCTATAACAAAAATACCTGAAGCGGAAGTCCCACTTCCCTTCTTGTTATCTTCCTTGAACTTCTTGCAGTCTCTCTTCCAATGGCCGATCTCATTGCAATAGAAGCACTGCGACTCGGCGGCACTAGCTATAGACTTTCCTTTGTTCAAGGTCCCACCCTGAACTTTGCCTTTGCCTTTGCCTTTACCTTTGACTTTGGCCTTTCCTTTGCCTTTCTTTTTGAAGTTCGTTTCCTTCTTAACCAACAAGACATCATTAGGTTTCCTCAGGTTTTGTTCGGCTGTCTTTAGCATTCCATGCAATTCTGTCATTGACTTCTCCAGCCCATTCATGTTAAAATTCAGAATGAATTGATGGTAACTTGAGGGCAAGGACTGGAGAATAATGTCAGTAGCCAACTCTTTACTGAGGAGATAGCCCAAACGGTTCAGATTCTCAATGTATCCCATCATCTTGAGTACATGAGGACTAACCGGGCTTCCTTCTGCCAGTTTGCATTGATATAATGACTTTGATGTCTCATATCTCTCAGTGCGAGCTTGAACTTGAAAAAGTTCACGAAGCTGCACAATTATGTCATAAGCACTCAATTTCTCAAGCTGCTTCTGAAGCTCAGAATTCATTATCGTGAGCATGAGACAAGTAACATCAAGGTCATCATTCACATGCTTATCATAAACTGCTTGTTCTTCGGCAATAATTTTACCTTCTGCATCAGCCTTTGGTTTTTCAGGAACGGGTTTCTCTAGAATGTATTCCTTTTTCTCTTGCTTGAGAATAATGCGTAAGTTTCTATACCAGTCTAAAAAGTTTGGACCAGTGAGTTTTGCACTATCCTTTTCAATAGCAGATCGCAACGTAAAAGTGGATGTATTTGTCATTATCTACAACAAAATAAATATGCAAAAATTTAGACTTAAGTTTTATGTTTTTAGAAAAACCTTTTAACAAAAAGTTTTACTCCCACTATGTGTTTTAAAAACGATGTCCCATATAAAACCACATAGCGGACCAAGATCCATATTTCACCAAATTCAAGTGAGCTTTGGCATCACTGCTTGAATTTAGTTATTTAGGTAAGCACACTCATGCTAATTACATCTAATATAACTCTTGGTTGTTTGAGGTGACATTCCATGTCCCGGCTCCTCAAACCTATGCCTCAAGGCCCAAAAACGTTTTGATAGCCTAGTTAAGTGAAACCAAATCTCCATATATAAGTATCCAATACTTATATCCTACCTCATTAAGATAACTAACGATATCTTACTTTGGCAAGCCCATCAATTAGTGATCGAAACCTTGATAGGTTAGAGATTTTGGAAAGGCATGAAACTTAATTTTTCTTTAAGGGACTTTGTTGTTTATTTTGAAAAACATTCTAAGTAATAAACAATTTAAAATAACATGAGCCCATTTTATGAGTGGAATAGTATGATCCATGGCATGATACTCTCCATTGCAAGACTCCACTTGGCAATAGCCACCATCCATCCTTCATGTAATCTTCTTTATTCTAACCAAAATAACTACTCTAATGGCAATAAAGAAAATACATAAATGTCCTAATTTTAACGGTTCGCAGACCGCATAAATGAATACACAATAAGTGACATGCAAGTCACTTTTAATTATATAATAAATTAATTCACGGGGCACCATAGGCCGCATTTACATACATCATTCATTCATTCAATACAACATATACACACAAGGCAACGGGATCATACTATTCACATATTCCATAACTGCAAAACAAAGTTAGACATAGAATTCAATTCTAAATATGGGCTCATGCATAAAACAATTTATACGAGGGGGTTTCTTTACCCCGCTTACAACTTCGGCGGTTTCGCTTGCCGGTAAGCGGGCTGGGGGTTAAAGGGGGGAGCCCCCCTTACGGGGGTTTCAGGGGGCGTGCCCCCTGAAGAAAATTTTTCTGTAATACAATATGTATTACTTAAACAATTTCTCTTCAGATTCATAAATCAATCATATAACAGAACCAGTCTAACTGATTCGGTTTCAATCAAACAGAACTTTCAGATTAATTTTAATTAACCTAAAATTCGAATCAATCCAACTGATTCAATTCTGTCAGAACAATCTAATTGATATGATTATTTAATTATTCCTTAACCCTCACATAAAACTGCCAAATTAATTCGTATATTTTTAATCAATCCAATCGATTAAATTGACACGTTAATCTAATTAACAATCAGAAATCCAGAATTAATTCTACACAAGTGGCTCTGATACCACTGTTGGGAATTCGGGCAGGTTATAGTGCAACAATTCGATTCAGTTCATCAATTTGATCACTACCCGAAAACCAGAATTCAAGCATAAAACTAATTCCAAGATTAAAACAGAGTTCACCACTAGACGCGCAACGGAAACTTCAAGTCTAGTCTAGCAGTAGCCTTCTTCTTCTTTCCGTCTTCTCCTTTCGTTCTCGTGTCAGATTTGCGCAACAGCCCAGCAATCACGCCTCTATCAGTATCCACACGAACAGGTTGATCAACTACTGTAATTCGGTATGCTAGTACCGAATTGACAGCCCCTTTCTTTCGTTCTGTCTCTCTTTCGTTTTCTGAAAAATGGAATAGAATTGCTAACCGAATTATGAACAGATCATTGCATATTTATAAAACAATGCACCAGTTCGTTCAAGCCTATTCATGGCACCAATTCGTTGAGCCCTTTCAGAAAACTTATCTGATCTGATCAGATCAGATGAGAACAGAAAATTCGGGCCTAGCCCAATAAGAAATGACCCATATTCATTAATAATATGGCCCATAATATTCTGACCTTTTAGTACATTTCTAACAGAATTTTGGTTTGTTGCATGAGTAACACTTAGTTGTTGCATGGATATGAAGGTCCCATGCAAAAGAATTGGTGTTTCTGACACAGTAATATCTGTTGCATGGGTGTCCCATGGAAAAAGTAACCCATGCAAAAGATTTGATGTTTATCCATGCAACTGTCTCTTACCGACCCATGCAACTAATAATTGACAACCCGTGACCCGCCAACCATGCCCGATAATATATTTTAATGAAGGTCCATGCAATAACCAAAAGAATTACTCATGTAACAAGTCTGCAGAATTGAGCCCCAACAGTTGCATGGGCTTTCCCATGTAACAAGTTTTGATGATTCTTATTTTATTATTTTATTCTAAAGGTCCATGTAAGAAGTCCTACACTACTCATGTAATAAGTCTACAGAATTGAGACGAAACTTTTCCAAGGGCTTACCCATGTAACAAGTTTTGATGATTCGTTTTTTATTATTTTATTCCAAAGGTCCATGTAAGAAGTCCTACACTACCCATATAATTAATCTGGATTGTCAAGAAATATTAATTGCATGCGACTACCCATGGTAAAAGTTTTAAATTCCTGGATAAAGCCTTTCCTACATATATTTTATCTCTCCTTTCAAATTGAATTTATTTTGTATATCACAGCAATAACAATTACAGCAGTATATTAAAAATTAAATGAGATGCACAAATAATTCGAAAACTTAAATTGTAGGATCTTTTCCTTATCGTCTTGAGAATAAACCTTAGAAAGTGATTGAGATACAAAACAATTCACCAAATTTGTCTAAGCACCGAAAGCTCCTAAATAGCCTCAAATAATTTCACATATTGCAATGCAAATAGAATAATATAATGAACCTGAATGTTCCCTTTAGACACATAAATAGAGTACTGAGCAAGGTCTGTATAAATACATAAATAGAGTACTGAGCAAGGTCTGTATAAATAAATCATGTTCCAGCTATATGAATGCCTTTCAATTCAGTGCTTCCATCCTACAAAAATTGCACCTAAATCAAGTAACACTTAACCATCCTTGCTAAGAGCCAATAATTTTCGGATTACTTGCAAACTATGTTGCATTCCAGAAGCAAGATTTAATTTGGTCTCATTTCCTTTTGCACAATAAACAGACATGATATACCATAATACTCCAATTTGGTCCAATTTGACGATTATCCCCTTAATTTCATCATAATTTACTTACCACTAGAAGAAGAGTCACTGGAAGAACTTCTAGTCACTGAAACAACTCTATTCTCAATTATAAAAGAGCTTAGCACTTAATGGGTTTTTTAGTATTTGACAAGAAGAGGAATTCTAAACAATTAAAGAGATGATATATTTGCTAAACTTGCTTTTGTTCTATACCAAATAAAACACATGACATTATAGTTACTATGATTTATAATGAATTTTCAAAGTTTGGCCTCAGGACAATAGTGTTGCTGGTGCAGAACTTCCCTGTACAAAATCTCAAATTCAACTCAGTTAAAAAATCCATAAAAATGTGAAATAAATCATGGTGAAAGATCTTAATATCCTGAGAATTTTGGTACCAAGAACACTCAATTTGGAGTTGTAGTTTGTCCTGTGTAAATTATACAATACTAGTTGTCAGAAAATAAAAAACTGGTACAAAACCAAAACTGGAACAAAACTGATCTTGAGAAAAACTTAAGTTTGGCATAGCTCTAGGCAATACAATGAGTTGAAATTAATTGTGGGTGCATATTATGACTTACCTGAAATTTTAGATACAAAAAACATATAATTTGGATCTATGGTTTGTTCTACACAAAAATAACAAAACAACATGTCAGAATGATCCAAACTGCACCTCACAAACTGAAAAGTGATGAAATAAATTGTTAGAAATATTGCAATAATAAGGAAAACATGCACACAGGTTTTATGAAGGTCTTTGGGTAAGTTGTGCATACATTTTTGTGATAAAATCATCAAATTGAGCATCAAGGAGACTACAAACTGACCCATAGTATATGTTGCTTTTCCACTGTGTATTGATATGAACTTAATATGAGTCTCACACTCAATCCAGTAGCATAGATGCAAAGGTATTAGTTATTTCTTCTAGCTAATTTTTTAAAAGATATAAATAATCAACTATGCACTTATGCCATTGCATCAAACACTTTGTGTGCACATAATCAAACACCGGTATACAACTAAAAAAACTAAAAAAATGTACAACAAGGAACTCTCAATATTAAGCAATACTAAGCAAAAATGTCAACTTCGATTTGTTTGTTGTAGTTGTATTCAACCTATATTTATTTTTAAATGCATACAAAGCACTTCTTCCCATTTAAGCATTTCCACAAATACTTTATGTGCAACACATTGTTAGTTCCTAAATTGATTAAAATGCAAAAAAGTTAAACCATAGACTACCTTGAGCTGTATAAAATGACAAGGTGTCAGCTTGCAAAGCACGAAGTACTGGTTCTGAGATAGAATCCATGTGGCACCAGCATACCTAATAAATCAGAGTGCCATGGAATGATAAGAAAAAAATACACCCTAAACATTTACTAAAAACCAGATAATTTAACAAAACAGCACGCATGCACACTTGATTGAAAAGCAAAGTGAACCAAAAAATATATCACAAATCCCGCTTGATTGAAAAGTAAAGTGAACCAAAAAATATATCATAAGATAAGACAGACTTAACTTTTAATTTTGCAATTGTGGGGTGGGAGCGGGACAGAGAGCGCTGGAGAGGAAGCGATCGGGGTTGGGTTTGGAGAAGGAGCGCTGGAGTGTTAGAGAGCGCCAGAGGGTTCTGTTGTTTGGGGTTTTAGAGGGAAATGAAAAGTAGGGTACTTAGGCTAATTTTTCAGAGAGATGCCGGAAATGACGAGTGGGACCCATCTGTAAATGACGAGCGGAAGTTTGTGAATTTTGTTTTTGTTTTGGTTTTGGTTTTGGCTTCGCTTTGCTTCCAGAGAAGAGGGAAAAGTGGGAAGAGAAAAGAGAAACTCACCGGAGAAGGAAGACAGTGAGGTAACGTAATTTCTCCATTTTAGATTTGGATCGTCCGATCAGATTTTGCACGAATATTGAAGGATCCATTACATTTTAACTAGGGCGGATCTAAACAGAACTATTATGTTACCACAGTGAATATGGACTCCCACCCATAGCTTCTAAAATGGAGACCTCCCTTGAAATCAAGACACTTCATCACCCATCCAACGGCTCTGATTTACAAATATACAAATTAGGTAATAATTGTACAGCAAACAATACGAAAAAATTTCAAAAAAAATATTTTCTACTTTTTTACATCTTCAATGGCCAAATCATACTTATAAATGTCAATTTTATAGAATTTTATTGTTATTCCCTCTTAAAATTAAGCCAATAATTAAGGACCGTTCATTTTCACATTATCCATCGACGGTCGATCTGTAATGAAATAATTCTAAATTTGTTTTGAAATGATCAAGGAAAAACTCTGAACATAAACAACATAAAAGTTTTCGAGTTTGGTTATGTCTGAGCTTTGATCCAACGTGAAGTGTTTCTAACCATTCGATGACGCAATATTCCGTCAGCGGGATGGATAGGTAAATCAACGTAAATTTTGATCAAACTTTCCTACGATAAAATTAAGGTAATAATATTCAATTTGAACGGTTTCGATCGACCAACTGGCGACGTTTGTCTTTGTTCCTTCATTAACTCACCCAACAGGAGTTGATGTTCTATGGTCATGCATGTTATACATAAGTCATTGATGCAACATGCATGTACAACTATACAATTTAATTTGTCAAAATTATTTAATAATGCAATAAAAATGTTCTAGCATTATATTTTGATGTAAATTTTATCAATATCATTTTAAATTACTGTCATTTTAATAATTGCCAATAAAAATATTGAACTAGTTAGATTTATAATAAACAAAACCAACATCAAATATTACTCGTAAACATTTAAACACATATGAACCATTTATTATAATATTTGACTATATCTTTGCATTTTCTATTCCTTTTAATTCCAACAATGAAGAAATTATAATTCTTAAATCAATTCGACCATAATAAATTAGTGTTAAAGTTACAACTTACAGATGAAATTAATTCCACTCTGAACTTTGAAATCAATTTGACTATATCTTTGCATTTTCTATTTGACTAAATGATCTATACAATTTTATGTAATAGTAAGCATATCATTTTCATTGACTTATAACTCGTTATCAATTCATATTATTTATTTTTCCTCACAGAACTTTGAAAGTTGAGGCGATTTTCTTAGCAGATCAGTTTTATTTTTATGCAGCGCATGGCTTATATAATTTAAAGAGCATCCAATATATCTAACACACTGCTTGAAGCTAAAACTGCTCCGTTAAAATCAGTACTTCTGGAATTTTTCATTCTCCCATCGCATCAAGAGAGGATTTTGCCCTTCCATGTAGATCACACTTGGAGAAATTTCAGTTCCCCCCCATCTCTCTCCCACTCATTTCCTCCCTAAATCCCCGCCAAACCCTAAAATTTTTCACCTCATTCCCTCCTGAAATTTCACTCCCGCTCTCTCTCTTCATCCATAATTTACTATTTTTTTCATCTCCCGCTCTCCCTCTTCCTTTCTAAACCTAATTACCACTTAGTCAAAACCTAAAATTTTCACAAATGCCGCTGTGGACGCGACGCCGATACGGCGGTTGGCCTCTCTCCCCCAGTGCCGGTCCTCCGCCGCTAACCCTTTGAAGCAATCTCTCTCCCCCGACGCTACTTTATCCTGCTCAGCGGTTCTCTTAGCACCGTCAGCCTCGCACCCCCTCTGCCACAACAGCCTCGCGCTAAGGTTTCCAGGTCATCAGACTTTCTTCTCTCTAGCTCTTTCTCAAAATTTGAACAAATTTCTGTATATTTTCGAAGAAAGAAAAATACCCAAATAGCACTGATTTGTTAAAGTATAGGTCGCTTCTTTGATCAGGTGTCCGAAATTATTTTTTGAGTTCAATCTATTACTTTTAGAAATATGTTGGTCAAAACAAAAAATATTTTACTACATATTAGGGAGTTAATGAAAACAGTACTGTAATAATTAGTAAAATTAAATGTTTCCATCCACCAACATATTATACATCAGCGACAAAGTTGACCGTATGTCAATCTTTTGTGGCTGCTTATCTTTTGTGCAGGTGCCTTAATTACGCTGATATCTATCACAGTTAAGACTACAATCACTTTTCTACTTAAGAATCTCATAAGTTTTCCGTTGTTACGGTTATTCTGGTTTCCTTTTACCATATATTATGTTGTAGAATTCTCCATCTGTAGCAATTACCCAAGGTTTAGTTAGTCCGAAGGTACTGGAATTTAATTATTTGACTCTCTGTTTAAAGATGATGTAGTAGGCAGATTCTTGTCACACCATTTGAGGCTAATTAGCATTGTCAGGTGTTATACTGGAGGGGTTTTGATCAAACCAATGTCTATGAATTGATCCACAAATGTAACTTCATGTGCCTAATTAAACCAAATTCTATAGTTCATGGCACCAAATGTACACAATGTGCCTATATTAGTTTGAATTTGTGCATTTGAGGTACGTTGAATGATTTTTTTCCTTCATATTTTGTAGCAATCAATTGACAGAATGGTTGCCTACACTACTTCATTAGGGCCGACCGTGGAATGATTTTATGGAATAAAGCCGGGATTGAACCTTCACAAAAGCTCCAACTCTTCTTCATCTGAAAACAACCCTGTGATTTTTTATCTCATTTTTTATTTGATGAAATTTATAACCATGTTAAATTATGTTGTTCTTAAGTTTTCTTTGTTTTTCTTAGTATGCTACTATTGTTCATGAGACACTTTGAGAACTCCCTTATGTATTACAAAATACGGGGATTGGTTCAGCAAATTCTGATTTGCTCTTCAGTCTGTCCGGTTCCAGAGAGGTACTGAGACATATTATTGTTGGATAATAGTGTAGTGTTATATTGTTGGATAGTAGTGTAGTATGTGCATAGGTTTGTAATATTTTGGACCTTTTTAATAGTAAAGAAATCAGTGCCTATTATGGGAAATCAGTGTTTTTCTATTGCTTTGTTTAGTTTGATAATCTACCAGAAACGAAAGCCAAGGCACATTTGCTAGTACAATGTGCCTAAATGTGTCTCTTTATCATTGCATTTTGTGAGATTCAGTCAACTAATATTTTTTTAGTAATAGAAGCACTTGTCATTTTATAGGTCTTCGACCATCAAGCTGGATGGCATCACTCATTCGATAGCCGAGGCGATGGCTGCTATTTGATATCCAATGGCAAGGATCAGACCATCAAGCTCTGGGACATTAGAAAGATGTCATCCTATGTTAAGTTGTGAGTACCATCTCTCCATAAAATTGACCTGTATCTATTCATCTATATGTATGATTCTGCTCTTTCTTTTTTAATTGTTATCTTTGGTTCTCCATCATGTAATTTAATTACTTATTAATGCAATGGTGTTGTTCTGGTTCGGTTCCAAAATCATACGATTGGGACTATATATGGATGGTGTACCCGTCAGAAGCACGACGCATGAAGCACCCGCATGATCAGTCCCGTGCTACTGACACAGGAGTTACTGCTACATGAGTTCATGCTGTTTCAATTAGGTGATTTCCATATCAAGTTCTCACTTCCTGGTATTCAACTCTTGTATCAAGTTCTCAATTTGGTTATTTATATCAAGTTGCTTTTAGTTATATTGATATAAATTCAACTTGTTGAATACTGACTGACATTTAACTCTTGTATGGCCATTTATAATTTTCTTTGGATCTAAGCTTTGGTAATTTTAACTAATTAATCCATAGGTTCATAGAGATAATGACACCTGTATTTTCTGGAGATGCACGGATATGTGCATGGCATATAATTCAGGTACTTCAAACTTTATTTGGAAAATATGCTCTTTCAAGTTATATAAAAATATAATTTGGACATTAATTGCTCATTATTTTCTTTTTGCATTTCAAATAAATGAAGTGGTGCTCATACGGACTATAGACGGACTATGGTGAGTATCTCTTTGTGATACTAAATACTAACTTCCATTTTATGCTAATGTGGTACATGTAGGATTTAGGTGCTGATTTTATAGAATCAAATGGGAGAGGCACTTTCCAAGCACTCCTCAATACACAAACTAGACAAGAGGTGGCAACGTGTCAAGCCGCAATCAGCTAATGATTTGGGAAAGAAAATCAGAACAACCAGCCCTTCTAGTGTGGGGTTTTGTCAACCTTTATCACAGAAAAATTGTATTTTGCATCTAAAAAAAGTAGCCTCTTTTTGTAAATTTCTGGTGATGGGCCGTGGGTATATTCTGGGTATAGAATATGAAATTTCGATAGTTTTTTTGTTACAATTCTTTTTGGTTTAATGTTACAATGCATGCTTGAATTAACTATGTTGATTAATGATAATTAAAATGTTACTCTCCATGTTTTATTGTGTTATTCTTATTATGTTTCAATAGGAAATGTAAAAGATTTTTTGGTTGTCAATGAGTTGGTACCAAATTGGTATGGGTACCAAATTGGTACCGGGAGAATTATAGAAATTGGGCAGGATTATATTTTGCTGGAACGTCAAATATTTTCATCGGAATACCATTACAAATATGGGGTAATACATTCCATGAAAAAGGTCCAAATGATATCCTTGCAAATAATTAGGTGGGGCCCACCAGCGTTAACCATGCAAATAACCTAGTGGGGCCCATCATCATTACCTATGCAAATAAGTAGGGGCCCCACCTTCTCTATCCATGCAATTACTCCCTTCACTTGCCTTGCAATAACCCGTGTGGGACCCACGTTCTTTATCCTTGCAATTACTCAGTTGTCTATCCTTGCAAATACTAAGATGGGGCCCACGCTCTTTATCCTTGCAAATACTAAGATGGGGCCCACGCCCGCTATCCTTGCAAATACTTCCTGTAGGCGCCAATTCTCTGACTTGTTGCATGCGTATTTGTTACATGAGAAAGCTCATGCAACAAGATTGGGAAAAGTTATTACATGAGTAACCCATGCAACAAGTCTGAAATTGAGTATTTGCATCGAGGCTTGTACCATGGGTAGTTGTTGCATGGGTAACCCATGCAACAAGTCTTTTTCGGGTTTGTTACATGGATGAGCTCATGCAACAACCCAAAATTTTACTCATGCAAGAAACCAAAATTCTAGTAGTGTACGATTCGGAGAGGACACCGCTCTTAATTTTTCATTTTCTTAATTATTTTTTATTACCTTTTCAATTTCGCTATGGACTCAAACCTTTTGGGTCCCATAATTTTCCTTTTTCATCAAGGTTTTATAACCAAAAACTATGTACCAAATTTTTTTAATTCAATATATATTAACATAGACTAGACTTTCTTTCTAAAAATAACCGTGCCCTACTCCTGTAATAGTGTTAAGCAATGGAGGTGGACATGAGACTGTAATAGTTATTTTTATAAGGCCTAAGGAGAAAATTCTTTCATTCAATCTTATTGTTTGTCTTTAAATTTTTTATTTATTTATACTAGCTGTTATGGTACCGTTGGTACTATTCCTAATTCCTATTTTATACAGGGACTGTGTACGTACATATAGTACTAGAATAATTAATGTTATGTTTGATCTTGGCCGCTTGATCGATGATGTACGACTGAGATCAATTATTCTCAACACTCCTCTTCAAGGTAGGAATATAGATGTCGATCATTTATAGCTTGCTTGTGATGTTCTCAAATGGTTTGGGATCCAAACCTTTGGTGAATTGGTTAATTGATCTTCACTTCGAACGAATGTAGTTTCTATTTTTTTTGCTTGAACCTTTTCTCTAATGAAGTGGCAATCCACTTCTATATGATTTGTTCTTTTGTGTACTGGATTGTTCGCAATGTGTTTAGCGGCTTGATTATCACAAACATCTTAATTGGTTCATGACTTGTGATGTATAAGTCCGCTAGTAATTGTTTTATCCAAAATAGTTCACTTGTTGTTGAAGCCATTGCTCGATATACTGCTTCCGCACTTGATTGTGTCACGATACTGTTTCCTGCTTTTTCATGTGACTAGGTTTCCGCCTACAAATGTGCAAAAACCAGTTGTCGATTCTATCAAAGCTTCTGGCTTAATCTGTTTTAGAATAAGCACACATAATTTAGAGTTGTTATTTTTCATTAAGATTTCTTTTCCCGTGTCCCATTTAGATATCTTAAAATTTTACTTATGGCATCTAAGTGAGATGTTCTAGGGGCATGCATAAATTTACTTATTTGTCTTACGGAAAATGATATGTTCGGTCGTGTTACTTTCAGATAAATTAATTTTCCTACAAGTCTTTCAAATTGGTTTATATCTTCTAATGGTTCACCATCCTCAATATTTTGTTTACATTTGTTATCTATAGGGGTTGAAATCGGCTTACATCCTAATTATTTTTCATGTTCAACTAGTCATCTTTCATCTTCTTCTAGTTGTTTTTCATCTTCTACTAGTTGTTTTTCATCTTATTTTGGTTATCTTTTATCTTATACTTATTTTTCAACTTCTCCTAATTATTTTTCATCTTTTGGTTGTCTTTCAAATTGTACTTGTTTTTAATCATGTACTAGTTGTCTTTCATGTTGTACTGGTTGTCTTTCATCTTCTTGTAGTTGCCTTTCATCTTGTTTTTCATCTTCTTATGGTTAGCTTTCATCTTCTACTAGCTGTTTTTCATCTTGTTCTAGTTGTCATTCATCTTATAGTAGCTGTTCATCTTCTACTAGTTGTTTTTCATCTTCTTATGGTTAGCTTTTCATCTTCTACTAGCTGTTTTTCATCTTGTTCTGGTTGTCACTCATCTTATAGTAGTTGTTTTTTATCTTCTACTAGTTGTTTTTCATTTTCTTTTAGTTGTCTTTCATGTTGTACATATTTTTTCTTTCAATGTTCTACTCATTGTCTTTCATCTACAACTGGTTGTATTTCATATTCTTCTAGTTGTATTTTATCATCTTCTAGTTGTTTTTCATCTTGCACTAGTTGTCTTTCATGTTTTACATGTAGTTGTCTTTCATCTTTTACAAGTTGTTTTCATCTTCTTTTTCTTGTCTTTCATCTTCTACTAGTTGTTTTTTTATCATCTTCTAATTGTCTTTCATCTTGTACATATTGTCTTTCATGTTCTCATAGCTTTCTTTCATTGTCTTCTAGTTGCCTTTCATCTTTTACTAGTTGCCTTTCATTTTCTTCTAGTTGTCTTTCATCTTGTACTGATAGCCATTCATGTTCTACTAGTTGTCAATCAACCACTACTGGTTGTATTTCATCTTCTTAAAGTTGTATTTCTTCATCTTCTAGTAGTATTTTATCTTGTACATGTTCTCTTCCATTTTCTACTGGTTGTCTTTCATCCAGTACTTGTTGTACTTCATCCTCTTTTTGTTGTATTTCATCTCTTTCTAGTTGTCTTTCTTCTTGTACTGGTTGTCATTCATCTTGTACGGGTTGTCTTTCATGTTCTACTAATTGTCTTTCATTTTCTTGTAGTTGGCTTTCATCTTCTACTAGTTATTTTTCATCTTCTACTAGTTTTTCATCTCCTTCTGGTTATCTTTTATCTTGTACTAGTTGTTGTTAATCTTGTTCTATAGTTGTCAAACATCTTATACTTGTCGTTATTCATCTTCAACTAGTTGTTTTTCATCTTTTCTAGTTGTCTTTTATCTTGTACTAGTTTTTCATATTCTTGTAGTTGTCTTTCATCTTGTACATGTCTCTCAGGTTTTACAGGTTGTCTTTCATCTACTAATGGTTGTATTTCATCTTCTTCTAGTTCTATTTCATCATTATCTAAACTGTAAACCGTAAACCCAAAACCCTAATTGTATTTGATCTTCTTCTAGTCTTTCATCTTGTACTAGTTGTATTTCAAGTTCAATTGGTTGTCTTTTATCTTCTTCTAGTTATTTTTTTTATCTTCTACTAGATATTTTTCATCTTGTTCTATTTGTCATTCATCCTATACTAGTTGTTTTGCATCTTATACTAGTTTTTCATCTTCTACTGGTTATCTTTCATCTTCTACTAGTTGTTTTTAATATTCTTCTAGTTGTCTTTCATCTTGTACATGTTGTCTTTCATGTTCTACTGGTTGTCTTTTATTTTCTTCTAGTTGTATTTCATTCTTTTGTAGCTGTCTTTCGTCTTGCACTGGATGTCTTTTATCATCTTGTAGTTGTCTTTCATCTTCTTCTTGTTGTCTTTCATCTTATACTAGTTGTTTTTCATCTTCTTCTAATTATATTTCATCTTGTACTGATTGTTTTTCATGTTTTACTGGTTGTCATTCAAGTTCTAATAGTTGTATTGCATGTTCTTTTAGTTGTATATCATTTTCTTCTAGATTTATTTCATCTTCTTCTAGTTGTCTTTCATCTTTTACTATTTTTTTACACTTGTATTAGTTGTCTTTCATGTTGTACTGGTTGTATTTCATCTTCTACTTATTGTCTTTCATCTTCTTGTTGTTGTCTTTTATCTTCTTCTGATTGTCTTTCATATTCTTCTAGTTGTCTTTCATCATCTATTAGTTGTTTTTCATTTTCATCTAGTTGTCTTTCATCTTGTACAGGTTGTTTTTCATGTTATATTGGTTATCTTTCATCTACTACTGGTTGTCTTTTATCTACTACTTATTTATATCATACTCTTTTATTTGTATTTCTTCTCTTTCTAGTTGTCTTTCTTCTAGTACTAGTTGTCATTCATCTTGTACTTATTGTCTTTCAAGTTGTACTAGTTGTTATTCATCATCTACTAGTTATTTTTCATCTTCTACTAGTGGTTTTTCATCTTCTTCTTGTTGTTTTTCATCTTCTAATAGTTGTTTTTCATCTTCTAATAGTTGTTTTTCATCTTCTTCTTTTGGTTGGGCAGAGACAAGATTGGCTGTAGAGTAGACAAGACAGTTGCCTTTTAGTCTTATACTGGTTGTCTTTAATGTTCTTCTAGTTGTCTTTCATATTCTTCTAGTTGTCTTTCATCATCTACTAGTTGTTTTTCATTTTCATCTAGTTGTCTTTCATCTTATACATGTTGTATTTCATATTCTACTGGTTGTCTTTCATCTACTAATGGTTGTCTTTCATCTACCACTTGTTATATTAATACTCTTCTAGTTGTATTTCTACTCCTTCTAGTTGTCTTTCTTCTTGTACTGGTCTTTCATGTTCTACTGATTATTATTCATCTTCTTGTAATTGACTTTCATCTTCTACTAGTTGTCTTCCAGCTTCTACTAGTTTTTTTTATCTTTTTCTAGTTGTTTTTCAACTTCTTCTAGTTGTCTTTTAATCTTGTACTGGTTGTCTTTCATGTTTCTGATTGTCCTTCATATTCTTCTAATTGTCTTTCATCATCTTCTAATTATTTTTCATCTTCATCTAGTTGTCTTTCATCTTATACAGGTTGTCTTTAAAGTTGTGCTGGTTGTCTTTCATCTACTACTGGTTGTTTGTTATCTACTACTTTTCATACTCTTCTAGTTTTATTTGTTGTCCTTTTTGTTGTCTTTCTTCTTGTACTGGTTGTCTTTCATGTTCAACTAGTTGTCTTTCATATTCTTCTATTGTTATTCGTCCTTTGCTAGTTGCTTTTAATCTTCATCTAGTTGTAATTCATGTTCTACTAGTTGTCTTTCATCTAATACTGGTTGTATTCCATCTACAACAGGTTGTATTCCATCTACAACAGGTTGTATTTCATTTTCATCCAGTTGTATTTCATCTTCTTCCACTTGTATTTTATACTGTACTAGTTATATTTCATGTTCTACTGGTTGTCTTTCATCTAATACTGGTTGTCTTTCATCTACTAGTTGTATTTCATACTCTTCTAATTTTATTTGTTGTCCTTCTAGTTGTTTTTCTTTTTGTATTGGTTGTCATTCATCTTGTATTGGTTGTCTTTCATGTTCTACTAGTTGTCTTTCATATTATTCTATTTGTTATTCGTCCTTTACTTGTTGTTTTTCATTTGCTTCTATTTGTTTTTCATCATGTACAAGTTGTCATTCATTTTCTACTGGTTGTATTTCATCAACAACTTGATGTATTTCATTATCTTCTAGTTGTATTTCATCTTCTACTAATTGTTTTTCATCTTCTTTAAGTTGTCTTTCATCTTGTAAATGTTGCATTTCATGTTCTACTAGTCTTTTATTTTATTCTAGTTGTATTTCATCCGCTTGTAATTGTCTTTCGTCTTGTACTGGATGTCTTTCGTGTTTTACTTGTTATCTTTCATCATCTTATAGTTGTCTTTCATATTCTTCTAGTTGTTTTTAGTTTCTTTCTTGTTGTCTTTCATCTTTTACTAGTTGTTTTTCATCTTCTTCTAATTATATTTCATCTTGTACTGGTTGTTTTTCATGTTTTACTGGTTGTTGTTCAAGTTCTAATGGTTGTATTTTACATTCTTCTACTATTTTTTTACTATTTTTTTACGATTCTTCTACTATTTCTTTCATCTTTTACTATTTTTTTACTCTTGTATTAGTTGTTGTCTTTCATGTTGTACTGGATGTATTTCATCTTATTGTTGTTGTCTTTCGTCTTCTTCTGGTTGTCTTTCATCATTTACTAGTTTTTTTTTTCATATTTATCTAGTTGTCTTTCATCTTGTACAGGTTGTCTTTCATCATCTACTACTGGTTGCCTTACATTTACTATTTATTGTATTTCATACTCTTCTGTTTGTATTTCTTCTCCTTCTAGTTGTATTTCTTCTTGTACTAATTGTCATTCATCTTGTACTGGTTGTCTTTCATGTTGTACTAGATGTCTTTCATCTTCTTGTAGTTGTTTTCATCTTCTACTAGTTAATTTTCATATTCTTCTTGTTGTTTTACATCATCCACGAGTTGTTTATCATCTTCTTCTAGTTGCCTTCTAATCTTGTACTAGTTGTCTTTAATGTTCTTCTGGTTGTCTTTCATATTCTTCTAGTTGTCTTTCATCATCTACTAGTTGTTTTTCATCTTCATCTAGTTGTCTTTCATTTTATACATGTTGTCTTTCACCTTCTAGTGGTTGTCTTTCATCTACTACTGGTTGTTTTTTGTATTCTACTAGATGTTTTTCATCTTGTTCTAGATTCATCTTTGCATCTTCTACTTTTTTTTCATCTTCTAATGTCTTTCATCTTTTGCAAGTTGTTTTTCATATTCTTCTAGTTGTATTTCATCCTCTTGTAGTTGTCTTTCGTCTTGTACATAATGTCTTTCATGTTTACTTGTTGTCTTTCATCATCTTGTGTCTTTCATCTTCTTCCAGTTGTTTTAATCTTCTTCTTCTTGTCTTTGATCTTCTTCTAATTGGATTTCATCTTGTACTAGTTGTTTTTTATGTTTTACTGGTTGTCGTTCAAGTTCTAATGGTTGTATTTCACCTTCTTTTAGTTGTATATCATTTTCTTCTAGATTTATTTCATATTCTTCTAGTTGTTTTTCATCATTTACTAGTAGTTTTTCATCTTCATCTAGTTGTCTTTCATCTTCTACAGGTTGTCATTCTTGTTCTACAGGTTGTCTTTCACCTACTACTGGTTGAATTTCATACACAAGTTGTATGTCATTGTCTTCTAGTTGTATTTCATCTTATTCTAATTGTCTTTAATTTTGTACTGGTTGTATTTCATGTTCTACTGGTTGTTTTTCATCTTGTACTAGTTTTTTTTATCTACTTCTTGTTGTCTTTCATCTTCTACTAGTTCTTTTTCATCATGTTTTTATTGTCTTTCATCTTGTACTGGTTGTCTTTCATGTTCTTCTAGTTGTCATTCATTGTCTTCTTGTTGTTTTTCATCTTCTTCTAGTTATTTTTCATATTCTACTGGTTATCTTTCATCTTCTACTAGTTGTGTTAAATCTTCTACTAGTTGTTTTTCATCTTCTTCTAGTTGTTTTTCATTTCCTTCGCGCCCTACAAGCAGACCACACTAGCGGGGATGTAAAAGCTCTAGAAGTGATGATAATTCTTTGTATTTCATACTGTTCTAGTTGTATTTCTTCTCCTTCTAGTTGTCTTTCTTCTTGTACTGGTTGTCATTCATCTTGTACTGGTTGTCTTTCATGTTCTACTAGTTGTCTTTCATATTCATATGTCATCCTTTACTAATTGTTTTTCATCTTCATCAAGTTGTATTTAATCTTGCACAATTTGTCATTCATGTTCTACTGGTTGTCTTTCATCTACTACTAGTTGGCTTTCATCTTCTACTGGTTGTATTTCATCAACAACTGGTTGTATTTCAATTTCTTCTAGATGTATTTCACATTCTTCTAATTGTATTTCATCTTCTACTGGTTGTATTCATGTTGTACTAGTTGTGTTTCATCTTCTACTAGTTGTATTCACCTTGTGGAAGTTGTCATTCATGTTCTACTGCTTGTCCTTCATATACTACTGGTTGTATTTCATCTACAACTAGTTGTATTTCATTTTCTTTTAGATGTATTTCATCTTCAACTAATTGTCTTTCATCTTGTACTGATTGTCTTTTTAATCTTCAACTAGTTCTGTTTCATCTTCTACTAGTTGTTTTTCAACTTCTTGTAGCTGTCTTTCATCCTGTACTGGTTGTCTTTCAAGTTGTACTGGTTGCTTTCATGTTGTACTTGATGTCTTTCATCTTCTTGTAGTCGTCTTTCATCTTCTACTAGTTGTTTTTCATCTTCTTCTTGTAGTCTTTCATTTTCTACTAGTTATTTTTCATCTTCTTCTTATTATCTTTCATCTTCTACTGGTTGTCTTTTACGTTCTACTTGTTGTCTTCCATCTTCTTGTAGTTGCCTTTCTTCTTCTTGTAGTTGTTTTTCATCATCTACTAGTTGTATTTCATCTTTCATCTACTACTTATTATTGTATTTCATCTACAACTGGTTGTAATTCATTTTCTTCAAGTTGTCTTTAATGTTCTTCTAGTTGTCTTTGATCGTCTTCTTGTTGTTTTTTATCTTCATCTAGTTGTCTTTCATCTTGTACTGATTGTCTTTCATGTTCTACTTGTTGTTGTTCATGTTCTGCTGGTTGTCTTTTATCTACTACTAGTTGTCTTCTTATAGTTGTATTTCTTTCTCTTCTAGTTGTATTTCATCTTTTACAGGTTCTCTTTCATGTTCTTCTGGTTGTCTTTCACTTTCTACAGATTGTCTTTCATCTTATACTTCATCGACTACTTGTTGTCTTTGATCCTCTTCTTTTTTGCCTTTATTCTAGTACTTGTTGTCATTCATCTTGTACTGGTTCTTTCGTGTTCTACTGGTTGTTTTTTTTATCTTCTTCTAGTTTTATTTCATCTCCTTCTAGTTGTCTTTTTTCTTGAACTAATTGACATTCATCTTGTACTGGTTGTTTTTCATTTTCTAGTAGCTGGTTTCATTTTCTACTAATTGTTTTTTATCTTCTACTAGTTATTTTTCATCTTCTACTAGTTGTCTTTCTTCTTCTTCTGGTTGTCTTTCATCTTGTTCTAGTTGTCATTCATCTTATAATTGTTTTTAATCTTCTACTAGTTATTTTTTTATCTTCTTTTAGTTGTCTTTTAATCTTATACTAGTAATTTTTGCTCTTCTTGTAGTTGTCTTTCATCTTGTACATGAGATCTTTCATATCTAATGTCTTTCATCTACTACTGGTCATGGTGTATATTCTAACACTCCCCTTCACCATGACACGTAGATATCCTTCATCATTGGTTTTTCTAGAGCCATGTGGAATTCTTTACTGGCTACTGCTTTGGTGAGAATATCCGCAACTTGTTCATGTGACCTCACAAATGGTAAGGAGATAACTTTTGAATCAAGTTTTTCTTTAATAAAATATTGGTCTACCTCAATATGTCGGTCTACCTCAACATCCTTCATAATTAATTTATCATGTTGTACCGAATCTTGAGAGATGTCAATTGCAACCTTGTTCTCACAGAATAATTTCATCGGATCTTTTGGTTCGAATCCAAGTTCAATGATCAACTTCTTCAACCACAGGAGTTTGCAAATGCCTTTTACCATGCCCCTAAACTTCGCTTTAGCACTTGAAAGTGCCACTTTATTTTGTTTTTTACTTCTCCAAGTCACCAGATTCCCACAAATGTAAAGTACTCGGTTGTAGAATTTCGATCAACAATGTTACCAGCCAAATAAAGCATCAGTGTATCCCTCAATGTTGTTTTTCAACTTCTTCTTGCTGTCTTTCATCTTCTACTAGTTGTTTTTCATCTTCTTCTAATTGTATTTCATCTTGTACTGGTTGTTTTTCATGTTTTACTGGTTGTCGTTCAAGTTCTACTGGTTGTATTTCACCTTCTTCAAGGTATGCCATCTTCTTCTAGATTTATTTCATCTTCTTCCAGTTGTCTTTCATCTTCTACTATTTTTTTCCTCTTGTATTAGTTGTTATCTTTCATGTTGTACTGGTTCTATTTCAGTTGTCTTTCATCTACTGCAGGTTGTCTTTCATCTACTACTTGTTGTATTACATACTCTTCGAGTTGTATTTCTTCTCCTCCTAGTTGTCTTTCTTCTTGTACTGGTTGTCGTTCATGTCCTAATAGTTGTTCATATTGTTCTAGTTGTTTTTCATCGTTTGCTAATTGTTTTTTTATTTTCATCTAGTTGTCTTTTATCTTGTACATGTTGTATTTCATGTTCTACTGGTTGTCTTTTATCTACTACTTGTTGTATTTCATACTCTTCTAGTTGTATTTCTTCATCTTCTAGTTGTCTTTCTTCTCCTTCTAGTTGTCTTTCTTCTTGTACTGGTTGTCATTCATCTTTTACTGGTTGTCTTTTCAAGTTCTAATGGTTGTATTTCATTTTTCTTCTAGTTGTATTTCATCTTCCTCTAATTGTCTTTCATCTTATATTGGTTGTATTTCATGTTCTACTAGTTGTCTTTCATCTTGTACAAGATGATTTTCATCTTGTTCCAGTTGTCATTCATCTTTCATATTGTTCTAGTTATTTTTTATCTTCATCTAGTTGTCTTTCAACGTGTACTGGTTGTCTTTCATCTACTACGTGTTCTTTTCATCTATAACTGGTTGTATTTTATTTTCTTCTAGTTGTATTTCATCTTCTTCTAATTGTCTTTCATCTTGTACTGGTGTATTTCATGTTCTACTAGTTGTCTTTTATCTTCTTCTAGTTGGTTTTTATCTTCTACTAGATGTTTTTTTTATCTTGTTCCAGTTGTCATTCATCTTATACTAGTTTTTTTTTTCATCTTCAATTTGTTGTTTTTCATCTTCTACTTGCTGTGTTTCATCTTATACAAGTTGTCTTTCATCTTCTATCTTTCATCTTGTACTTGTTGTCTGTCATGTTCTTCAAGTTGTCTTTCATCTTGTACAGGTTGTCTTTCCTGTTCAATTGGTTGTCTTTCATCTTCGACTGGTTGTCTTTCCTGTTCAATTGGTTGTCTTTCATCTTCTACTGGTTGTCTTTCCTGTTCAATTGGTTGTCTTTCATCTTCTACTGGTTGTCTTTCATCCTCTTCTAGTTGTATTTCAACCTTTTGTAGTTGACTTTCATCTTGTACTAGTTGTATTTCATGTTCTACCAGTTGTCTTTCATATTCTTCTAGTTGTATTTCATTATCTTGTAGTTGTGTTTTATCTTGTACTGGTTGTATTTCATGTTCAACTAGTTGTCTTTCATTCATCTTCTTCTACTTGTTTTTCATCTTCTTGTAGTCCCTAAGGGCACTTAGAGGGGGGGGGGTTAAAAGGAGTCTCAAAGACTCTTATTCGTTTTTCGATTAAGTCCTATAAACTAACAAGTCAAACAAGCGTGTGCAAGTAACGAAAATAGAGTATAGTTTAGAGACAGTTGACACACAAGATGATAATGGAGTTCGGCGTAAAAGGCTTACGTCTCTGGGGTAGAGCAACTTCGTCGGCGCCCCGTTCCTATTACCTAGAAAGAAAGGACACAACCCGTGACACATGAGCCCAGCAACGGTGGGAAGTCACGGCCTAACTAGTGTGCAATTTGAGCCAAAAACTCGAGTTGGAGAGAGTCCCTTGGGATCGTCACACAGCTTTGGATATATATGAGCGAAAACGCTCTGGCTAGTGTACTCCTTCACGTCCTACAAGCAGACCACACTAGCGGGGATGTAAAAGCTCTAGAAGTGATGATAACTCTTTGTATTTCATACTGTTCTAGTTGTATTTCTTCTCCTTCTAGTTTTCTTTATTCTTGTACTGGTTGTCATTCATCTTGTATTGGTTGTCTTTCATGTTCTACTAGTGTCTTTCATATTCATATTTCATCATTTACTAATTGTTTTTTTCATCTTCATCTAGTTGTATTTAATCTTAACAGTTTGTCATTCATGTTATATTGGTTGTCTTTCATCTACTACTGGCTGTCTTTAATCTACTACTGGTTGTATTTCATATACAACTGGTTGTATTTCAGTTTCTTCTAGATGTATTTCACATTCTTCTAATTGTTTTTCCTCTTCTACTGGTTGTATTTCATGTGTACTAGTTGTGTTTCATCTTCTACTAGTTGTATTTCATCTTGTGCAAGTTGTCATTCATGTTCTACTGGTTGTCTTTCATATATTATTGGTTGTATTTCATCTACAACTGGTTGTATTTTATTTTCTTTTAGATGTATTTCATCTTCAACTAATTGTTTTCATCATGTACTGATTATTTCATGTTCAACTGTTTGTCTTTCATCTTCTACTGGTTGTCTTTTTAATCTTCTACTAGTTGTGTTTCATCTTCTACTAGTTATTTTTCAACTTCTTGTAGTTGTCTTTCATCCTGTACTAGTTGTCATTCAAGTTGTACTGGTTGCTTTCATGTTGTGTCTTTCATCTTCTTGTAGTCGTCTTTCATCTTCTACTAGTTGTTTTTCATCTTCTTGTTGTTGTCTTTCATTTTCTACTAGTTATTTTTCATTTTCTTCTTATTGTCTTTCATCTTGTACTGGTTGTCTTTTAGGTTGTACTTGTTGTCTTCCATCTTCTTGTAGTTGTTTTTCATCATTTACAAGTTGTATTTCATCTTCATCTAGTTGTCTTTCATTTTGTACATGTTGTCTTTCATCTACTACTTGTCTTCCATCTATTAGTTGTTCTATTTCATACTCTTCTAGTTGTATTTATTCTCCTTCTGGTTGTCTTTCTTCTTGTACTAGTTGTCATTCATCTTGTACCGGTTGTCCTTCATATTCTATTTGTTGTCTTTCATATTCTTCTTGTTGTTTTTCATCTTTTACTAGTTGTTTTTCATATTCATCTCTTTCAACTTATACATGTTGTATTTGATGTTCTACTGGTTGTCTTTCATCAACTAGGTGTTGTATTTCATCTACAACTGGTTTTATTTCATTTTCTTCTTGTTGTATTTCATCTTCTTCTCCAAGTTGTCTCTCATCTTGTATTGGTTGTATTTCATCTTGTACTGGTTGTCTTTCATATTTTTCAAGTTGTCTTTTATCGTCTTCTAGTTATCTTTCATCTTGTACATGTTGTCTTTCATGTTCTACCAGTTATTTTTCATCTTCTTCTAGTTGTTTTTCATCTTCTTGTTGTTTTTTTCATCTTCTTCTAGTTGTTTTTTTTTAATATTGTACTAGTTGTCTTTAATGTTTTTCTAGTTGTCTTTCATATTCTTCTTGTTGTCTTTTATCATCTACAAGTTGTTTTTCTTCTTCATCTAGTTGTCTTTCATTCATCTTGTACTGGTTGTCTTTCATGTTCTTATTGTTGTATTTCATACTCTTCTAGTTGTTTTTAATCCTTTACTAGTCATTTTTCATCTTCATCTTGTTGTCTTTAATCTTCTACATGTGTCTTTCATGTTCTACTTATTGTCTTTTATCTACTACTTGTTGTATTTCATCTACAACTGGTATTTCATTTTCTTCAAGTTGTCTTTATTGTTCTTCTAGTTCTCTTTGATTGTCTTCTTGTTGTTTTTTTATCTTCATCTAGTTGTCTTTCATCTTGTACTGATTGTCGTTCATGTTCTACTTGTTGTCGTTCATGTTCTACTGGTTGTCTTTGATCTACTATTGGTTATATTTCATCTTGTTATAGTTGTATTTTTTTCTCCTCTAGTTGTCTTTCATTTTCTACAGATTGTCTTTCAACTTGTCCTTCATCGACTACTTGTTGTCTTAATTTGATCCTCTTCTTTTTGCCTTTATTCTAGTACTTGTTGTCATTCATATTGTACTGGTTCTTTCGTGTTCTACTGGTTTTTTTTATCTTCTTCTAGTTGTATTACATCTCCTTCTAGTTGTCTTTCTTCTTGAACTAGTTGACATTCATCTTGTACTGGTTGTTTTTCATTTTTCTTGTAGTTGGTTTCATTTTCTACTAATTGTTTTTCATTTTCTACTAGTTGTTTTTTATCTTCTTCTTCTCATTGTCTTTAATCTTCTACTAGTTGTTTTTCATCTTCTTCTAGTTGTATTTCATCTTGTATAGGTTGTCTTTCATGTTCTACTGGGTTTTTTTCATCTACCACTGATTGTCTTTGATCCATTACTTGTTGTATTTCATACTCTTCTAGTCTTCTTTCTTCTTGTACTGGTTGTTTTTCATCTTGTATTAGTTGTTTTTCACGTTCTACTGGTTTTTTTTTCCTTCTTGTAGTTGGATTTAATCTTCTACTAGTTCTTTTTCATCTTCTACTAGTTGTCTTTTTTCTTCTTCTGGTTGTCTTTCATCTTCTACTTCATCTTGTTCTAGTTGTCATTCATCTTATACTAATTGTTTTTAATCTTCTACTAGTCATATTTTATCTTCTTGTAGTTGTCTTTCATCTTGTACATGAGGTCTTTCATGTCTAACTGGATGTCTTTTATCTACTACTGGTTGTATTTAATTTTCTTCTAGTTCTATTTCATCCATTTCTAGTTGTATTTCAATTTGTATTGGTTGTCTTTCATGTTCTATTTGTTGTTTTTCATCTTTTTATTGTTGTCTTTAATCTTCTACTAGTTATTTTTAATCATCTACTATTTGTCTTTAATCTTGTACTGGCTATCTTTCATGTTCTTCTAAATGTTTTTCATCGTCTTCTAGTTTTTTTTTTTTCATCTTTTACAACTTGTTTTTCATCTTGTACTGATTGTCTTTCATGTTCTAGTTGTTGTCTTTCATATACCACTAGTTGTTTTTCTTACTCTTCTAGTTGTATTTCATGTTGTATTGGTTCTTGTTCTACTGGTTGTATTTCATCATCTTTTAGTTGTATGTCATTTTCTTCTATATGTTTTTCATATTATTCTAGTTGTTTTTCATCTTTTCTTATTTGTCTTTCATCTTGTTCTAGTTGTCTTTCAGCTTTTACTATTTTTTTCATCTTGTATTAGTTGTTTTTTATCTTCTTATAGTTGTCTTTCATCTTCTTGTAGTTGGATTTCATCTTCTACTAGTTGTTTTTCATCTTTTACTAGTTGTTTTTCCTTCTTCTTCTGGTTGTCTTTCATCTTCTTCTTGTTGCCTTTTATCATGTACTGGTTGTCCTTCATGTTTTACTTGTTGTCTTTCTCTTCTTCTAATTGTTCATCTTCTACTAGTCATGTTTCATGTTCTTCTAGTTGTGTTTCATCTTCTATTGGTTGTCTTTCATGTTCTACTGGTTGTCTTTCATCTTCTTCTAGTTGTCTTTCATATTTTACTTGTGGTTTTTCATCTTCTTTTGTTTGTCATTCATCTTCTACTTATCGTTTTTCATCTTCTTCTTCTTGTGTACTTCGTATGATTCTTTTCCTGATCCGCAGCCCACTTATATAATTTTGATTATTAATATATCCTGCCTAAAATTTAAATTTCCTAGCAGATACATATTGCCTTAATAAACATTTCCTCCACCGCATTATTTCCTTAATCGAAGATTGCCTAAATATTACATTGAAGGTGAATAAATCTTCTGCAATCTTCTGCCTTGTTCGCCACTCTTATTATGATCTTCTGTGAGTCATGTCAACGTGTCATGGTGTATATTCCGACACTCCCCCTCACTATGACATGTAGATATCCTTCATCATTAGTTTTTCTTGAGCCATGTTGAATTCTTTACTGGCTACTGCTTTGGTGAGAATATCAGCAACTTGTTCATGTGACCTCACAAATGGTAAGGAGATAACTTTTGAATCAAGTTTTTCTTTAATAAAATATCGGTCTACCTCAACATCCTTCATTTTATCATGTTGTACCGGATTTTGGGAGATGTCAATTGTAGCCTTGTTGTCACAGAATAATTTCATCGGGTCTTCTGGTTTGAAACCAAGTTCAATGATCAACTTCTTCAACCACAGGAGTTCGCAAATGCCTTTTACCATGCCCCTAAACTCCGCTTCAGCGCTTGAAAGTGTCACTACATTTTGTTTCTTACTTCTCTAAGTCACCAGATTACCACCCACAATTGTAAAGTACTCGGCTGTAGATTTTCGATCAACAATGTTACCAGCTCAATCAGCATCAGTTTATCCCTCAATGTTGGTATGCCCATGCTTTCCAAATATTATGCCCCTACCTAGACTTCCTTTGAGATACCTAATTATTCTCATAACATCATCCATGTGTTCTTCTTTTGGATCATACATGAATTGGCTTACAACTCCTACTTCATATGCTATGTCAGGCCTGGTATGTGACAATAAATCAATTTTCCTACTAACCTCTGATATTGTTCTCTATTAGTAGACACTTGACCAAAATCAGCATTAAGTTGCACATTCTGGACAATTGGTGTGTCTACTAGTTTGCAATCAAGCATGCCAACTTCGATTATGAGATCAAGAATGTATTTTCTTTGAGACAAAGAAATACCTGTTTTGCTACGAGAGACCTTTATGACCAAAAAATACTTTAACCCACCCAAGTTTTTCATCTCAAATTCCTTGATCAATTTTCTCTCCAGTTTCTCAATTTTAATCTCATCATCTCCAGTAATGATTATGTCATCAACATAAATTATAAAATGGCAATTTTACCTCTCATCCTTTTAAAGAACATTGTGTGATATGAATCTCCCTGTTGGTAATCATAGCTCTTCATTGCCATGCATAATCTTCCAAACCATGCTCTAGGTAATTGTTTGAGACCATACAATGCCTTTAACACTTTGGTCCGTGACCCACAATCTGCGTATTCTGGTGGCATATCCATATAAATTTCTTCTTCATCACCATAAAGGCATTCTTCACATCAAATTGGTGTAATGGCCAGTCAAAGTTTGCTGCCAGAGACAAGATAACTCGCACAGTATTTAGTTTCGCTACAGGTGAAAAAGTCTCATGGAAATTAATCACATAAACTTGTGTGTATCCTTTAGCAACTAACCGGGCTTTATATCTATCAACATCCCCTTTTTCGTTATATTTAATGGAGTATACCCACTTACACCCTACAGTGTTCTTCTCTTTTGGTAGATCTACTATTTTCCATGTACAGTTCTTTTTAAGAGCGTTCATCTCTTGTTCCATTGCCTGGATCCACCTTTTATCTTTTACAGCTTCTTCTAGTTTATCAGGGACTATGACAGAAGTTAGTTGGTTTACGAAGGTTCTTAAGGATTTTACCAGATTTTTTATACTAGTGTAATTAGCAATAGGATATCTAACATCCCTACTCGTTCCTCTGGTACATACCTTTTTGGTGGTTGTCCCCTAGTTATACGATATGGTAATTCAAAGCTGGGTTTAGGGTTTAGGGACCGAGTTAGCAATAGGATATCTAACAGTGACCGAGTTAAAAATACCAAGCAAGTCAATAGGGACCAGTGGCAACAGTGACCTAGAAGGCGGTGAATAAAGACTCTTAAACGTTTTTCGTTCAAATCCTCTAAACTAACAAGTCAAACAAATACCAAGCAAGCGTGTACAAGTAAAGTAAATAGAGTAGAGTTAGAGAAATTTGATATGCAAGATGATAACGGAGTTCAGCGTAAAATGCTTACGTCTTAGGGGTAGAGCAACCTCGTCGACGCCCCTTTCCTATTACCCAAAAATAAATGATACACTTCTTTATGTTTTATTGCAGAAAACATGTTTTGGGACTATTTTACACCAAATGGAGCAAGAATCAGGTCAATCGGAGAAGCGACGCTCGTCGACTAAGTTTCTGTTACGATATGTACTGGTTGATACAGACCTAGCCAGACACGGACTAGAAGATGGCGTGATACGCATTAAATCCCTCAGCGACATGGTGTGGATACGGACCGTATCAGCCAATATGGTCCGTAACCAAAGGCGCCCTTTGGGGAATAACCGCTACAGCTGTATCCATATCAGTTTTCTTGGTCTCCACTCATCTCCAGACGTCCCCTCACTCCTATATAAAGCCCTGGACAGAAGAAGAAGTTATCTTTGTAATTTTGGTAATTAGGGTTAGATTTGATAAAGAGAGGAGTGTTGTAATGATGCCGTTCTGCGGCTAAGTTCTTTTCTTAGGGGCTAGGTAGTAAACCTTGTTACTCATGATGCTTTGATATATATATATATTCTGTTGATTATGATTTCTTGTTGTTGATTGAAATGCTTTTGCAATTTATTCTCCCTTCACCAGATTTTGATGATCTAGTTTAATCCATTAGGGTAGTAACAGTGCTTTAATGGTAAGAAAAACTATGATGGACCAGTTAGCCTCGTTGGGAGCCATTAGATTTATGTGAAGAAAACCTTGGCAGGGAAATCATAAATCAGAACCACAAAATGCAAACCAAGTTCTGTCATTTGCGTAAGATAACTCGCAGTGTCCTATGTAGTAACTTCTGTATTTAGAGATCTGTCATTTGCGTAAGATAACTAGCAGTGTCCTATGTAGTATCTCGATGGAAGTCCCGTCATTTGCGTAAGTGACTCGCAGTGTCCTATGTAGTGTCTTCCATAAACAACAATAGGAAATCAGACTTGATAGAAGTAGAATATCAAAGAGGATTGAGTAGCAGTGGTGTGCCGAAACCCTAGGAATTCTCATCTCTATCTTTATTTTAATTACTTTTAATTGTTGCCAAATTTACATTGATCACAATTCCAACTCTCAATTTTTCAGATTTTGTCTAGCCTTTCGAAAGATTGTGATTTGATCGCTCAAGACTGTAAACCAATATTCCCTGTGGATCGACCTCGATTATACTACTCAATAAGGATTGTGCGCTTGCGATCCGAACTGATAGCATTTCTGAGTTTATAAATTTTAAAAAATAACATCGCTCTCTTTTGAGTAAACGAATAGCAGAGAGAAACAAATGTCTCAAGTTCGATGCCCTCCTCATGTCTAGAAATAGAGAGCACTGAACCCTGAAATATTGTACACACCAGCACTCTCAATGCAACTTTTGGCGCCCTACAAATACATAATCTTCATTTGTAGCACTTGTGCTCGAATATTATCCAAACGATCATGAAGAACATCAAGAAATGTATATACCCTGGTCTTTTGAATAAAGTTATTAAATATTTCTATGTCACAAGCACATACGATAGGATTCGGGCTACGAAAATTGATTTCTTGCCCATACCATGCAATTCATCATAGAATTCTTCTACAGTTTTACCATCTTGTTTGACGTGTGAGACCCGCCGATTTAGCGCAAAAACTTGTGTCTTATCACTTCCATCATAGAAGGTGGTTGCTAGTGCTTGCCACACATCTCTTACGGTAGGGTGTCAGCTGTACTTGCTTTGTAGTCGTGGCTCAAGCGAGTTTATGAGCCACCCTTTGACGACTACATCATCTACTTCCCACTTATGGAATCCCGGATGTGACGCCTCCGGAGGTGCAGGAACCCCAGTGAGATGCTTCATTTGATCCCTTCCCTTGACATACATCTCAACAGCTTGACACTAGAAAGTATAGTTGGTGTCGTCCATCTTTACGTCTATTGGGTTAGGATGAATTAACCCATCAGTTTTGGCAACATGTTGTGTTGCTTAGTTGAGGGTTGGTAAGGGTAGCATTTATGATTCCAACGCATTTAGAAATTTTATCTCATCGTACGATTCTGATTCCCCCATTTAAAAAAAATTAGAACTGTGGCTTCAAGACTTAATTACGTACGGCGCTAGGGATACTAAGATTAATATCATTAATAAGTTAGGAATATTCTCACTTGAAATCAAACTAGAAAAGAGAGTGCTCTCAAATCAGACTATTTGCTCGTTAGGATCAATAAGATCGGGTAGACTGGTATGAAACCATGCAACAGGAGATTGGTACCAAACAGCTGGAAATAACCGATTTCTATTTATTTTTGTTGTTTGCAGGAAAAGAAGATCAAGCAATGATTAGTGCGTTTGGTAGTTTTTGGATTTTAATAGTTGGCGGGGGTCATTTTGCAAAATTGTAATATTTGTCAGCTATGTAGTATGGAGTTTGAACTGAATTTGTGTTAGTTTTAGGAATTTTTTTGCAAAATTGTAATATTATTCAATGGTACCGGTAATATTTTGTTGGGTCCCTCCTCATTTAAGCCCAATTAGTTTGGGCTTATTTTGGGTCAATTTAGTAGAGAGGGGGCAGTATTGACATTTTGTTAAGTTTAAGGTCTATTTTGTAAAAGTGGGATTTTTGAGCTGCTAAGATTTTCTTATAGTATGTTCTAGCGTGTTCTACAAGCTCATCCTCTTAATTGTGTGTCCATCTAGGTTAAAAGAGAGATATACACGGGTTGGCTTTTAAAGGCTGGTTCAAGTGTTTTTGGGTCCTCTCTCTTTGTTTCTCATCTATTTTGATCCCTCTTGCAAGTTGTAGAAGATGAAGATGTGTGTGTATGGTTTGTAAGTATAAAACCTTGATATTCATAAATTGAAAGTGTCTTTGGTTTCAGATTTTGTGTGAATGATCATGGTTGCTTTTAATTTCTTTTCTTGCTATAATTGGTGCTGATTTTTTGCCTATACCAGTACTGGTACGAATCTGGTTTTCTGCTGCATATAAACTGTTTGTGGTATTGCCTAAGTGAACCTAATTATTGGTACAAGGTACTCAACAACTGGTATCAGAGCATAGGTTCTAGAGACAGCTGTGTGTAACCAATGGAAGAAGTTTCTAGTGGCACCATGATAAAATTGACCTCTACCAATTACTCAATTTGGAAACCTCGAATGGAGGATTTGTTATATTGCAAGGATGCATATAATCCGGTTGAGGGGGATAGCAAGAAACCAGCAACTGCAACTGATGATGATTGGAAAGTCAGCAACCGAAAGACCATAGGTCTGATACGACAATGGATTGATGATAGTGTATTTCATCATGTAGCTACAGAAACCAATGTACACACATTATGGACGAAACTTGGGAGTCTGTATGAAAGGAAAACATCCCAAAATAAGGCCTTTCTTATTCAAAAACTTGTTAATATGAAGTACAAAGAGGGGACCTCGGTGAGTGAACATCTGAGTCGATTTCAGGATTGCATAAACCGGTTGGTAGCCATGAAAATGGTCATAGATGAGGAGCTGCAAGCACTGGTCCTATTGGGCTCTTTGCCCGATAGTTGGGAGACCCTCGTGGTGTCGCTTAGCAACTCGACACCAAATGGGACAGTTACATTGAGTATGGTGAAAGATAGCATGTTTAATGAAGAGCTGAGGCGAAGAGATCAAGAGATTTTTAATGAACCAGCAGCTTTTGTTTTTGAAAACCGTGGGCGGAGCAAGTACAGAAATCCACACGGTCAAGGCAGCATGATAAGTCAAAAGGGAGGTCAAAATCTCGCAAAGGGATTACATGTTACTATTGTCATAAGCCGGGCCACATGAAATCTGAATGTCGAAAGTTGAAAGAGAAATTTGAAAGGGGCAGAAAAGACCAATTCAAGAGCAAAGCCATAGGAAATGAGAAAGATAGCAATGTTGCTGTTGCATGTGAAGGTGATGTGATCATTGTTTGTGGTGATGGTTTCGTCAACTTCACTAATGAAGACTCCATTTGGGTAGTTGATTCAGCAGCCTCATTTCACGTTACTTCGCGGCGTGATTTGTTTACATCTTACACCAAAGGCGAATTTGGTTTGGTAAGAATGGGAAATAATGGGGTGTGCAATATAATTGGTATTGGAGATGTGAGTGTAGAAACCGATGTGGGGTGTAGATTACTTCTCAAAAATGTTCGGCATGTGCCGGACGTGCGGCTCAATTTGATCTCTACCGGTGCTCTAGATGATGAGGGGTTCCATAACCATTTTGGTCAAGGAAAATGGAAGCTGTCCAAAGGTTCTTTAGTTGTTGCCCGTGGTGAGAAGATGAGCTCTCTTTACACTACACGGTTTAGATTATGTGGTGAGGCGAATGCGGTTGAGTGCAACTCGACCGATTTATGGCATTTGCGATTAAGCCATATGAGCGAGAAAGGGCTTCAGATTTTCGCAAGAAAGAACATTGTTCCGAGTGATGGTACAGCCCTCAAGACGTGCACGCATTGCTTTGCTGGTAAACAACATCGGGTAGCTTTTCAAAAATATGTTTTTTCTAAAAAGTATGATATACTAGACTTAGTTCATACTGACCTTTGTTCAATGAGTGACAGGGCACTTGGTGGTGCTTTGTATTTTGTCACTTTTATTGATGATTTTTCTAGGAAATTGTGGGCCTATGCGCTGAAGTCGAAAGACCAAGTTTTGGAGGTGTTCAAGCAATTCCATGCTGGTGTTGAGTGAGAAACTGGGCAAAAACTGAAGTGTGTTAGATCTGACAACGGCGGAGAATACCGCGGGCCATTTGAAGCCTATTGCAAGGCACATGGCATCAAACTTGAGAAAACGGTCCCAAAAACCCCGCAACAAAATGGCGTGGCTGAGAGGTTGAACCGCACGATTTGTGAGAGAATTCGATGTACGCTCTCTCACTCAAAGCTACCAAAGACATTTTGGGGGGCTGTTCACTTGATCAACCTCTCACCTTCATATGCGCTTGACGGTGATGTGCCCAAGCGAGTTTGGTCTGGAAAGGATGTGTCCTACGGGCATTTGCGAGTGTTTGGTTGTAGATCCTTTGTGCATATCCCAAAAGATGAAAGATCAAAACTTGACAGCAAGTCAAAAGAATGTATCTTTTTGGGTTATGGAAATGGTGAATTTGGTTATAGGTTATGGGATCCGGCTGAAAAGAAGGTGATTCGAAGTCGAGATGTGATATTTTTAGAAGATGAGACTATTGAGGATTTGGGCAAAGTTGAAAAGCTGAAATCTATTTCTCAACCCTTTGTTGATTTTAGCCCAATTCCAAGTCCTGTTGTGAATAGTGATCAAGGGGGAGATGCTAGAAGCCATGAGACTGAAACTGATGTTGAGGTCGAACATGAAATTGAAAATTCTGATGAGCAACAGCCCCCAGTTCAGTTAGAACAGCCGGTACCTAACCAGCCAACAGCTAAGGCGGTCCAATCGAGTTCGTCAGCCCCCCATGAGGTATTCTTCTAATGAGTATGTGATGCTCGCTGATGGTGATGAGCCAGAGAGCTATCAAGAGGCAATGTCACACGAGCGAAAGAGTGAATGGACTAAAGCCATGCAAGAAGAGATGGACTCCTTACATAAGAACCACACTTTTGAATTGATGCATCTACCGAAAGGTAAAAAGGCTCTTAAAAACAAGTGGGTTTTCCATGTAAAAGCTGAAGGAAATGGCTCCAAACTGAGATATAAAGCTCGGTTGGTTGTGAAAGGATTTGACCAAAAGAGAGGAATCGACTATGATGAGATATTCTCTCTAGTGGTCAAAATGTCCTCAATTCGAGTTGTTCTCGGTCTAGCAGCAAGCTTGAATCTGGAGATTGAGCAACTCGATGTAAAAACTGCATTTCTCCACGGCGATTTAGAAGAAGAACTTTATATGGAGCAACCCGAAGGCTTTAAAGAAAAGGGAAAAGAAAATCTGGTGTGCAAACTGAAAAAGAGCTTGTATGGGTTGAAGCAAGCGCCAAGGAGATGGTACAAAAAATTTGAGCTATTTATGTCAGATCATGGTTTTGGAAAAACTGGTTCTGATAGTTGTGTTTTTGTGAAAAAGTACCCTGGTGGTGATTTTATTATCCTATTGCTTTATGTTGATGATATGCTAGTTGTTGGTGGCGATGCCACTAAGATTAAAGAGCTAAAAGAGGAGCTTAGTCATGCATTTGCAATGAAGGATTTGGGGGCAGCAAGGAAAATTCTTGGCATGCACATTACACGAGACCGAAGAAGTCAAAAGCTTTGGTTATCACAAGAGAGGTACATTGAAAAAGTTTTAGAGAGATTTGATATGAGCACATGCAAGCCTGTTACTTCTCCATTAGCGGGCCATTTTAAATTGACTCGTGAAAAATGCCCAAAAGATGAAAAAGAAAGGAGGAGATGAAAAATGTGCCATATGCATCAGCTGTTGGTTCATTAATGTATGCAATGGTATGCACGAGACCAGATATAGCGCATTCAGTTGGTGTGGTGAGTAGGTTCCTCTCAAACCCTGGTAAGGAGCATTGGGCCGCGGTGAAATGGATTCTTTATTATCTCCGCGGAACAGCAAAGAGCTGTCTTTGTTTTGGCAATGGTGAACCTGTGCTAAAAGCATACACAGATGCTGATTGGGCTGGAGATGTCGACTCCAGAAAATCGACATCAGGTTATTTGGTGAATTTTGCAGGTGGTGCAGTTTCGTGGCAGTCAAGGCTGCAAAAATGTGTCGCACTATCCACTACCGAGGCTGAATATGTAGCAGTGACAGAGGCGTGCAAGGAGCTTCCATGGATGAAAAAGTTTCTGCACGAGTTGGGTGTCAATCAAGAGCGGTATGTGTTATTTTGTGACAGCCAAAGTGCGATACATCTTAGTAAAAATTCGACTTTCCATTCGAGATCAAAACACATTGAATTGAGATATCATTGAATTCGTGATGTGTTAGAAAACAAGATATTAATCTTGGAGAAAGTTCACACAAATGAGAATGGATCAGATATGATGACGAAGGTCTTACCACCGGCAAAGCTTGCGGTTTGTCGAGAGATAGCGGGCTTGGGTCAACCCTTCTCCTCATGAGTCGGGAGGGGGAGTTTGTTGGGTCCCTCCTCATTTAAGCCCAATCAGTTTGGGCTTATTTTGGGTCAATTTAGTAGAGAGGGGCAGTATTGACATTTTGTTAAGTTTAAGGTCTACTTTGTAAAAGAGGGATTTTTGAGCAGCTAAGATTTTCTTATAGTATGTTCTAGCGTGTTCTACAAGCTCATCCTCTTAATTGTGTGTCCATCTAGGTTAAAAGAGAGATATACACGGGTTGGCTTTTAAAGGCTGGTTCAAGTGTTTTTGGGTCCTCTCTCTTTGTTTCTCATCTGTTTTGATCCCTCTTGCAAGTTGTAGAAGATGAAGATGTGTGTGTATGGTTTGTAAGTATAAAACCTTGATATTCATAAATTGAAAGTGTCTTTGGTTTCAGAATTTGTGTGAATGATCATGGTTGCTTTTAATTTCTTTTCTTGCTATAATTGGTGCTGATTTTCTGCCTATACCAGTACTGGTACGAATCTGGTTTTCTGCTGCACATAAACTGTTTGTGGTATTGCCTAAGTGAACCTAATTATTGGTACAAGGTACTCAACATATTTGAAGTTTTCATGCCTTTTCATTCCTTTGGTTTATACTCTGCAGCAGTGATTTATCCGGCACCCTATGAAAAGAGGGGAAATTGGTCATTTTTTAATGTGATCTTCACATTGTTATTTCTGTTTTTCATGCAGACGATGGTTTTGTAATCTTAGTTTTTTCTCTATTTTATTCAGTTGTTTTTTAGTTAATGAGACATCTGTTGTTTAGCAAGTACTTCTTGTGCCAAATATTCACTAGCATCCTCTATCACTTTGTTGGGTCGATATATTTTTTCTCAAGTAATTTTTGCTGTCATCTATCGTTGGTAAATAAGATTTTAGTGGCTACTAATAAAGTATCAAATTGAGGTTATCTGTTGTCACAAATTGAGCATAAAAGAGATAGAACAACACTGCTGATTCGTCAACAAATTGCCACAAAAATGCCCTTGCCTTCTTCTCTTCACTTGATTCGTCAACTTTCAATACTGGTGAATAACCCTCTAAACGAGCCTTCTTCTTAGCCTAATTATACAAATAGAAAAAATCAGATCAGGCGATATAGTTTAATTATACAAATGGAAGGAGGAGACGATCAGGGTTAATGGCAATGGCAATGGAAGGAGGCGAATATTGGAGGGCCGGCGTTTAGGGAGGAGGCGCGTTGTGGTGCATTTAGAAAGAAGACCGATGGTGGTCTAGGTAATCGCCTCTGGAGGAGGAGTTCGCAAGTTTGAAGAGTAATCGCCTTTGGAGGAGTTTGCAAGTTTGAAGAGGAGTTCACAACTGGAGGGGCAAAGAACTAATTAATTATATGAGGGTATAATCGGAAATACAGAAATACGTATACCAAAACAGTATTTTTCAGTTAATTTTTAATAAAAATATTATAAGAATACAGTATAAATGGCAAGATTAGAAATTCATGAAGTTTAGAGTGGCATTTTTACAATTTCAAATTTCGGGATGATATTTTTAGAACTAGAAGGTTTTGGAGTGGCAAATAACCAATTTCCCCATTCATTTATAGAGTGGAATAGGGCTCCAGTGACAGAATCTGTCGGTTTTTCACATTATAGATTAGAAAATTCACGGGGCAAGGTCGCAAGGAGAGAAATCAAGTTTACGGTGTTGCAAAGAAAATTTACCGAGTTACTGATAAATCAAAAGAGAGACGAAGGGAGGCTGGAGAAATGTGTTTGCCCGGCAGCGGAGTCCCTTCTTCTTCTTCGCGCAGGTGCGGCACAGCGTGTTTTTCTTTTTTCTTTTCTCGCTTTGCGCAACAGGCACCGTAAACCAGGGGTAGGCAAGGCCCTGTTTCAGGAGTAGGCAAGCCCATAAAAAAGTTCGGTCCATAAAAAAAAATATTTCAAAGATAGAAAATTTCAAAGACAGAAAATAAATCAGGTTGCAGAGATGTACATTTTTTTGAAGCTCACTACTACAGAAAAGGAGATTGCACACGGACATAAATGGAGGAGCTACACGGATTTCCTACCATGTATAAGGTGAGGGTGTAAGAATATGTCAATAACTACACACGGATATTTACCCGTGTGCGATTGTAACGATTTCTACATGGATTACTTTATAAACAGCCGTGTACAAACACCTGCCTGTGTTGCTCTCCATATAACCGAGCTACATGGATATTACCTAAACATCCGTGTACGATTTCTCTTTCTATACGGACTTTTAATCTCATATCCGTGTACGATTAATCTTTATACACAGATTTTTTACTAAATATCCGTGTAACTCTCATCTTTCTACACGGACTTTAAACTAAATATCGGTGTAGCTCTCTTAACAATTCTACACGGATATTTATCTAATAATCCGTATACGAATAGATTCATACACGGATTATTGGATAAATGTCCGTGTATGAAACAATCATACCGGACATTTATCCAATAATCCGTATAAAAATGTATTCGTGCATGGATTATTTTATAAATTACTATTTTTACAAGGAATTTTGTTAAATATCCGTGTAGGATTGTCTTATAATTTTTTTTTTTAGCTAGCCTCCTGTTTTGCTAGCCAGTATTTAAATTTTTCAGATGTCAATTTAAAATTCATGTACATGAAACTATACAAATCCATATTTAGCATTACAAAATTATACAAATCCATATTTATCATTACAAAATTATACAAATCCATATTTATCATTACAAAATTCTAACCGAAACCATAAAAGTACAAAATTCTAATATCAACATATATAACAAAAAAGCATAAAAGCATGAAAGCATCAACATATATATATATACATATTGCCTTTTGTACATATACAATCCCATGTGATCCACATATAACATATACTCCTCAAGATCCAATACAATGTTTGTAGATCAAGTTATGTCCTTACCACTTAGTAAGCATGTGATCAAGCTTTGGTCCAAATTTCGTAAAGTTGGGCTCATGTTGTCAAAACTCTTGGTTATGATCTAGTTTGGACAAAAATTTCATACAAACTAGTTGTATTAGATCCAACATATCAAAAAGAGAGTGCCATGTGATCCATGACATGATGCCTCTTGGTTAAAGGTCTCTAACATATTGCATCTCCAACAAAAAAATACATTGATCAACATATATGTGCATGCATGCATGCATGCATAATAGAGAATAAAAATTCTCCTTTAAATTCAAATTTGTTTCGAATTTCAAATTTTTTTCAAATTTCAATTTTTTTTCAAACGTGGCCGCCCCCACGCTTGGGCTCCCCGCTCAGCCGACTCCCCCCCGCTTTTGCGTGGCTGCCCCCAAGCTTCGGCTCCCGCTCAGCCAAACTTCTGCTGTTTTTGCATTATCTTAAGAAATCAAGCATGCATGAATTACACATGACCTAAATAAGCAATAATAAGTAACAGAAAATTAGAAAAAGAAAAGGAAAATATATATATATATATATATATATACACACACTAACCTTAGAAAGATAGAGAGGAGAAAATAAAAACTTCAAAGATCTCTGATCCCAGCTGCTAGCCTTTGCAGAAATCAGATCAACATTCAATACAAAGAGAGCGAGAGAGAGACAGTATAAAAGACTTGATCAAAACGGCGCTGGAAGGAGAATACCTTTTATACTAATTAAAACCCTACACAGCATTTTATACACGGATTTATACTTATTAATCTGTGTAACTCTCCAAATAATCATACAAGGCTATTTATAATAAAATCAGTGTACATTTCTACCATTTCTACACGGATATATTATCAAAAATCTGTATATATATTCCTACATGGATATTTAACAAAAATCCGTGTATCTCTCTCAATTTTTTCCACACGGTCTTCTTTCCACACGGTCTTCTTTCCACACGGATTTTTGATCCCTAATAAACCGTGTAGCTCTCTCAAACAATTATACACTGATTCTTAACTAAATGTCCGTGTATAATTCCCGTAGATTTTTTAGGCTTTTAAAAAATCATATTTGGTACACGGTTTTTATATAAAATTAGAAAAATCATGTACAATGTGCAGTGTAGAATTACTATTTCTGTAGTAGTGGCTATTGAAGGATTGCTTTCTTCTATATCAAAATGAAAACAAGATAAATCTTCCGAACGAATCCGCACAAAATGCTATGGTCAGAAAAGCTGTAGAAAATAAAATGTTGTACTCCATGACGCCTTCCAATGATAAAATTGCCCTAAATGAGAGCGTTTCCGGATCAAAGTAAAATTTCTCATGTGGTCCCTTGCAACTTGCGAGCGGATTTTTCAGATTTGTTTGACTGGCCGTATAATGTTTTGGTGGCTATTGCATGCACAAGATCATCTCCATGGTTGCTTTGCTCTTCTCCATGCATGCTTGGATAATCAAAAGACATCTCACCCTCTATTCAATGCATGTTTGGAGGAGGGAGACACTGACCGTACAATTCAAAGGCATCTCCCTAGAATGACATTGGGTTCAGTGCTCATTTCTCCTTAGAGAGACACTGACCGTATGATTTGGGTCTCTGCCACTTTTTCTAAGGAGTTTCTTTGATCTATAACATCGGCTTCAGTTCTCATTTCTTCTCCATGTTGTTTTTTAATTTTTTTCTTTTCTGCTAAGAATGACATCGGGTTCAGTACTAATTTTCTTACTAAATAATGACATCGAGATGCTAAAAGAAAGTCAACTGTTTTATTTTATTTTATATTTATTTTTTTTGCTTTCCCATTTGCATTTTGGCACCTGGAGATGACTAATTGACAACAGTATACGTAAGGTAAGCATAATGTTTCGGACAGAAATAATGATCTTTTGTTCGTAGAACTATAAACATTTGATGTATATAATGTGTATTATGTAACTTCGCAATCCTATAATGATCATCCAATTAAATTTGCATCAGAAGTATTCAAAACAATGAGTAAAAAATATATCAATCAAAAGTATTCAAATATAGAGTAAATTGGTCAAATATTTTTTGTTATATACAGGCAATTAATAGATCAAAATGGCGAATATGGGATAAAAATGGCAAAGTCAATTTTAATGGGGATATAGAACAAATATGTGACACGATTATCTATGATATAGACGAGAGATTGAGCACATGGAAAAGCATCTTTTGTTCATTTCTTATGTTCATGATCCTTTCAGATTTAACCTAGTAAACAATCGTGGACTTTCTCTGGAAATTTAGGACTAAAACCTGATATTTTTGCAAAAATGCAACAGTTGTTTATTTTGCTTCATATGTACATAAATTGACCATTAGTTTTATGTCCCTTTTGTTTTTTTTTTTTCTGTTCTTTGTAATTAACCTGTATCTTCATTTCTGGTAGCTAAAAAAAGATAAGCCATATATTGGTGTTCGTTGCTTTATGATATGTGTAATTAGCTCAATTAGTATCTCACCAATGAGTACAGAAAAGGTCTAGGGAAATTAATTTGGTCATATCAAAATCAACAATTAATTTGATATTAATTTAGGTACTTACTAGTCAAATTTGCACTGCAGCTGAATTCCCCTCTCTATCTCTCTCTCTCTCTCTCTCTCTCTCTCTTGATTACAAGATATCATAACCCCCCAACCCCCACTCCACCCCGTCCTTTATTTTGTTTTTGAAATACAATACTTTCTCTCTCAGTATCGTTCACCGTCAACTATGCACCCAAAACACACTTTGTTAATCTTTGCTCTTTCAGTCTGGTTTCTTGTCTATAACTTAGGCCTCTCAGCTAAAGCTACCAAGCTAAATCCACACCGACATCTAACCGTAAGTAAGATCCTTTCCTTCTTCAATATGTTTCCTATTTCTTAAGCAAAACACCAATAATTTTGTTATTTCTTACTTATTACGTACCATTTTCAAGTTGTTAAATCCAACCTTAATTAGTGCATATATTGATCTCTAATTTAATTTTTACGTCATGATATAACTGATTTTTCTTCATTGAATATTGATAAAAGACAGTGTTTCCATATATGGTTGTTGATCTGTCATATATACGTAGTATATCTTGAAATTGGTACTTCTTTATATGATTTCTTAACTCAGGTTCACATCTAAACGAAAATGCTTACTTAAAATCATTGTACATGGAGAATTAATAATGGAATCATTTTTTTTTGTTGGCTAGACATCGAATGAAGATCAAAATGAAGACCATAGACTGCTACAAATTCAAAGATCTCATGCAAGAGCACGTGCCATGATTAAACGAGCAGCCAATTCCATAGAAAAGAATTCAACATTAATTCAAAATGAATTGGGGGTGTCTATTACTCGCATCTACAGAAACCCTACTGCCTTTCTTGAGTAAGCTATCTAATTGTTGTATCTAAGTATTGTTCTGTTCTTAAGTTAAATTATGATTTACAGAATATGTGTACTTTAATTTGTTTGATATAATGGTATAATATGTAATAACACGATTTAAAGAATAAATTGTTTAATTATTTATAATGTTATGTGATTTGGCCCTTTCTTTGTGTGTTTAACAACCCAAAACAATGCTGCATTTGGGCTTGTAGGAGCTATAAACAAATGGAGAAAAAATTCAAGGTTTATGTGTACGAGGAAGGAGAGCCACCAATAGTGCACCGTGGGCCCTGCAAGGACATCTACAGCATTGAAGGTCGGTTCATTGAACAGCTCGAGATGTTGCAGCCACGCCAAGCAGGGGTTCGGACGTGGGACCCGAATCTAGCCCATGCATACTTCTTGCCCGTCAGTGTCCTTGATTTGCGTAAATATGTTTATGAGCCACACCCTCATAGCTATGGTCCTCTCATTCGCACATTTGAAGATTATGTGCAAGTTGTGAAGAGAAAACACCCCTTTTGGAATCGAACTGAAGGCGCTGACCATTTCATGCTTGCTGCACATGATTGGGTATAATTTGAGAATCTCGATCTATTTCTTTTTCCATGATTGGGTGAAATTTTGAGAACATTTTTGGCATTTTTATTTGCTGCCACTGTCTTTGTAGAGATGAAATTCTTCAATTGAGATGTAAATTTCTACAAATTTAGACAGACTAAAAGATCATATATTCTGCTTTTGTCAATTATAATTTAAGACCATTTACTTAGTATTCATTATCTAAATGTATTATCTATATATGAACAAACTAAATTGAACAATATTTGATGGGTACGTAGTCTGGAGTGCGTTATATTTATCCTAGACTCCTACTATACATTGTGATATCTTATGACATGTAACTCAGCCTAACAAATAATTCCAGGGACCTTATATCACCAAGGCCATTCCAGAACTCTACTCAAATTCAATCCGTGCACTTTGCAATGCCAACACTTCCGAGGGGTTCATCCCGAGAAAGGACATTTCCATCCCCCGGATACATCTTCATGATGGAAGCATGCCTGCGCAACTGACCACGGGTCCGCTCCCTGGTCTGGGGAATCGTATGCTCCTTGCTTTTTTCGCCGGAGGCCGTCATGGGCCGGTGAGACCAATTCTCTTTGAGCACTGGAAAGATAAGGATCTTCAACTCTTCCCTGTGTACGAGTATCTGCCAAAGGGACTTGATTATTATTCGTTCATGCTGCAGGCTCGATTTTGCCTCTGCCCCAGCGGGTAATATCCACTGTGTTTCTTCTTCATTAGTTGATTAAATCAAGGATAGCATAATACCCAAAAAATTTAGTTAATGTACATACCTGATATAACGAAAAAAATCCCAGCAACAGTTTAATATCATATGATATTTGGTATTGAGATATAAATTGCAGAAATACAAACTTTTTAATTAAAAAGTTTGTATTAATCTCTCCAATATATATGCATGCGCTTACATATTGGAGACCAAGAGACCAAATGGCCAAACGAAACAAAAGATAGATAGTAGTAATATACTACTAAGTTGAAAGTCCTTGGATTATTATTAATCTCAGTTCATAAACTAACATGGAAAAAGTTTGAAATTTCCAATCTAAAAGGCTGGTATATAGTTTATATATTTTGAAGGGCATTAAGAATTTTATATCATGATCAATAACTTATTGTAGCCCCTTGTTTGAATTTTTAAAATAACAGATTTGAGGTCTCAAGCCCTCGGATCGCTGAGGCAATCTGGGCAGAGTGTGTGCCAGTTATCATCTCCGAAGGTTATGTACTTCCTTTTAGTGACGTGCTACAATGGAGCGAGTTCTCAATTTCGATGTTAGTTACTGATATACCGAACCTTAGAGACCTGCTAATGGCAATACCAGAGGAGGAGATCGAGAGACTCAGAGAAGGCGTGAAGGCTGTGAAGAGGCATTTTGTGTTAAACCAACCTCCTACACGATTCGACACGTTTAATATGATTTTACACTCTGTGTGGCTGAGGAGGCTAAACCTCAAACTAAGATAAAGTACCAAGCAAGTGCAAATGTATTCTCAAGGAAACTATCTAGAATCTGAAAATGCAGTAGTGCTGGTCAGTATTTCAAAATATAAATGTGGTGCTATAGGATTACCTTGATTAATTTACAGCTCTTTCATACAATTCTCAAATTAACTTGCGAAAAAAAATTGTTATGTTCAGGTCCAATTTCAATTAAAGCCCAACTTGCCCAAATATTGTACATCAGAGAACATTAAATAAGTTCAAATATATATGGAGTTCACCTGTCTCCAGGAATTTTATATTAGAGAATATTGTATATGGAGTTCACCTATTTCCAGGTTCAAATATATATGCGAAAAATTGATTTTTTTTTTTTTTAAATGCCAATAGTATAATACTAAAAATCATGCAATTAAAAAGAAAAATAGCAAGGTTCTAAATAGCGTTTATAGTATCATAGCGGGAAGGCTACAAAAAAAGCTATAGCGAATAGCGGAAGCTATGCCATATAGCGTTTTTTTTTTTTACATTCCGTATATTCAATATTTGTACTAAATATCAACATTATCTAAAGTCTCATAGAACAATAAGTAACACCAAAGTAATTAAGAAATTATAATATTCATATTGAACTAGTACAAAGTCCAAATTGCGGTTCAAAATATCCATAGTAATATCATAAACTATCGATTTTTTCTATTAAAAATATCTTAAGCATCATGATTAATAACATAATTTTTTTTTCTGTTCAAATTTCAATTTCTATTCCCAATTTCAAATTGATTTATCTGTAGCAAGTAGCAACAAATTCAATTTCGGTTTGAGCTTTTTAAAGTCTTTATTTAAAGCCCATATAAATTGCTTAAAAAAAACCCATATTGTTTTTTTTTTTTAATTTGGCAGTGGCTGCCAAATAGGTTTTATTAAAAAAAAAAATCCATATTGTATAGCGGCCGTAGCGCAAATAGCAAACCGCTATAGCGTTATAGCGGACCGCTATCACCGCTATAGCGGCCGTAGTGCAAATAGCGCATTTTGATGTCATAACTTAGCGTTTGGGGTCCAAAAACACTATAGCGGTGCTATAGCACGTTATTTAGAACACTTAAAAATAGTGAATTTTCCCTTGAATTTGGAAGATTTATGTTTATTTGTTATTTCGAAGGACTAAGCTTTGTTGGAAATTAAAATCGGATTGTGATTTTGTATAAGAGAGGAGTTTATAAACTTTAATATCTTTTATTACTTAAGAGGAGTACAAAGCTTTTATTTTTCTCACTCACTCTCACGCCTCACACTCTTTCTCTGAATCACTTCTATACATAGAGACATCTAACCCAGTGTTTTAAAATGTGGCCCCATGTATCGCATATGCCTATGCAATCGGCAGCCGTGCTCAGAACGTCATGCAGTCCCTCTTAGCGGTTTTGAATATGCGGACCGCATATGCTGATATACAGGTGCAAAATTAAATATGCGGCACATGGAACCAAAATTTAATAGGCCTTATATTGATCCAACCCAAAATCTCAAATTTAATACGCGTTATGCGACTTTATAATTGTTGCATACAAAATTTGTTATTTATGCGGTGATACGTCCTATCTCGGGAGATGAGGCCGTATGGGAAGTTGGGCTGAGTAAGATTCGTCCTGCCAAAAGATGGCAGGCCGAGGTGTGAAAGGAGTTGTGAACTCAGGGTGGATTGTGAGAGATTCTGACTCTATCCTGTATGATCTCTCGTGGTACGAAAAAAAGTGTCCCCGCTTCATGGGAATCACTGCCTTATATAGTCCGTCCATAACTGCTATCTCGGGCAGTTATGGAGGACGTGGGTAGTTATGTCAGCCGTTACTGGGATGGGAGGCATTAAGTTAGCCGTTTCCACTATCATCCCGCACGTCGGTTAACACAACCCCTTTTAAGGCATATTGGGGCCGCTGTACTGGGCCCCGACTTGGTGGATCTTTGGGCCTTTCATATGACTTCGGGTTGGCCTCTTAGAAAGGACCGAATCCCAGTCATTCATGGCCCAGTTTAAATTAAGTAAAAGGGCTTGTGGAACATGGCCCTATCATTAGCCCCCGAAGTCGGAATGCATCAGCGAGATGCTTTCGACTTAAAGGTGAATAACTCGTGAAAGCACATTTATTTAAGTTATCAATATCCGTGATGTAACATCTTCGGTTGCGAGATGTGATTGTGATATCGTGCGATGTATGACATCGATGTTTAAAGAATATACCAAATATATAAATGAACTATTCTTTAATTAAGAAAGACCCATTACAACTCGAGCTAAACTAAGGATTCAAGCGAAAATAAAGGCTACAACTCGAGTTAAACTAAGAATTCATTCAAAAATAAAGGCGAGTCTACTTAGCCTATAATTATTATTCTCACAAGTAATTTAATGAAATCCTGGAGGTGAAGGGATGAAGTCCATCATCTCATTATCAGGATCTTCAAAATGGTCATCTTCCCAAATCTGATCCGGAGTAGCTGTGGCCAGTGTGGGTGCATTGGGATGTCGGTTTTGGCAAGTTTGACATCTGAAGAATCGACGTCGGGGATCCGACCTATCATGAATCAGAAAATGAGAGGGATGCCACCATGTGCGACAACCCCGACATTTGACCATGTCTTCTTTTGGGGCAGATTTCCCACATGCCAAGCAATCACGAAGAGGCCCGAGGAATTCGACGATGTTAAATTCATCGCCCACCTCCCTGAATACCGCCAGCTTGTAATTTAAAAGGTCTCGGATGGTGATGGACTCGTTATCCAGCATCCAATCCAAGTCGTTGGGAAAGTCTTGGATCAAGTCCTCCCTCTCCTCGGTTGTAAGTACACGTCGTTGTGTGGCCTGGGGACCTCGGCTGGAGCTGGATGATCCAACAGGGCGAGATGGGATAATTCGACGTTCAATAGCCCGACGTTGCCTTGCACGTTCCGCTAGGAACTCTAAAGCATGTCGGTTAACAGACATGATAGATGCGAGGTGGAAATGTTTTTTCTAAGAAGCAAAAGCAAAGGGAAAGTATGTAGGGAAAGTATGTCCCCCTCTCTGGAAGGAATACCTTATTTATAGTCGTTCAACCGCCATCTGCCCAACTGTATACCATTAAATAGGCAGGTTTTAAAATAGGCAGGTTTTAAAATAGGCAAGTTTTTAAAATAGGCAAGTTTTAAACCGCCATCTCCTTTTTTTTTTTATTTTTTTTTTATTATTTTTTTTTTAAAACTGAAAAAATCAAGACGGAGGTCGGGATGGAACTCGACATAATCAAGACAAAAAATGAAACAGTTGATGAAATTTCATTAATATCGCAAAATCATACAATATAAGATTTAAACTAAATACGACATGCGACATGCTATCTCTAACTAAAACTATTCCTGACGGCAGCGCTTGTTCTGGCGTGCTTGAACAAGGCATTGCTTGCAAGTGAAAGATGTGAAGCGAGGGTCATGATGATTCCGAGGTGATCGTCGAGCCGAACACCCGGGATGAAAAGCTTCTTCGCAGTCGTCACAATGAAACATTTGCGGAGAGTACCCCCTCAACTTGCAAATGGCACATCGGTCCCAAGCTAGTGGGTCGCCTTCTTCGTTTGATTTGTTGATGGCGACCTCGGGGCATGGATGTGGAGGGAGTGTTGGAGGTGACGGAATATCACCTTTCTGAATGGTAACCTCATCATTCACTTGATCAGTCATCTCGTGATAGCGCGAGGTAGAAAGAAAAATGTACGGTTGATGGATCGTTAAAGGGAGACGGAGGAAGTTTATATAGTATATCGGCATTAAATGCCTGACGCCTCGTCTTCCGTTAGCCCGCCGTCAGCCATCAAATCACCCATCAAATCAGTCAGGGAAACGAGGTGATGGCGCAATCCTTGCTTGACACGTGGCACGCGTTAACTCGGTGAGAGCTCGTGTCCGGTGAATGAGCGCGGGAATCGAGGCGTCGCCATGATGAAAAGGGACAACGCGACGTTTCGAAAACTACGCAAGTATTGAGCGGGAAAAAAGAAGACCTCTATATATTTCGGCCCCCCCACTTAATCAGTATCGTTTACTTGAGCCATTTGAAATCGGAGCGAAAGAGCAAAAGCAATCTCGGAATTCAGGAGCTGCCAATCTCGGAAGTGGACGTCGGACGAAAATCGAGCATTTCAACCTCCAAGAAGGTAAGCCTTTATCACCTCGGTAACTGGCCTTGAATTGGCAAATCCAGCATGTTGTAATGTTTATTGGCCGAGGTTAGTAAAGTAGTGAATAATCATAAGTATGGTAATGTTGTAGGAGTCTATTTGCCTACCATAACTTTGACATCTAATGTGCATCAGTAGCATAAATGTTTTTAGAAACTGATATTGTAATAGTAAGCTCGGTGACTTAAGCCAATCCTGTTTATTCGTAAATTTAGAAATGGCCGAAGAACAAGGTGGATCTCGGGACCAATCCCCCCATACCTATGAGGAGGTGTCCCCACTGTCCTTTTCACCCCCCCCCCGCCCTGGTAAGGGCAAGAGTTTATATGGGATGACTCCCATACATTCTGATTCAATGTCGGGAGATAATGAGGAGGAAGAATATATTGAAGGAGATGAGCACGAAAGTCCATCTCGGGGTGAACTGGTTGACACCCTAGTGGAAACATCACAAGGGCCTTCGAGACCCAAAAACCAAAAGGCCAAGAAAATAATAGTTCCCCGAGATGGCCACGCAAATGATACTAACTTCCCGACATCTGCTGGTATTGCACCCAAGCTGGTTGTCCAATGTGAAGCGTATTGTAATGCCTTCTACGACGAACTTGTGCTGGAGGCCAACAGAGAAGAGTATTCTCGAGAGGTAGTTCGGATGGTAGCTCCGGGTCCAAATGACCGAGCTCACGACTCAGAGCGCGGCATGTGCATATATTGGAAAATGCCAAAGTGCGGGTTCAAGATAAGGTTATCCAAGTTCGCACGCGAGATATTGCGACATCTCGAAGTGGCTCCTGCACAGTTGACCGCACCCGCGTGGTGTTACATCATGAGCTTCAAATTTGTATTCGACTACTTGCCCGAGTTGAAGAATTATTTCCCGAGTGTCGGGTTATTCTTCCATTATTTCACCGTGTTATATAACAGTGAAAGTTATCTCGCGATACGGAAGCGCCCTAATGGTTTGGCGCTTTTTGAGCAACTGTCCAAAGCGGACGAGTGGAACCACGGGTGGGTATATCTCGAGAACCCTGAGGAACTGAAGTGTTTTTCAAATATACAAAAGGAATGGCGCCTTCTAGAAAAGAAAAAATTGATGCCAACCTCACCTGATCCCCTGACTCAAGTTGATTTAGAGGCTAAAGAAATTCTTGATTATTATTTCACAAGTTAGTGTTTTTTGCTTTTAATTTACACCGGTATACCTGTGCATCATATTTATTTATCTAACTTGTAATAACATGAATAATGTACTAACTTTCGCATACCCTTTATGTCGCAGGTCACGGTTATATGGCATTGCCTTGGAAGGCCGCTAGTTCCTTCCCACTCGTAGCTAACCCGGAGGGCGGGGTTGTTCAGAAGAAAGGGGTTAAGAACCCATCCAAGCCGAAGGCGGCTATAGTTCAGAAAACACCGAAGTCGGCCTCTACTCCCGTAACTCGTCAGCCGAGATCGGCACATACCGGGAAAAGTATCAAGGACAACACCTCCGGTTCTTCTAAACTCGGGGGGTCTCAGAAAAGGAAGGAAATATCTGTAGACGCTCCTCGTTTGACAAGGGAGCAAAAGGGAAAGGGTACGGCTTCTGGGCATCCCGAGGCCAAAAAACAAAAGATTCAACCCGGGGTTGTTTTGGGTCAATCAAAAGAGGTTGTAGAGGAACCCTCCCAAGCTCAAGTCGACGCTGCTCAAGGGGAATTAGATAAAATTATTGACGAAGCAGCCAACAACGTGTGGGACCCCTCAGAGGAACATAGGGAGTACCTGAAGTCGCGAGTTTCTGACCAAGGGCGACAAACTGGTTTTGTGTGGGGTACAAATATTTCTCGGGGTTTCCCGGACAGTATTTTGGCCTATCTCCCCGGATACTCTCTTATGCAGGACGAGGTAGACCATCCCGAGGTTCATGCTGCCTTTTCTCGGGAAACTTTCAGATTAACCACCACTCAGTACCAAAGGAAATGGGCTGAGGAGCACCCCGACCAAGTTATTGGTCATGTATCGAGCTTACTGCATGATGCCGGGGTGTACTTCGGGTTTCTGAAGGACTCGATGGACAAACGGGATTCCCTCGTCATTCGTACTGACCAAGAGGCGTTGAACAGGGCTATCCTAGAGAGTAACTATTTTTTGCAAATGGCCGCAAAAAAGGATAAGGAAATGAGAATAGCGAATGGCCAAGCTGCTGTGTTTAAGGCCAAACTCGAGTTTGCAACGCATGTGGGCGTGCAAGCCGATGCCAAGCGTAAGGAGGCAGAGGAGAAATTGCAGCGTCAGAAATGCAAAACCGAGGACTACAAAGGCAAGTCGGCACGTCTTAAGACCGACCTCGAGGCCCGAACTAAAGAGTTGGAGGACGTGAAGGCAGAGAACGCCCGACTCCAGGCCGAGATGCATGAGTTGCCAAAGACAACACTTAGCAAATTTTTGGGCAGCCGAGCCTTCACACAAGCTGTCCCTTATGCATGTGTTGACATGATGACAGCAACCGTCCATAACTATCTAGAGGCACTAGCAGGCCATTACCCGTTTAGGCCCGAGCAGGTGGGGTTTACCGAGGTGGACCCCGAAAAGATTGTTACAAGAAATCTTTCGGGTTACCGCTGGGATGAAGAGGGTGATTCATTTTTGAACCCGGATGGTACTCCTATTAATCAGGACCTTGTGCTTGAGAATCATCCGGTTTTAGGTATCGTCCATCCCTGGCCTAAGGATAAATGGCCCAAGCATCTCGACTTGCCAGATGCCCCATCTGAAGAGCTGGACGGTTTGCCTTCAGAGTCTGAAGGTAACAGTGTAGACCTCGAGATGAGAGCCACTGAAGAAGGTGATATCGTTCAATCGGGTGGGCAAGAAGATGAGGCGACCTTAGAAGCTAATATCTCACCTCGTGATGAAAGAAATGATAGTCCCAAAAAAGTGGACCCTTCTGTTTGTAAGTGTAAATTTATATATCTTGTTTCCCGAGATGTTGTATTCTAGCCTATGCTCACTATGTCCTTTTTTGTATATATGCAGGATCTTATCGAGCCGAGGAAGCAAGGAATTTTATTTTGTTTAGGAGTGAAGATTTTATACCCCCGAGATGTGGGGGTTAACAGAAATGTGATGTATTAATTTATTCATACCCCCGAGATGTGGGGGTTTTAACAGAAATGTTGTAATACGATATTGTACGCCCCTGAGATGTAGGGGTTTAACAGAAATTTGTGTAATCCTTAAAACTATTATTATTTCTTAACTTGTCTTGATTTCTCCGAGATGTTTCTTTCGATTTTTATCTCGGTTCATGCTTTGTATATATCCTTCTTGCCCCCTTTTTTTTTTTTTTTTTATCGACATCGGGGAAAAGGGAGGTCGCGAGAAACATATACGTTACCCCGAAGGGTTTTCGATTAATGTCGCGAACATAAAAATCATATTACTGGTTTAACAGTCGTCGTCTCGTAAGACTACATTTATTTGTTGTGTATCTCGGGAATGTTAACCAAGACTTATTTCGTTGCCAAAAAGGCTTTCGTTCATATATCTCGTACCCAAATAATAAGAACACAATCAAATATATATATTGAGAATAGCCTAGGACCATACAAAAAACTTGTATCTTGGTCTAGGTAAAATACATGAGATGTAACAGAAAAAAGGCTTATCTCGCCCATAACATTACATGGAATATAGGAAGTAAAACAATGTTAAAGTAAAATCATACATTAAGTGTAGAATTTCCGAAGGTGGCAAGCGTTCCATGGTCGAGTAAGGATGAAACCACTCGGATCTTCCAACTCGTATGCGCCTTTTCCTCGCGGTCGGATGACCTTGAAGGGACCTTCCCATTGAGGAGCGAGTTTACTGAACATGTTTGCCAGTAGCTTCAACAGTTTTGAGAACCAAATCACCAGGTTGAAATGCACGAGGTACCACATGTTTGTCGAATGCACGCTTAACTCGTCGTTGATATTCCATGGTGCGTATGCGAGCTTTCTCCCGACCTTCGGTGATGAGGTCGAGGTCAGCAGCACGTGCATCGCGGTTCGCTTCAGTGGAATATGCCAAAGTGCGGAGAGATGGTTCCATCAATTCGATTGGAGTGACTGCTTCCATCCCGAATACCAGAGAATATGGTGTTTGCTGTGTAGCCTCTCGGGGTGTTGTACGATAAGCCCACAAGATGCCATCAAGAATGTCGGGCCAGTCTTTCCTGTTCTCCGCAACTTTCTTCTTCAGACCATCTAAGATTGTACGGTTGGTGACTTCGGCCAATCCATTGCTAGCCGGGTGGCTGACCGAGGTGAAATTGTTTTGGATACCCAAGTTGGAAAGAAATGCGATGGTGCAAGCTGCATTGAATTGAGTTCCGTTGTCCGAGATAAGTGCATGTGGTATGCCAAAACGACAAATGATGTTCCTCCAAATGAATTTCTCTGCTGCTGCGGCTGTAATTGTGGCTAGTGCGTCGGCTTCAACCCATTTGGTGAAATATTCTACCGCAACGATGATCCAACGGCGCTGTCTAACAGCTGTGGGAAATGGCCCGACTATGTCTATTCCCCATAAGTCAAAAGGCCAGGCCCCCGAGATGGATATCTGGTCGTATGCCGGAATGTTACTCAACTTGCTATGGTATTGGCACCGTTCGCATTTTCGGACTAAAGTTGCTGCATCATGTTGCATGGTTGGCCAGTAAAAACCAGCTCGGAGAATGCGTTTTGCAAGAGTTTTCGCCCCTTGATGTCTCCCATAGATGCCCTCATGTACTTCTGATAACATTTTTGAAGCCATCTCTTCGTTTATACACTTGAGCCAAGGTCGCACGTATCCTCGTTTATAGAGATGATTGTTGAAAATAGAATACATGGGCGCGATTCTTTTCAGACGTCGGGCTTCCAATTGGTCTGTGGGTAGGACCCCCGTGTTAAGGAAATTCCACATCGGGGTGAACCAGGACTCACCGGGTTCATTGAGGGCGAGAACAGCTGTGGTATCAGTGTGAATGCTGGATTCGGGAACATCCATAACAATCACGGGCCGTTCTTTGTCAAGGTTGCCCGAAGCACCGAGTTTGGATAAAGCATCAGCTTGGTAATTTTTGTTGCGAGAAACATGTTGAATGTTGACCTCGTCGAAGTGACTCTTGAGCTGGTGGAACTGCTGTCGGTATTTGCGCAAGTTGTCATCCATAACTCGGCATTCGTCATTGATTTGCTTGACTGCTAACTCAGAATCGCTTCGGAGGTGAACCTCGCGGGCTCCTAACTCTTTAGCCAACCTTAGGCCCGCTATCATGGCTTCGTATTCCGCGGTATTGTTTGTTACCGGGAATTGAAAGTGAAGAGCATAATTCAGGGTTTCCCCTTGTGGACCAGTGAGGGATACCCCGGCTCCCGCCCCTTGTAATGAAGAGGCACCATCGACATGAATTACCCAGCGTCCCTCAGATTCGGGAGGAAATCCAGAGTATTCAGCAATAAAGTCGGCGAAGATCTGAGACTTCAGGGCATTCTGGGGGTGGAAAGAGACATCAAACTCGGATAACTCGAGTGCCCAAGCTAGCAATCGCCCGGATGAATCAAAATTTGCGAAGGCCTTCTTAAGTGGAATCCCGGTATACACCTTTATAGGATGTGATTGAAAGTAAGGCCTCAACTTCCGTGCGGCTATGACTAGAGCATATGCCGCTTTTTCAATCTAGGAGTATCTGGTTTCGGCATCCCGGAGTACATGTGAAACGAAATAGACCGGCTTCTGATCGCGTCCCTCTTCGCGAACAAGGGCAGCGCTTACTGCATGCCCTGTTGTTGCCAAATACAACACCAAGGTGTCACCTGTGGTTGGCCTGCTGAGGCACGGTGGATTGGCGAGATAGGATTTGACCTTTTCAAAGGCTATCGCACATTCATCTGTCCATTCAAATTTGGCCGACTTGCGCATGGCCTTAAAGAAAGGAAAACACACATCCCCAGATCTCGCAATAAACCTGTTGAGAGCGGCCAGTTTACCTGTGAGAGATTGCAGCTCTTTGAGATTTCGGGGTGGCTTCATGTCGAGTATGGCTTGTGATTTGGAAGGATGAATCTCAATGCCTCGCATAGAAACCATGAAGCCAAGGAATTTACCACCAGTTAAACCGAAGAAGCTTTTCTTTGGGTTGAGCTTCATGTTGGCCGAATTTAATGTCGCGAAGGTTTCGCGGAGATCTCGGACATGGTCGAGGTCAGACATGCTTTTGACGAGTAGATCATCTACGTATGCCTCTACATTTCGTCCAATCTGGCCTTGGAAAACGGTGTTAACCATTCTTTGGAATGTAGCCCCAGCATTGCGCAATCCGAAAGGCATAACCCGGTAACAGTAAAGTCCCGAGTTGGTAGTAAAAGCAGTTTTCTCCTCGTCGGCTTGGCTCATCCGGATCTGATTGTACCCGGAGAAGGCATCCATGAAACTGAGATAAGCATGTCCCGAGGTTGAATCGACCAATTGATCGATTTTGGGCAAAGGGAAAGGATCCATAGGACAAGCTTTGTTGAGATCGGTATAATCGATACACATACGCCAGTCGCCATTGGATTTCTTGACAAGCACGGGATTGGCTGTCCATTCCGGGCATTCGACATTTCTTATAAAGCCAGCGTCAAGTAATTTCTTTACCTCGCGCTTGACGGCTTGCTGTCGTTCGTCCCCCATATTACGCTTCCTCTGTCTGACTGGTTTTGAGCCTGGTTTAATGTGCAATCGGTGCTCGGCAATTGACCTAGGAATTCCCGGCATGTCGGCTGCAGTCCAAGCGAAAACAGATTGGTTTTCTTGGAGGAATTTGATTAACTCGGCCCGTGCCGACCCTTGGATCGCCTTTCCTACATTAAGTGTTTTGCCATCACCTAATTCAATTTGCTCGACTTCATCAACGGGCTCAAGGGGAGCTTTTGCCTCTGCTTTATCCACTGGGTCCAATGCGAGGTCGGTGTTTGGAGGTAGAAAGTCAGTACTAGAACGCAACCGCTGTGGATTGGTCTTTGCATCAGGCTGATCAACTTGGTGAACAGAACCTCCGTGACCTTGAATGGTTGTCATGTAGCATTCACGAGCTACCTGCTGTTGGCCACATTCTTCCCCTATCCCGTTTTCGGTGTGGAACTTAATTTTGAGGTGAGAAGGAGAAATGATAGCACCGATTTTATTCAAGGTCGCTCTTCCCAAGATCGCATTGTACGCAGAAGGGGCATTCACAATGAGGAAGTCCACCATGACTTCCACTGTCCGAGGGGATGTACCAAATGTCACTTTGAGTGGCATCATTCCCCGAGGTTGAAGGGCATCTCCCGTGAAGCCTATCAAAGGTGATATGTGTTGTTGGAGGGCGCGAGTGTTAAGGCCCATTTTCGTAAAGGCTGGTAAATATAGGATGTCGGCCGAGCTGCCAGTATCAACTAACACCCTTTTAACCCGGTGTGTGTTGATCTTGAGGTTAAGCACTATGGGATCATCATGCGGGCCCGAAATTGCACCGAGGTCTTTCTCGGAAAAAGATATCACTTCCTCAGGTCGAGGCCGTTTTTTATCATTCATGGTTTCGACCGGTAGGACAGTGGGGTACGGTTTTCGATTGTCGCGTGGTATGATTTGTCGGGCAGTACCGCGATGGCCTCCACTGATCACATTTATGACAGGGCTGCCCTGCCGCTCTGGGCGCCGTGTCTCGGGGCCATCCCGGTTTTGGGGAGCGACCTCACCAACCCGAGGTCCTGTATAATCCTGTCTGTATGGGATAGGTTTCTTAAACAATTTACCTTGACCATTGTATTTCTTGAAGAACTTCTTGAAGAAGTCGGGGTTGATAAATTCGACCAGTTTGCCCTCTCGGGCTAGTCTTTCCAGGATGTCCTTCAGTTGAAGGCATTCTGCGGTGGAGTGCCCGTTGAATCCGTGGTATTCACACTTTTTTGAGTTGTCAATCACCGTAAAAATGCTCTCTGGCAGCGGCGGAGGGAGATCGAACATGCCCTCTATAATGTTGTATATCTCATTCCGCTTCTTAGTGAGAGGAGCATATCGCACAAAATGCTGTCGGTACCCTTTGGTACCGGAAGTGTGCTCGGTTGGTTGGTTCTGCCGAGGTTCTCTTTGATGGCGAGACCTATCTTGAGTCTGCTGTTTGTTTGTTGGACGGGGGGATCGGGATCGGAACCTCGTGGGACTGCCATTATCATCCTCAGCACGGATGTAACCCTCAGCAAAGGCTACAAATTCCCTCAAAGTAGTCATTTTCTTCATATGTGCCTCGTAACGCAAAGTACCCGGACCCCCCTTGCGAAGTCCTTTCTTGATGGCAGCCAAGGCGAATTCTTCGTTGAGATTCTGAATTCGCCGAGATGCTTGGATAAACCGATTAACAAACGCACCTGTTCTTTCACGCTGTCCCTGGACAATGTCTAGGAGCATCTCGCATGTAGCTTGCGGTGGCTTAATAATCGTGTATCTTTCCAGGAACAGTTTTGCGAAGTCTTCAAACTTGTTGATGGATCTCCGAGGTAGCGTCATGTACCAGTCCCATGCTTCACCTGTTAAACAAGTGGTGAAGACGCGGCACATGATGGCGTCAGTGGCTCCCAGGAGGCGAAGTCGCTCAAGGAATCCGTACACGAAGTTATGCGGATCCTGAGTATCGCCGCTGCCCCGGAAGCTGGGAAGAGTTGTTGGGTACTTGAAATCCGTCATTGAATGGCGGTAGATGTCTCTGGAGAGTGGGCCATCGTTGATCCCCATAGGTCGAGAGGTGGCACCTGTCTTCTGGGATTCTATCTCGGCCAATTTAGCCGCAAGCCTTGTCTGGATCAATTCTTCTATTTGAGACATATTTACGTCTCGGGTCGGGGTAGGTGATCGCCTGTTTCTTCTATGATCATCTCGGCGAGTTCTATCCCGACCTCGGGGTGGGCTTCGTTCGCGTTCCCTACGGGAGCGCGACTGTTCTCGGCGTGACGGTCTGGAACCTCTGCCCTGGTTGGCTGATTCGCGCTCATTGTTGTGGCGAACTTCGGGTTGCTCAACCCGGGGCTGTTTTTCAGGATCAGGTTCCCTACTTTCGCCTTGCCCTTCCTGCTGTCTTCTTTCGGTTTGTTGAGCTCCTGTTGGTGGGATGTTTTGGTCTTGGCGTTTGGATTGGACCTGTTGGTCTTGCAGGATGGGCGTGTCTGTTTCACTACCAGTTCGAACATCTACGAACTGAGAGTTCAAATTGCGAGGAGGAATTTTAACTGGCCGACTAAGGACACGGTTTGCTGATAGAGGCCGGGAAGCCGGCGCAGTTAGTGGCACGGTCTGGATTACAGGTCGCAGTGGTACCTGTTGGGAATGTGGCGTTGGACCTGTCATTGGATATACCCCTTGAGCGTCTCCTGGACCCCATTGTGCAGGTGGTGTCACATAAGGGTACTGGGGGTACATCGGGGTGTACGGCGTGTAGGTGGTCGCGCCATAAGGATAAAATGGCGTCTGTTGAGTGTAGTGCGGTATGTATGGTGGGTGATAAGTACCGAGCAACGGTGTGTGCTCAGTAAACAATGGTCTGCTCGCGTGTCCTTCGGTAAACAAAGGGTGAGCAGCAATGTCGGGGCCTGTGTGGCGAGGTTGTGTCGGTTGAGGACCAGAAGGTCGTATTATCGGATTGTTAGGCCTCGCCGCATGAGGCTGACTGTGGGAAGGGTTCCCTGTAAGCGGGGTTACAAGGGGAGGTGGTGTGATCATTGCACCTAGCGGGACTGTGACTCCTGGTGGGAGCGGAACTGATGTGTTTTGTTGAGCCATCTAAATCTCTGTATGAGCAAAGGCGTGGCCCCACGGTGGTTGATACGTCCTATCTCGGGAGATGAGGCCGTATGGGAAGTTGGGCTGAGTAAGATTCGTCCTGCCAAAAGATGGCAGGCCGAGGTGTGAAAGGAGTTGTGAACTCGGGGTGGATTGTGAGAGATTCTGACTCTATCCTGTATGATCTCTCGTGGTACGAAAAAAAGTGTCCCCGCTTCATGGGAATCACTGCCTTATATAGTCCGTCCATAACTGCTATCTCGGGCAGTTATGGAGGACGTGGGTAGTTATGTCAGCCGTTACTGGGATGGGAGGCATTAAGTTAGCCGTTTCCACTATCATCCCGCACGTCGGTTAACACAACCCCTTTTAAGGCATATTGGGGCCGCTGTACTGGGCCCCGACTTGGTGGATCTTTGGGCCTTTCATATGACTTCGGGTTGGCCTCTTAGTGAGGTCCGAATCCCAGTCGTTCATGGCCCAGTTTAAATTAAGTAAAAGGGCCTGTGGAACATGGCCCTATCATGCGGAAAACAGGTTTAATTATAATTGTGAAGCATTAAGCAGGTTTGATTATTATGTAAAAATTTATTGTATTTTTCACATACAATAAGATACACTTTATGATGTTTATGTAGAAATAAATTTAAATACACGCATATGAATATGTATATATATGAATTCTCATTTTAAAATCCGCACTAAAATTCACATATGCAACCGCATACTGCATATGCGATATGCGGTGGTTTTCCGCATGTATGAACAAAACTGCATTTTAAAAACAGTGATCTAACCTATTTATACTAAGTCCAATGTCGGTTATATGAACTTTCTAGATTATACATTTCATTTCTAAAACTTTTCCATACCGACTAAATAGATTATAAATTTTTTTTTTTTTGGTTAAAAGAGCCCATAGGCAATCATTAAAACGAAACACGTTTACAGAATATTACATTAATATGCGCACTCATACCAGTAACCCCAAGGTGAGAAAATACATATCAAACAGTAGCCAATGCTACATTAGAGGTTTAAAAAGAGGGTAAGAAAATCCCAAATAAGAGAACTGCCCTAATCTAGCCATATTAGCCAATTGGTGGGCCATTTTGTTTTCCTCTCTTGGTAAAAAACAACATTCAAACCCCGGGTGCGCCCTCAATAGATTGCGAATGCGCATCAGCTCAGAATACGAACGCCAATCAGCAGCTTGAAGAGCATTGCCTTTTCTTAGATGTACCATTTGCACCAGCACTTGTGAATCCGTGTAGAAAATACACTCCTTCAGCTTTATAGACGTGGCTGCCTCAATTGCTAACAACATTGCACATGCTTCCATATGAAATGGGGAGGTAGCATCTTTTAGAAACAAAAGTTCATACCTGATCAGCATTGCCTCATTATGCATGATGTATGCAGCACCGCCTTTTCCTTCATCATCAAATGAGTCGTCCATCCAACAGTGAAAAGAATGGGTTAAGGTGATACCAGCCAAAGGCCCCTCTGTAGCCGTAGCACCATAAGATTCGATTCGAGTCCCAGGCGAAGGTAAGCAAACAGCCGCATATTCTACCAGAGCCTTATTCAGAGTGTCTATCGGCCTGCATTCCTTTTCCTGGAAGATAAAAGCACATCGTGCTTTCCATATTTGCCAAGCCAAAAACATGAATTGTGAAATCTGTACCGGGTTCAGCCCTTGCCAAAGAGCAGTAAGGACATCAGAGACAGCAGTTGCTTGTTGGTATGGTATCCTTAATCCCAATGGGGAGGCGAACCAAGTCGCTCTAGCATGCGAACAGAGGAATATGATATGAAGGGGGTCCTCACATGGTGCTCCACAGAGCTTACAGGAAGCATCAATGGCCGGTATCCGCTTGGATAAGGCGTAAGCTGAAGGAAGTGCGCCCGTCAAGGCTTTCCAGAAGAAGATTCTGACCCTTGGAGTGACACCCTTGTTTTTCCAAATTTTACTCCAAAGGTCCTTCATATCCTCTGATTCAATAGGTCTGATTAAAGGTAGTGCCTGAACCAACATATGATAAGCGCTTTTGATCGTAAAAACTCCATTTGTAGACCAGGTGAACATCAGCTTGTCATTAACACCCATATGCAAAGGTTTTTGCTGATAGTATTCAGAAATGGCCAAAACCATCTGTTCCCCGCACACTTCAAACATACATGTCTCATCCCACACTACAGAGTTAAAATCAAAGAGACTTGCCACCCTGATATCCTGCCTTGTAGTCTCAGTCGCAGAAAATGCTTGCCAACCTTGAAACCATGGTTGCCCAAAAATCGGGCAAGACTGCCCATCGCCCAACGACCAGGTAACACTAGCTGCCATGAAAGCACGGTTCTGCAGCATATCGCGCCACAGTCGAGTACATGGTGACCTCAGACGAGCACACCAAAAGGATGAATGCGGAAAATATTTAGCTTGCAGGATCTAAACCCAGAGGGAATCACCTTCAGTGACGGTTCTCCAGATGTTTTTCAATGTGAAGGCATTATTGAGAGTTTCCAAATCCCTTAATCCCAGACCCCCTCCTCCTTTGGTCTTGTTATTTTTGCCCATTTGAGAAGACACAGCCCTCTTTTACCCGGTTTACCCCAAAAAAACTGAACACACCTTGACTGAATCTGATTTAGTATGGTTATGGGCAGCTGGGTGTTGCTCATATGGTGAATAGCCAAGGCCTCCAGAACCGCCTTTAGCAAAACTAGTTTCCCGGCCGATGACAGCAGCCTCGATTTCCACATATGTAGTTTATTATCAATTTTCTGTAGAAGAGGGTGAAAAGTCGTGCATCTTGAGACATCAATCGGGCAACCCAGGTAAGTCTCATTCGGATTCGCAAATTTGACTCTAAAGATCCGAAGGGCAAATCTCATTTGAGCAAGTGTTGTTATCTTAGAAAACCAAATTTTGGATTTTTCTGGAGCTAGCCTTTGACCAGAGATGGAACAGAACGTATCGAGAACATGACTCAGCCTTCGCACCTCTCGGGGGTTTGCCCTACCCAGAATGAGTAGATCATCCGCATACATCAAGTTAGTTATAGGTGGTGCTGTTGGAGCTAATTGTAAGCCACTCAGATGACCTTGGCGAATCTCATGTAACAACATAGTGGAGAGGATATTCATGCAAAGAATAAAAATATACGGTGAAAGGGCACAACCCTGCCTAATTCCTCTTGTTGGAACAATAAATCTGTCACCTTGCCCTTGAAACAAAATCGTAAAGTGCGTTGATGTCACACATTTCATAATCCAGTTTCTGAAGTTAGGGGGGAAACCATGAATAGATAGTGCCTTTTCAATGAATCCCCAACTCATACGGTCAAAAGCCTTCGAAAGGTCAGATTTGAGACAGAAGGCCGACACTCGAAAAGTTGATTGTGCAAAAGTATGCATTATCTCCCTTAATAAAATAATCTGGTCTGAAATAATCCTTCCTGGTGTAAATGCTACCTGATTCGGATGGATCAGCAAATGAATAATCGGCTTCAGTCGCAGTGCTAAAATCTTGGAGATAACTTTATAAATTACGTTACAAATGTTGATGGGGCGGTAGTCCATAACTCGAGCCGGATTTTCTTTTTTTGGAATGAGCACCGTGTTGGATTTAGCTATGATGCGGGGCATATGAGAGTGGATAAAGAAATTAATTACTTCCCGTTCCACATGCTCTTTAATATCCGGCCACATAGATTGAACAAATCTCGCATTAATTCCGTCAGGCCTAGGTGCACGATCTGGACCCAGAGAGAAAACTGCTGCCTTTATTTCCTCTGATGATGGGATGACCTCGAGACTTGCCATATACGCCGCATCAATTTTCGGGCTGTCCCGCAAAGCTAGAAGGATTTCGTCAGACCAAATATCAGGTGCTGAATCTGGCTCACAATAAATAGACTTGAAGTGATTGGTAAATGCTCTTCTTATTGCCTTCGAATCAATCGTCCAAGTGCCATCATCAAGTTGCAGCATATGAATTGTGTTACGCCTTCTTCTCGTGTTAACTGTTGCATGAAAAAAGGTGGTGTTGAGATCTCCATCAGCAGCCCATTTGAGCCGAGACCTTTGAAGCCAGTACAAATTAATTTGATGCAAAGTGTTGTTATATTTCTGTTGCATCTCCTTCTCCTCTTGAATTCTTCTATCTTCTAGCTTGCATGATTGCATGTGTAACATCTCCTCTTCCAGTTTCACCAACTGCTGTGCCGGTGTCGGTTGTTTTTTCACCCATTTCTGAACATGGTTGGTGAGGTGGTTAGTTACCGAGGCCCAGTTACGGTTCCCTTGCTTGAGGACTTGAGAACAGAGGTTGCCAAACTCCGGATGATGGAACCACCAATTTTCAATTTGAAAGCGCTTTCGAGCTCGTGGGGGCATTGGCGAGGTACGAAGAAGAATGGGGTGATGGTCACTGTTGAAGCAAGGAAGGTGATAAACGGCCGATGCCGGAAACAGAGATGTCCATGATGCCGATGCCAGCACCCTGTCCAATCTCTGCATTATGAGCGTGCCTTTGTGTTGATTATTGGACCAGGTGAAGGCAGGCCCCCTATAGCCCAGATCAATTAATGCTGCAGCTTGCACCATACGTTGAAAACTCTTTACATGTTTTTTTATTTTTATTACTCCCTCCATTTTTTTCACATAACATAAGGATAGCATTAAAATCACCCATTAAACATAACGGTAAATGAGACTGAGAATAAAATAAAATACGGTCCCATATATAATCGGATACTACATGATGCGGGTCTCCATATATCAAACCCAAAAGCCAAGACCCTAATACATTCTCTACCCGTACAAAAAGAAAATAAAAAGAGCGCTCCAGAATAGTAATATGTACATCATTAGACCACATTAGCCAGAGGCCTCTGCTTTTGCCAGCAGATGGAATGATCTCAAAATTTGGAAGAGGAAGTTGGGTGATACGTTCTCTGGCCTTAGCGGTATCACACTTGGTTTCGGAAATAAAAGCTAGGTGGGCTCTAGTAGCGTGGAGGTATCGATCCATTGTCTGTAATGTCGCGCGGCCTCCACTCCCGCGACAATTCCAACTAAATAGATTCATTGGGAACGCGGGGGTGATTCGGGGCTCGCCGCCCTAAGCCGCTTGTGAAAGTCCGGTGGTAGAGATGGGCAGGAGTTGTGAGCCACCTGATTTTCAGCCAATAATCCAGTCTCACAAATGGACAGCTGCTGAGCCCGAACTGCTAGTGAAGAGCTACTGGAAGCAAAGCCCGCATTTCTGTGAAAGCCCACAGCAGGAGCCACCAAATGAAGAGGAGAGGCTTGAGTCATGCATTCAGGTGGATGTGCTTCAGTATGAGCCTCATGGGAGATACCAGCGGGGTGTAAGGCACTATTAAAGCCAGGCAAGGAAAGGTTTTGAGACGGCTCGGCAAGGTCAGGATTGGGGGTAAAGGTGGGATTAGCAAAAGCTGCAGTTGGCGCACAGGGCTGTGGCGCGGCCAGATTTGGATTCAAAGTTAGCGGGTTGTGGCCATTTGGGTCTGTTGGGATATAAGGCGTATATATGGAGTTGGGGCTGAAGTGAGTCGGGTCCGGATTAGACTTATACAGGTCCGAACTGGTGGGATTAGAAATATTATGGGTTGAAGAGTTAGGGTTAAACTGCGATGGTTGATCAAACTCATCCTCCGGCAAGTCAGATATAGGACGAGGAACGAGAGCCGAACATCGCATCCAAGGACCCATGCGATGATCTCGAAGAGCTGGTAACTCCAGCCTATTCCCGTTGCTTGGGTTTGCGCATAGCTGCAGCACTCGGCCACGTTTAGGGCAGCCAGCGAGTTCGTGCCCTACCTTGGCACAGTAGGTACAGAGGCGAGGGACTCGCTCATAAACCAGATAAACCGGGATCTATCCCAAGACCGGGTGAGAGAGAGTGAGCCTGTCTCTAAGAGCAGCAGTGGCTTTGTAAGAGATTTTGACCTTCATAAATAAACGCCCTGCACTATATCCATGCATAACTTCAGAAACCGGTGATCCGATATCACGTGCCATATACAAAATCCCTTCGGCCGAGAGCATTTCCGGCGGGACGTTATGAAATTGTGTCCAAATTGCAACATGAGAGATGAACTCTGGCTTTAGTTGAGACAGTTCATGAACTTTCTTAACAGCGACTAAATCCGATCGATACATCCATGGCTCCTTGTCCAAGACCCTATACATTTCCCGACGGCTAACAAAGTCGATAAGATACGTGCTCTTGGTAATGGGTGATATGCGGGTGGTCGAGTGAACACCCCAGTTGCGAATCATCAGACTTATGAAGTTATCATCAATAACCATTCTGTCGGTCATCACCCGTGCAATACAAGAAAGAGACCAGTCTCTTGTTGCAGTAATATGTTGTGGTAGCGCAAGAGATGTTTCATTGTTTGAGGAGGACGACAGGGAGGCAAAGAGAGAAGCTATTTCATCAGGGGCTTGCATGGTTGGTGTACAGAGTCGGGTACAATTGGGATAGGGGCCAAGTAGAGAGTGTGAAAAATTTTGTTTCTGTGTTGGGGCCGAAGAAGAATTAGAGATAACTCCAGGTGGGATGAAGGATAGTTTCTTTCTCCTCTTTTTGTTTCTTTTAGGGAGTGCTGGTGATATGTTGTGGCCAGATGCAGCCTTGCCTTGATGCCTATGCAGCTTGACATGCAAATTCTGACCCGCCCCATTTGAGGGTATTGGTGAAACTGAGTGCCAAGTTTGGACATTTGTTATAGAATCGCAGAAGGGAGGCTCCACTTGTGCATTTACTTGTTGGGCTACAACTGGAATATTAGAGAAAGACAAATCCTTATCCAGGGCACCTGATTCTTGAGATAGCAACTTCTGATTTGTCTGGTTTGTCTGTTTGCACTTCTTGGACACGTGTAGGCCATGCAAGGTAAAAGATGAGAGAGAGTCCTGAGAGAAAATTTTCAAAATCCCACTTAACCAGATTTGGTGCAGAGATAGTGGGATGAGTTGTACCCCTCTTGACACCTGTCCATGCAAATTTAGGGTTTGCTTGGTCATGGCTGGTGATGCCGCTTTGCCGAGATTGATGGGCTGAACTATGTTGGCCACCTTGCAAAGAATTCTCAGACCTAACAGTGGCCGGAGTTACCGGAGACTGAGAGGTTGGGTGCAAAACTCTAACAAGGCTGTCTTGGCAACTAACAGCATGTGCTCGTATAGGAGAGAAAGTATCCGCCTCACTTATGCTGTCCCCATTCGGATCAGTCGGATCAGCAAAGTTAGGATAAGGCCTGATTCGAAGAGGGATATGCGGCATATCATCCCATTGATAAATCTGAATGCAGCATTCTGCCCAAAATCTCACAAAGTGTACTTGTACATAGCGAGGTATCATTCTTATGTCGAGGCACCGAATAGAAGCTACAATGCAGGACTTATCATACCCAAAGAGGTTTTCTGGGTTGATGAAGAGAATGTCTCCTAACAGGGAAAGAAACCGGACAATGAAAAACTCATGCCATAATGGCAAAGGGAAGCCGGTAACCACAATGTCCAGTCGGAAGGCAAAGGTCGGTTGCCGATAGAGATATAAGTTTGGGTCCCATGGGGTAAGTAGTATGTCATGTTGAGTACACCAGGGTATGAAATCAACAAGGACCTGAGCGCGGCTAAGCTGGAACACCCTATTTTTACTACGGACTATTATGGTCGGTTAGAAGTTCTTGAATTTTGTAGAGTGGGCTTGGGTCTTCCTCTATTTTGTTACTATATTTACTGGTGAAAATTATAGTTGCTCTTCAAAGAAAGTCGGTGGCGCTGTTAATTTTAACATTTAGTATCAGAGCTTCAGGTTTGAGTGTATGAATAAGATTTATTATAGAAATAAAAATAAGAGGCTTGGACCAAGGTGAGCTGAAGGCGAACTGTTGGAGTATCTTGCAGTACTTGGCGAGAGTCTTTGTGCCTGTTCTCGTTCTGAGAGATCGAGGAAGAAGAGAAAGAGGGGTAGTGCTCCATGCTCTTCCGAGCCTTTAGTAGTAAGAAGTTAGCAAAATATACAAGAACGTTTGTGAAATATAAGAAGCTTCCTAAGTCGATGTCTTCAGGTGCAACCATGGCGCAATTGATGGTTTTCATATTTATAGGAGAGAACTACGATATGTGGAAGATCAAGATGCGACTCCTGAAGACATCGATTTAGGATGCTTCTTATATTTCACAAACGTCCCTATCTACTTTGCCAGCTTTTTACTTGAACTTGAAATTTCTGATATCAAATGTTAGAAATTATAATTGGATTGTGGATAATAGACTGAAACTCTGATACCAAATGTCAGAAATTATAATCAAATTGTGGATAATAGAAGAGAGAAGTTTATATATATCTTTAATTTCTTTTACTATTTAAGAGAAGTACAAGATTTTGATATATTTGATTTTTACACTCACGGCATATGGACATCAATAATCTATTTGTACTAGAGCTATGTCGGCCGATGAAATCTCTGGATTCTACAAATTAATACTACCGACATAGCAAGAGTCGGTTTGCCGAGATTTTTATTAATATCCGAAGTTAATTACAAATTAATAAATGTACCCACTAATGTTGAGAAATTATAAAAATATTCATACCGATTATTTTCTGACTGGTTTTAATTTTTTTTGGTACCGGTCAGAAAATGGCCGGTACTCATTTTTTTTTTTTTTAGAAAAACTATGAATATCAAGATGCTGAAATCTAATGCTAAAAATTCGAATTTTTTTTAAATATTTGTTAGATTACTTTTTTTTGCTATATAATTAGCATATTTATATACTAAAATACGCTAAATTACTTAAAATTATGTTAAATTACGCTGAATTACACAAACGGTAAATTATGCTAAATTATGCTATATTACACTAAATTATGTTAAATTATGCTAAAATAAGGTAAATTATGCTAAATTACATATGAATAGGGATGATATTTTCACTGAGAAGGCGAAAAACGACGACGAAACTTCAAACGGCCATAAACAGCGCTCGAGTGTTCAATTTTAGCAAATGACCACTTTTAAGAAAATTTACGAAAATACGCATGCATCAGTGCCCGCTTTGTTGGATTTCAAAATTTAGAATTGCCAAAAAATGAAGGAAGAGCCTCAAAACTTGAGTTGAAGTTATCGATTAAGATTTTCATTTTTATTATTCAATATAAGTAGCTCAGTAAATTAGTTATATAATGAACTTGTAGAATACTAATTTTTACAATTTTTGAAACTTTTTTAGTATTTTTTATGATTTATGAAACATGACACAAAATCAGCCTAATTTAGCGTAATTTACCGTATTTTACCATAATTTAAGATAATTATTGTAATTTAGTGTATTTTTGTGTAATTCAGCGTAATTTCAAGTAATTTAACGTATTTTAGTATAAATATGCTAATTATATATTAAAAAAAGTAATCTAACAAATATATAAAAAAAATTGAATTTTTAGCAAGGTTCTAAATAGCGTTTATAGCGTCGTAGCGGGAAGGCTAAAAAAAAAGCTATAGCGAATAGCGTCGCTATAGCGGAAGCTATTCCAAATAGCGTTTTTTTTTTTTACATTTCGTATATTCAATATTTGTACTAAATATCAACATTATCTAAGGTCTCATAGAACAATAAATAACACCAAAGTAATTAAGAAATTATAATATTCATATTGAACCTGTACAAAGTCCAAATTACGGTTCAAAATATCCATAGTAATATCATAAACTATTGATTTTTCCTATTAAAAATATCTTAAGTATCATGATTCATGACATAATCTATTTTTTTTTCTATTCAAATTTTAATTCCGGTTTGGACTTTTTTTCTATTCAAATTTCATTTTCTATTCCCAATTTCAAATTGATTTATTTGTAGCAAGTAGCAACAAATTCAATTTCGGTTTGAGATTTTTTTTATCTTTATTTAAAACCCAAATAAATTGCTTAAAAATAAAAAATAAAAAAAAACCCATATTGTATAGCGCAAATAGCGCTGTAGCGGCCGCTATAGCGGCCGTAGCGCAAATAGCGCATTTTGATGTCGTAGCGTAGCGTTTGGGGTCCAAAAACGCTATAGCGCGCTATTTAGAACACTGATTTTTAGTGTTAGATTTCAGCATCTTGCTATTCATAATTTCTCTAAAAAAAAAAATTTTGTACCTGCCATTTTCTGGCCGATACTGAAAAAAATTAAAACCGGCCAGAAAATGGCCGGTATGGATATTTTTATAATTTCTTAACATTAGTGGCCGATACAGGGAATTCTCATAGGCGGTTATATGTTGGGACACTCCAAATTACAGGGTGTCCGAAATTCAAAAAAATAAAAACAACATATGACGCAGGGACTTCTCATAGGCGGCTGTATGCGGGGATACACCACAATGCGGACTGAACAAAAATTAACAAGAAAAAAAGGACTCAATACAGGGAATTAACATAGGCGGCTGTATGCTGGGATACTCCAAATTACACTGTGGCCGAAATTCAAAAAAATGAAATTGAGATGTCATGAAGGAACTTCTCATAAGCGGCTGTATACGGGGAGACACCAAAATGCAGACTGAACAAAAATTAACAAGAAAAACAAAAAGGGACTCATTACAGGGCATTCTCATAGCTGACTGTATGCTCCGATACTCTAAATTACACTGTGGACAAAATTCAAAAAAATGAAAACGAGATGTCACGCAGGGACTTCTCATAGGCAGTTGTATGCGGGGATACACCAAAATACGGACTGCACAAATACGAACAAGAAAAAGAAAAATGGACTCAATATAGGGAATTCTCATAGGCGGTTGTATGCTCGGACACTCCAAATTACAGGGCGTCCGAAATTCAAAAAAATGAAAACGAGATATCACGCAGGGACTTCTCATAGCGGCTGTATGTGGGGATACACCACAATGCGGACTGAACAAAAATTAACAAGAAAAAAAAGGGACTCATTACAGAGAATTCTCATAGGTGGCTGTATGGTGGGATACTCCAAATTACAGGGTGTCCGAAATTCAAAAAAATGAAAACGAGATGTCACGCAGGGACTTCTCATAGGCGGCTGTATGCGGGGATACACCAAAATGCAGACTGAACAAAAATTAAAAAGAAAAAGAAAAAGAGACTTAACAGGGGATTCTCATAGGCGGCTTTATGTTGGGATACTCCAAATTACAAGGTGTCCGAAATTGAAAAAAATGAAAACGAGATGTCACGCAGGGATTTCTCATAGGCGGCTATATGCGGGATAGACCAAAATGCGAACTGAATAAAAATTAACAAGAAAATAAAAAAGGGAAACAATACAGGTAATTCTCATAGGCGGCTGTATGATGTGACACTCCAAAGTACAATGTGGCTGAAATTCAAAAATATGAAAACGAGATGTCACGCAGGGACTTCTCATAGGCGGCTGTATGCAGGGATACACCAAAATGCGGATTGAACAAAAATTAACAAGAAAAAGAAAAAGGGATTCATTACAGGTAATTCTCATAGACGGCTGTATGTTGGGATACTCCAACTTACAGGGTGGCCGAAATTTAAAAAAATGAAAACGAGATGTCACGCAGGAACTTCTCATAGGCGGATGTAAGCGGGGATACACCAAATATCGGACTGAACAAAAATTAATAAGAAAAAGAAAAAGGGACTCATTAGAGGAAATTCTCGTAGGCGGCTGTATGTTGCGATACTCCAAATTACAAGGTGTCCGAAATTCAAAAAAATGAAAATGAGATGTCACGTAGGGACTTCTAATAGGCGGCTGTATGCAGTGATACACCAAAATACGGACTGAACAAAAATTAGCAAGAAAAAGAAAAAGGGACTCATTACAGGGAATTCTCATAGAGGGCTGTATGCTCCGATACTCCAAATTACACTCTGGCCGAATTTCAAAAAAATAAAAATGAGATGTCACGCAGGGACTTCTCATATGCGGCTGTATGCAGGGATACACCAAAATGCGTACTGAACAAAAATTAACAAGAAAAAGAAAAAGGGACTCAATACAGGGAATTCTCATAGGCGGTTGTATGCGGGGACACTCCAAATTACACTGTGGCCGAAGTTTAAAAAAATGAAAACGACATGTCACGCAGGGACTTCTCTTAGGCGGCTGTATACGGTGACACACCAAAATGGGGACTGAACAAAAATTAACAATAAACGGAAAAATGAACTCAATATAGGGAATTCTCATAGGCGGCTGTATGCTCCGATACTCCAATTACATTATGGCCGAAATTCAAAAAAATGAAAACGAGATGTCACGCAGGGACTTCTTATAGGCGGCTCTATGCGGGGATACACCAAAAAGCGGACTGAACAAAAAATAACATGAAAAAAGGGACAAATTACAGGGAATTCTCATAGGGGAATGTATGCTTGGATACTCCAAATTACAGGGGTGTCCGAAATTCAAAAAAATGAAAACGAGATGTCACGTAGGGACTTCTCATAGGCGGCTGTATACGGGGATACACCAAAATCCGGACTGAACAAAAATTAACAAGAAAAAGATAAAGGGACTCTATACTGGAAATTCTCATAGGCGGCTGTATGCTCTGATACTCCAAATTACACTGTGGTCGGAAATGAAAAAATGAAAACGAGATGTCGCGCAGGAAATTCTCATAGGTGACTTTATGCGGGGATACACCAAAATGCGGACTGAACAAAAATTAACAAGAAAAAGAAAAAGGGACTCATTACAGGGAATTCTCTTAGGCGGCTGTATGCTGTGATACTCTAAATTATAGGGTGTCCAAAATTGAAAAAAATTAAAACGAGATGTCACGCGGGGACTTCTCATAGGCGGCTGTATGCGGCATACCAAAATGCGGAATGATAAAAAATTAACAAGAAAAAGAAAAAGGGACTTATTACATCGAATTATTATAGGCGGCTGTATGCTGGGATACACCAAATTACAGGTTGTCCGAAATTCAAAAAAATGAAAACGAGATGTCACGCAAGGACTTATCATAGCGGTTGTATGCCCGATACTCCAAATTACACTGTGGCCGAAATAGAAAAATGTAAATGAGATGTCACGTCGGGACTTCTCATAGGCGGCTGTTTGCGGGGATACACCAAAATACGGCCAGAGTGTAATTTGCAATATCGGAGCATATAGCCGCCTATGTGAATTTCCTATAATGAGTCCCTTTTCCTTTTTCTTGTAAATTTTTGTTCAGTCTGCATTTTGGTGTATCCCCACATACAGCCGCCTATGAGATGTCCATGCGTGACATCTCGTTTTAATTTTTTTCAGTTTCGGACACCCTGTAATTTGGAGTATCCCAGCATACAGCCGCCTTGAGAATTACCTGTATTGAGTCCCTTTTTTCATTTTCTTGTTGATTTTGGTTCAGTTCGCATTTTGGTCTATCTCGCATACAGCCGCCAATGAGAATTCCCGGCGTGACATCTTGTTTTCAATTTTTTCAATTTCGAACACCCTGTAATTTGGAGTATCCCAGCATACCGCCGCCTACGAGAATTGCCTGTATTAAGTTCCTTTTTCTTTTTCTTGTTAATTTTTGTTCAGTCAGCATTTTTGTGTATCCCCGCATACAGCCGCCTATGAGAAGTCCCTGCGTGACATCTCGTTTTCATTTTTTTTAATTTCGGCCACAGTGTAATTTGGAGTATCGGAGCATACAAGCCGCCTATGAGAATTTCCTGTATTGAGTCCCTTTATCTTTTTCTTGTTCATTTTTGTTCAGTCTGCATTTTGGTGTATCAATGCATACATCCGCCTATGAGAATTCCCTGCATACAGCCGCCTATGAGAAGTCCCTGCGTGACATCTCGTATTCATTTTTTTTAATTTCGGCCACAGTGTAATTTGGAGTATCGGAGCATACAGCCGCCTATGAGAATTCCCTGTAATGAGGCCCTTTTACTTTTTCTTGTTAATTTTTGTTCAGTCCGCATTTTGGTGTATCCCCACATACAGCCGCCTATGAGAAGTCCCTGCGCTACAACTCGTTTTCAATTTTTTGAATTTCGGACACAGTATAATTTGGAATATCGGAGTATACAACAACCTATGAGAATTCACTGTAATATGAGAAGTCCCTGTGTGACATCTCGTTTTAATTTTTTTGAATTTCGGGCACCATGTAATTTGGAGTATTTCAGCCTACAGCCGCCTATGAGAATTCCCTATATTCAGTCCCTTTTTCTTTTTCATGTTAATTTTTTTCACTTTTTATTTTGGTGTACCCCCGCATATAGCCGCATATGAGAAGTCCCTGTTTGACATCTTGTTTTTATTTTTTTGAATTTCGGGAACCCTATAATTTGGAGTATTTCAGCATACAGCCACCTATGAGAATTTCCCTGTATTCAGCCCCTTTTTCTTTTTCCTGTTAATTTTTTTTATTTTTTATTTTGGTGTACCCCCGCATACAGCCACATATGAGAAGTCCCTGTGTGAAATCTCATTTTCATTTTTTTGAATTTCGGGCACCTTGTAATTTGGAGTATTTCAGCATACCGCCAATGAGAATTCGCTGTATTCAGTCCCTATTTCTTTTTCCTGTTAATTTTTGTTCACACCGCATTTTGGTGTTTCCCCGCATAGAGCCGCATATGAGAAGTCCCTGTTTGACATCTCGTTTTCATTTTTTTGAATATCGGGCACCCTGTAATTTGGAGTATTTCAGCATACAGCCGCCTATGAAAATTCCCTGTATTCAGTTCCTTTTTCTTTTTCCTGTTAATTTTTGTTCACACCGCATTTTGGTGTTTCCCCGCATACAGCCGCATATGACAAGTCCCGGTTTGACATCTCCTTTTCATTGGTTTGAATTTCGGGTACCCTATAATTTGGAGTATTTCAGCATACAGCCGCCTATGAGAATTCCCTGTATTCAGTCCATTTTTTTTTCCTGTTAATTTTTGTTCGCACCGCGTTTTGGTGTTTTCCCGAATACAGCCGCATATGAGAAGTCCCAGTTTGACATCTCCTTTTCATTTTTTTGAATTTCGGGCACTCTGTAATTTGGAGGCCGATGAGAATTCCCTGTATTCAGTCTCTTTTTCTTTTTCCTGTTAATTTTTGTTGACACCGTATTTTGGTGTACCCCCGGATACAGCCGCATATGAGAAGTCCCTGTTCGACATCTCGTTTTCATTTTTTTGAATTTCAGGCACCCTCAAATTTGGAGTATTTCAGCATATAGCCACCTATGAGAATTCCCTATATTCAGTACCTTTTTCTTTTTCCTGTTAATTTTTTTCACTTTTTATTTTGGTGTACCCCCGCATACAGCCGCATATGAGAAGTCCCTGTGTAACATCTCGTTTTCTTTTTTTTGAATTTCAAGCACCCTGTAATTTGGAGTATTTGAGCATACAGCCGCCTATGAGAATTTCCTGTATTCAGTCCCTTTTTCTTTTTCCTGTTAATTTTTGTTCACACCGCATTTTGGTGTTTCCCCGCATACAGCCGCATATGAGAAGTCCCTGTTTGACATCTCGTTTTCATTTTTTTGAATTTCGGGCACCCTGTAATTTGCAGTATTTCAGCATACAGCCGCCTATGAGAATTCCCTGTATTCAGTCCCTTTTTCTTTTTCCTGTTAATTTTTGTTCACACCGCATTTTGGTGTACCCCCGTATACAGCCGCATATGAGAAGTCCCTGTTTGACATCTCGTTTTTATTTTTTTGAATTTCGGGCACTCTCTAATTTGGAGGCCTATGAGAATTCCCTGTATTCAGTCTCTTTTTCTTTTTCCTGCTAATTTTTGTTCACACCTTATTTTGGTGTACCCCCGCATACAGCCGCATATGAGAAGTCCCTGTTTGACATCTCGTTTTCATTTTTTTGAATTTCAGGCACCATGTAATTTGGAGTATTTCAGCATACAGTCGCCTATGAGAATTCCCTGTATTCAGTCTTTTTTTCTTTTTCCTGTTAATTTTTTTCACTTTTTATTTTGGTTTACCCCCGCATACAGCCGCATATAAGAAGTCCATGTGTGACATCTCGTTTTCTTTTTTTTGAATTTCAGGCACCCTGTAATTTGGAGTATTTCAGCATACGGCTGTAATATGAGAATTTCCTGTATTCAGTCCCTTTTTCTTTTTCCTGTTAATTTTTGTTCACACCGCATTTTGGTGTTTCCCCGCATACAGCCGCATATGAGATGTCCCTGTTTGACATCTCGTTTTCATTTTTTTGAATTTCGGGCACCCTGTAATTTGGAGTATTTAAGCATACAGCCGCCTATGAGAATTCCCTGTATTCAGTCCCTTTTTCTTTTTCATGTTAATTTTTGTTCACACCGCATTTTGGTGTACCCCCGCATACAGCCGCATATGAGAAGTCCCTGTTTGACATCTCGTTTTCATTTTTTTGAATTTCGGGCACCCTGTAATTTGGAGTATTTCAGCATACAGCCGCCTATGAGAATTCCCTGTATTCAGTCCCTTTTTCTTTTTCCTGTTAATTTTTGTTCACACCGCATTTTGGTGTACCCCCGCATACAGCCGCATATGAGAAGTCCCTGTTTGACATCTCATTTTCATTTTTTTGAATTTCGGGCACTCTCTAATTTGGAGTATTTCAGCATACAGCCGTTTATGAGAATTCCCTGTATTCAGTCCCTTTTTCTTTTTCCTGTTAATTTTTGTTCACACCGCATTTTGGTGTTTCCCCGCATACAGCCGCATATGAGAAGTCCCTGTTTGACATCTCGTTTTCATTTTTTTGAATTTCGGGCACCCTGTAATTTGGAGTATTTCAGCATACAGCCGTCTATGAGAATTCCCTGTGTTCAGTCCCTTTTTCTTTTTCCTGTTAATTTTTGTTCACACCGCATTTTGGTGTACCCCCGCATACAGCCGCATATGAGAATTCCCTGTTTGACATCTCGTTTTCATTTTTTTTAATTTCGGGCACCCTGTAATTTGGAGTATTTCAGCATACAGCCGCCTATGAGAATTCCCTGTATTCAGTCCCTTTTTCTTTTTCCTGTTAATTTTTGTTCACACCGCATTTTGGTGTACCCCCGCATACAGCCGCATATGAGAAGTCCCTGTTTGACATCTCGTTTTCATTTTTTTGAATTTCGGGCACTCTCTAATTTGGAGTATTTCAGCATAGAGCCGTCTATGAGAATTCCCTGTGTTCAGTCCCTTTATCTTTTTCCTGTTAATTTTTGTTCACACCGCATTTTGGTGTTTCCCCGCATACAGCCGCATATGAGAAGTCCCTGTTTGACATCTCGTTTTCATTTTTTTGAATTTCGGGCACCCTGTAATTTGGAGTATTTCAGCATACAGCCGCCTATGAGAATTCCCTGTATTCAGTCTCTTTTTCTTTTTCCTGTTAATTTTTGTTCACATCTCGTTTTGGTGTACCCCCGCATATAGCCGCATATGAGAAGTCCCTGTTTGACATCTCGTTTTCATTTTTTTGAATTTCGGGCACCCTGTAATTTGGAGTATTTCAGTATACAGCGCCTATGAGAATTCTCTGTATTCAATCCCTTTTTCTTTTTCCTGTTAATTTTTGTTCACACCGCATTTTGGTGTTTCCCCGCATACAGACGCATATGAGAAGTCCCTGTTTGACATCTCGTTTTTATTTTTTTGAATTTCGGGCACCCTGTAATTTGGAGTATTTCAGCATAAAGGCGCTTATGAGAATTCCCTGTATTCTGTCCATTTTTCTTTTTCCTGTTAATTTTTGTTCACACCTCATTTTGGTGTACCCCCGCATACAGCCGCATATGAGAAGTCCCTGTCTGACATCTCGTTTTCATTTTTTTGAATTTCGGGCACCCTGTAATTTGGAGTATTTCAGCATACAGCCGCCTATGAGAATTCTCTGTATTCAGTTCCTTTTTCTTTTTCCTGTTAATTTTTTTCACTTTTTATTTTGGTGTACCCCCGCATACAGCCGCATATGAGAAGTCCCTGTGTGAGATCTCGTTTTCATGTTTTTGAATTTCGGGCACCCTGTAATTTGGAGTATTTCAGCATACAACCCGCCTTTGAGAATTCCATGTATCCAGTCCCTTTTTCTTTTTCCTGTTAATTTTTGTTCACACCGCATTTTGGTGTTTTCCCGAATAAAGCCGCATATGAGATGTCCCTGTTTGACATCTCGTTTTCATTTTTTTGAATTTCGGGCACCCTGTAATTTGGAGTATTTCAACATACAGCCGCCTATGAGAATTCCCTGTATTCAGTCCCTTTTTCTTTTTCCTGTTAATTTTTGTTCACACCGCATTTTGGTGTACCCCCGCATACAGCCGCATATGAGAAGTCCCTGTTTGACATCTCATTTTCTTTTTTTTAATTTCGGGCACCCTGTAATTTGCAGTATTTCAGCATACAGCCGCCTATGAGAATTCCCTGTATTCAGTCCCTTTTTCTTTTTCCTGTTAATTTTTTTCAATTTTTATTTTGGTGTACCCCAGAATACAGCCGCATATGAGAAGTCCCTGTTTGACATCTCGTTTTCATTTTTTTGAATTTCGGGCACCCTGTAATTTAGAGTATTTCAACATACAGCCGCCTATGAGAATTCCCTGTATTCAGTCCCTTTTTCTTTTTCCTGTTAATTTTTGTTCACACCGCATTTTGGTGTACCCCCGTATACAGCCGCAAATGAGAAGTCCGTGTTTGACATCTCGTTTTCATTTTTTTGAATTTCGGGTACCCTGTAATTTGGAGTATTTCAGCATACAGCCGTCTATGAGAATTCCCTGTGTCAAGTCCCTTTTTTCTTTTTCCTGTTAATTTTTGTTCACACCGCATTTTGGTGTTTACCCGCATACAGCCGCATATGATAAGTCCCTGTGTCACATCTTGTCTTCATATTTTTTAATTTCGGGGACCCTGTAATTTGGAGTATTTCAGCATACAGCCTATGAGAATTCCCTGTATTCTGTCCCCTTTATTTTTCCTGTTAATTTTTGTTCACATCTCGTTTTGGTGTACCCCCGCATACAGCCGCATATGAGAAGTCCCTGTTTGATATCTCGTTTTCATTTTTTTGAATTTCGGGCACCCTGTAATTTGCAGTATTTCAGCATACAGCGCCTATGAGAATTCTCTGTATTCAATCCCTTTTTCTTTTTCCTGTTAATATTTGTTCACACCTGTCACACCCCGAGACAACCCGCCACGTATTAATACGTAAGGCATATACACATCACATACATTATCAATAATATCCACAAATGCCACATTAAATATTATAAAAATATAGTCTTACAACAATAATCAAAGAGGTTCAACAGCGGTCACGACAGACATGGTTAGGAATACGGTAACAACCATGCCTGTTCAAGTGTACCAATTTAGTGGAAATTAAACAAACAAAACAAAATAAACATAAGTGGCATTGAATCATAAATATGAATCCTTCCGCTTGCTTTTACTCACGACCTTGTTCTGGCACGTCTTCCTCATTACCTGGAACCCACATAACAGTGGAACGGGTGAGAGATTCGAACATTCTCTCAGTGCGGGATTCAGTTCCAGTCCCGGATTTTGTAAAATTAACTTAATTCTCAACAGCATGAAAATGAAATAAATAATAAATGCTCATGCGTTTCTAATGTCATGTAATCCTACAATGATAAACACTTTCATTTTCTTTCAAGTTTTTCCGTTAGTCCATTTATCTTGCCATTTCAATGGGAAGTCCAACCAAACATTGAAATGCTGCCAACCCACTGGGAAGTCCAACCAACAATGGGAGGCCGCCAACTCACTAGGAAGTCCAACCAATAGTGAGAGGCTGTCTCACTAGACGGGGAGTCCACCCTACGCTAGGTCTTGACCCGTGACGGGAAGTCCAACCGACGCCACGTTAACGAGGGGTCCAGTCGAACACCGGACCCAATGTATACATCCCGATATGCGAACATATCGGCCCCTGTTCACTTTTCTTATCCGTTCACATCACATATATTAACTCAACACAACACATCCTATAAGCCCGTTGATCAAACGAATAATCATATCCTCATATTTTCTAACAAAGTCAACTGGTTGTTCGAATTCAACATGCATAATTCAACTATATAAAAATAAATGCACGCAAAACGATAAGTAATAATTTTACAAAGTCCAGGAAACTCGCACCTGATATTTGAGTAGATCCTTGATCGTCTCTTACGTCGTTATTATACTTAAAGGTCGAACCTAAAACATAAGCAAACCTTTAATTAATAATGTTTGAATTCACTGATTCTCGTTTTCCTAAAACCCTTAATACTTTATGTTATTAATCCTAACTTTTGAATTTTGAATTAGTTTACAATTAATTCGGCTTAAAATCTCATGTTGGATACTCTCTGTTTAGTATTCTAAGAAAGAAACAAAAAAATAAAAAAAGAATATGTCATATCAAAAATTAATTAGATCAAATAAATTATATATACGATTATATGATCACAATGGAATATCTGGTTATATAAAAATAATAATTTCGGTTTTAAAATAACTAAAGAGGTTATTATTAATAAACCAAAAATTTCAGAATTAATCTCCTGCTCATAACTAATATCTACTAAATATATGTTCTTGATAAATACCAAACTCAACGAATTAAAAGAAAACTTTCAGACTTAAATCATAATTTCAGAAACTCTTACTAATAAATACATTTCCAGATCATATGGAAATTAAAGTATACCCACGGAATGATAAAATCTTTTATACTTTTAGTGCAGAGAATTCACTCTAATTAAATATATCAAACTAACGTATTTCTAATCAATCAATCTATGCATCAAATAATAAATTGTTTTATACCTTTCGTGTAGAAATTTTCCAACCAAATAGAGAGGTGTGGCAGCAGTTTGAGGAGGAGAGATATATGGCAGAGAGGGGTCGAATTTGGAGTTAAGAGGGGTGTTGGTTGGGTGAGAGACAAGGGGACAGGGATGGGTTTCCTCAGAACAGAGGAGAGAGAGAGAGACGGTTTAGAGAGGGAGAGGGGTCAGTCTAAATAGAAGGGGGTCGGGGTTGGGCAGGGTTTAACCTAGTTTATATTTTTGTAAGGAGGGAGGTGTATACAGGGGATGGGATCAGTTTTCAAATGAAGGGGTGGTTACATGTGTTAGTTACTTGAGACAAAATATGGGCTGCTGGAATTTTAATTGGGTTCGGCCTCTTTTGGTATGGAAATTAATCATGACCTACTAATTAAGTTAATTGAAACTGAAATTTTAAATTGGACCGTTTCTCACGTCAATTTTTCTCAATCTGCGTGGCGTTACAACACCGCATTTTGGTGTACCCCCGCATACAGCCGCATATGAGGAGTCCCTGTTTGACATCTCGTTTTCATTTTTTTTGAATTTCGGGCACCCTGTAATTTGGAGTATTTCAGCATAAAGGCGCTTATGAGAATTCCCTGTATTCTGTCCCTTTTTCTTTTTCCTGTTAATTTTTGTTCACATCTCATTTTGGTGTACCCCCGCATACAGCCGCATATGAGAAGTCCCTGTCTGACATCTCGTTTTCATTTTTTGAATTTCGGGCACCCTGTAATTTGGAGTATTTCAGCATACAACCGCCTATGAGAATTCTCTGTATTCAGTTCCTTTTTCTTTTTCCTGTTAATTTTTTTCACTTTTTATTTTGGTGTACCCCAGCACACAGCCACATATGAGAAGTCCCTGTGTGAGATCTCGTTTTCATGTTTTTGAATTTCGGGCACCCTGTAATTTGGAGTATTTCAGCATATAGCCCGCCTATGAGAATTCCCTGTATCCAGTCCCTTTTTCTTTTTCCTGTTAATTTTTGTTCAGACCGCATTTTGGTGTTTTCCCGAATACAGCCGCATATGAGATGTCCCTGTTTGACATCTCGTTTTCATTTTTTTGAATTTCGGGCACCCTGTAATTTAGAGTATTTCAACATACAGCCGCCTATGAGAATTCCCTTTATTCAGTCCCTTTTTATTTTTCCTGTTAATTTTTGTTCACACCGCATTTTGGTGTACCCCCGCATACAGCCGCATATGAGAAGTCCCTGTTTGACAACTCATTTCATTTTTTTTAATTTCGGGCACCCTGTAATTTGGAGTATTTCAGCATACAGCCGCCTATGAGAATTCCCTGTATTCAGTTCCTTTTTCTTTTTCCTGTTAATTTTTTTCACTTTTTATTTTGGTGTACCCAGCATACAGCCGCATATGAGAAGTCCCTGTGTGAGATCTCGTTTTCATGTTTTTGAATTTCGGGCACCCTGTAATTTGGAGTATTTCAGCATACAGCCCGCCTATGAGAATTCCCTTTATCCAGTCCCTTTTTCTTTTTCCTGTTAATTTTTGTTCACACCGCATTTTGGTGTTTTCCCGAATACAGCCGCATATGAGATGTCCCTGTTTGACATCTCGTTTTCATTTTTTTGAATTTCGGGCACCCTGTAATTTGAAGTATTTCAGCATACAGCCGTCTATGAGAATTACCTGTATTCAGTCCCTTTTTCTTATGTTAATTTTTGTTCACACCGCATTTTGGTGTTTTCCCCCATACAGACGCATATGAGAAGTCCCTGTTTGACATCTCGTTTTCATTTTTTTGAATTTCGGGCACCCTGTAATTTGGAGTATTTCAGCATAAAGGCGCTTATGAGAATTCCCTGTATTCTGTCCCTTTTTCTTTTTCCTGTTAATTTTTGTTCACATCTCATTTTGGTGTACCCCCGCATACAGCCGCATATGAGAAGTCCCTGTCTGACATCTCGTTTTCATTTTTTTGAATTTCGGGCACTCTGTAATTTGGAGTATTTCAGCATACAGCCGCCTATGAGAATTCTCTGTATTCAGTTCCTTTTTCTTTTTCCTGTTAATTTTTTTCACTTTTTATTTTGGTGTACCCCAGCATACAGCCGCATATGAGAAGTCCCTGTGTGAGATCTCGTTTTCATGTTTTTGAATTTCGGGCACCCTGTAATTTGGAGTATTTCAGCATACAGCCCGCCAATGAGAATTCCCTGTATCCAGTCTCTTTTTCTTTTTCCTGTTAATTTTTGTTCACACCGCATTTTGGTGTTTTCCCGAATACAGCCGCATATGAGATGTCCCTGTTTGACATCTCGTTTTTATTTTTTTGAATTTCGGGCACCCTGTAATTTAGAGTATTTCAACATACAGCCGCCTATGAGAATTCCCTTTATTCAGTCCCTTATCTTTTTCCTGTTTATTTTTGTTCACACCGCATTTTGGTGTAACCCCGTATACAGCCGCAATGAGAAGTCCCTGTTTGACATCTCGTTTTCATTTTTTTGAATTTCGGGTACCCTGTAATTTGGAGTATTTCAACATACAGCCGCCTATGAGAATTCCCTATATTCTGTCCCTTTTTCTTTTTCCTGTTAATTTTTGTTCACACCGCATTTTGGGGTTTCCCCGCATACAGCCGCATATGAGAAGTCCCTGTGTCACATCTTATCTTCATTTTTTTGAATTTCGGGCACCCTGTAATTTGGAGTATTTCAACATACAGCCGCCTATGAGAATTCCCTTTATTATGTCCCTTTTTCTTATTCCTGTTAATTTTTATTAACACCGCATTTTGGTGTACCCCCGCATACAGCCGCATATGAGAAGTCCCTGTGTGACATCTCGTTTTCATTTTTTTTAATTTCGGGCACCCTGTAATTTGGAGTATTTCAGCATACAACCGCCTATGAGAATTCTCTGTATTCAATCCCTTTTTCTTTTTCCTGTTAATTTTTGTTCACACCGCATTTTGGTGTACCACAGCATACATCACACAGCCGCATATGAGAAGTCCCTGTGTGAGATCTTGTTTTCATGTTTTTGAATTTCGGGCACCCTGTAATTTGGAGTATTTCAGCATACGGGGCAGCCTATGAGAATTCCCTGTATCCAGTCCCTTTTTCTTTTTCCTGTTAATTTTTGTTCACACCGCATTTTGGTGTTTTCCCGAATACAGCCGCATATGAGATGTCCCTGTTTGACATCTCGTTTTCATTTTTTTGAATTTCGGGCACCCTGTAATTTGGAGTATTTCAGCATACAGCCGCCTATGAGAATTCCCTGTATTCAGTCCCTTTTTCTTTTTCCTGTTAATTTTTGTTCACACCGCATTTTTGTGTACCCCCGCATACAGCCGCATATGAGAAGTCCCTGTTTGACATCTCATTTTCATTTTTTTTAATTTCGAGCACCCTGTAATTTGGAGTATTTCAGCAAACAGCCGCCTATGAGAATTCCCTGTATTCCGTCCTTTTTCTTTTTCTTGTTAATTTTTGTTCACTTTTTATTTTGGTGTACCCCAGCATACAGCCGCATATGAGAAGTCCCTGTGTGAGATCTAGTTTTCATGTTTTTGAATTTCGGGCACCCTGTAATTTGGAGTATTTCAGCATACAGCCGCCTATGAGAATTCCCTGTATTCAGTTCCTTTTTCTTTTTCTTGTTAATTTTGTTCACTATTTATTTTCGTGTACCCCAGCATACAGCCGCATATGAGAAGTCCCTGTGTGAGATCTCGTTTTCATGTTTTTGAATTTCGGGCACCCTGTAATTTGGAGTATTTCAGCATACAGCCCGCCAATGAGAATTCCCTGTATCCAGTCTCTTTTTCTTTTTCCTGTTAATTTTTGTTCACACCGCATTTTGGTGTTTTCCCGAATACAGCCGCATATGAGATGTCCCTGTTTGACATCTCGTTTTCATTTTTTTGAATTTCGGGCACCCTGTAATTTAGAGTATTTCAACATACAGCCGCCTATGAGAATTCCCTTTATTCAGTCCCTTTATCTTTTTCCTGTTAATTTTTGTTCACACCGCATTTTGGTGTAACCCCGTATACAGCCGCAAATGAGAAGTCCCTGTTTGACATCTCTTTTTCATTTTTTTGAATTTCGGGTACCCTGTAATTTGGAGTATTTCAACATACAGCCGCCTATGAGAATTCCCTTTATTTCTGTCCCTTTTTCTTTTTCCTGTTAATTTTTGTTCACACCGCATTTTGGGGTTTCCCCGCATACAGCCGCATATGAGAAGTCCCTGTGTCACATCTTGTCTTCATTTTTTTGAATTTCGGGCACCCTGTAATTTGGAGTATTTCAACATACAGCCGCCTATGAGAATTCCCTTTATTATGTCCCTTTTTCTTTTTCCTGTTAATTTTTTGTTCACACCGCATTTTGGTGTACCCCCGCATACAGCCGCATATGAGAAGTTCCCTGTCTGACATCTCGTTTTCATTTTTTGAATTTCGGGCACCCTGTAATTTGGAGTATTTCAGCATACAGCCGCCTATGAGAATTCTCTGTATTCAGTTCCTTTTTCTTTTTCCTGTTAATTTTTTTCACTTTTTATTTTGGTGTACCCCAGCACACAGCCACATATGAGAAGTCCCTGTGTGAGATCTCGTTTTCATGTTTTGAATTTCGGGCACCCTGTAATTTGGAGTATTTCAGCATATAGCCCGCCTATGAGAATTCCCTGTATCCAGTCCCTTTTTCTTTTCCTGTTAATTTTTGTTCATACCGCATTTTGGTGTTTTCCCGAATACAGCCGCATATGAGATGTCCCTGTTTGACATCTCGTTTTCATTTTTTTGAATTTTCGGGCACCCTGTAATTTAGAGTATTTCAACATACAGCCGCCTATGAGAATTCCCTTTATTCAGTGCCTTTTTATTTTTCCTGTTAATTTTTGTTCACACCGCATTTTGGTGTACCCCCGCATACAGCCGCATATGAGAAGTCCCTGTTTGAACAACTCATTTTCATTTTTTTTAATTTCGGGCACCCTGTAATTTGGAGTATTTCAGCATACAGCCCAATGAGAATTCCCTGTATTCCGTCCTTTTTCTTTTTCTTGTTAATTTTTGTTCACAATTCATTTTGTTCTACCCCAGCATACAGCCGCATATGAGAAGTCCCTATGTGAGATCTCGTTTTCATGTTTTTGAATTTCGGGCATCCTGTAATTGGAGTATTTCAGCATACAGCCCGCCTATGAGAAATCCCTTTATCCAGTCCCTTTTTCTTTTTCCTGTTAATTTTTGTTCACACCACATTTTGGTGTTTTCCCGAATACAGCCGCATATGAGATGTCCCTGTTTGACATCTCGTTTTCATTTTTTTGAATTTCGGGCACCCGGTAATTTGAAGTATTTCAGCATACAGCCGTCTATGAGAATTCCCTGTATTCAGTCCCTTTTTCTTTTTCCTGTTAATTTTTGTTCACACCGCATTTTGGTGTTTTCCCCCATACAGACGCATATGAGAAGTCCCTGTTTGACATCTCGTTTTCAGTTTTTTGAATTTCGGGCACCCTGTAATTTGGAGTATTTCAGCATAAAGGCGCTTATGAGAATTCCCTGTATTCTGTCCCTTTTTCTTTTTCCTGTTAAGTTTTTGTTCACATTCATTTGGTGTACCCCCGCATACAGCCGCATATGAGAAGTCCCTGTCTGACATCTCGTTTTCATTTTTTTTGAATTCGGGCACTCTGTAATTTGGAGTATTTCAGCATACAGCCGCCTATGAGAATTCTCTGTATTCAGTTCCTTTTTCTTTTTCCTGTTAATTTTTTTCACTTTTATTTTGGTGTACCCCAGCATACAGCCGCATATGAGAAGTCACTGTGTGAGATCTCGTTTCATGTTTTTGAATTTCGGGCACCCTGTAATTTGGAGTATTTCAGCATACAGCCCGCCAATGAGAATTCCCTGTATCCAGTCTCTTTTTCTTTTTCCTGTTAATTTTTGTTCACACCGCATTTTGGTGTTTTCCCGAATACAGCCGCATATGAGAAGTCCCTGTGTGAGATCTTGTTTTCATGTTTTTGAATTTCGGGCACCCTGTAATTTGGAGTATTTCAGCATACGGGGCAGCCTATGAGAATTCCCTGTATCCAGTCCCTTTTTCTTTTTCCTGTTAATTTTTGTTCACACCGCATTTTTGGTGTTTTCCCGAATACAGCCGCATATGAGATGTCCCTGTTTGACATCTCGTTTTCATTTTTTTTGAATTCGGGCACCCTGTAATTTAGAGTATTTCAACATACAGCCGCCTATGAGGAATTCCCTTTATTCAGTCCCTTTTTCTTTTCCTGTTAATTTTTGTTCACACCGCATTTTTGTGTACCCCCGCATACAGCCGCATATGAGAAGTCCCTGTTTGACATCTCATTTTCATTTTTTGAATTTCGAGCACCCTGTAATTTGGAGTATTTCAGCAAACAGCCGCCTATGAGAATTCCCTGTATTCAGTCCCTTTTTCTTTTTCCTGTTAATTTTTTTCACTTTTTATTTTGGTGTACCCCAGCATACAGCCGCATATGAGAAGTCCCTGTGTGATCTAGTTTTCATGTTTTTGAATTTCGGGCACCCTGTAATTTGGAGTATTTCAGCATACAGCCGCCTATGAGAATTCCCTGTATCCAGTCCCTTTTTCTTTTTCCTGTTAATTTTTTGTTCACACCGCATTTTGTATTTTCCCGAATAACAGCGCATATGAGAAGTCCCTGTTGAAATCTCGTTTTTCATTTTTTTTGATTTTCGGGCACCTATAATTTGAAGTATTTCAACATACAGCCGCCAATGAGAATTTCATGTATTCAGTACCTTTTTCTTTTTCCTGTTAATTTTTGTTCACACCGTATTTTGGGTTTCCCCGCATACAGCCGCATATGAGAAGTCCCGTGTGACATCACGTTTTCATTTTTTAGAATTTCGGGCACCCTGTAATTTGGAGTATTTAGCATACAGCCACCTATGAGATTCCCTGTATTCAGTCCCTTTTTCTTTTTCCTGTTAATTTTTCACTTTTATTTTGGTGTACACCGCATGCAGCCGCATATGAGAAGTCCCTGTGTGACATCACGTTTTCCTTTTTTTGAATTTCAGGCACCCTGTAATTTGGAGTATTTCAGCATACAGCCGCCTATGAGAATTCCCTGTATTAAGTCCCTTTTTCTGTTTCCTGTTAATTTTTGTTCACACCCCATTTTGGTGTTTCCCGCATACAGCCGCCTATGAGAATTCCTGTTTTCAGTCCTTTTTCTGTTTCCTTGTTAATTTTTGTTCACACCGCATTTGGTGTTTCCGCATACAGCCGCATATGAGGAGTCCCTGTTTGACATCTCGTTTTCATTTTTTTGAATTTCGGGCACCCTGTAATTTGGAGTATTTTCAGCATACAGTCCGCTATGAGAATCGCTGTATTCAGTCTCCTTTTTCTTTTTCCTGTTAATTTTTGTTCACAAGTATTTTGGTGTTTCCCCGCATACAGCCGCATATGAGAAGTCCCTCTTTGACATCTCCTTCTAATTTTTTTGACATTTCGGGCACCCTGTAATATGGAGATTTCAGCCACTACAGCCGCCCTATGAGAATTCGCTGTATTCAGTCCCTTTTCTTTTTCTCCTGTTAATTTTTGTTCACACCGCATTTTGGTGTTTCCCGCATACAGCCGCATATGAGAAGTCCCTCTTTGACATCTCGTTTTCATTTTTTTGAATTTCGGGACACCTGTAATTTTGGAGTATTTCAGCATACAGCCGCCTATGAGAATTCGCTGTATTCAGTCCCTTTTTTCTTTTTCCTGTTAATTTTTGTTCACACCGCATTTTGGTGTTTCCACCGCATCCAGCCGCATATGAGAAGTCCCTCTTTGCACATCTGTTTTCATTTTTTTGAATTTCGGGCACCCTGTAATTTGGAGTATTTCAGCATACAGCCGCCTATGAGAATTCGCTGTATTCAGTCCCTTTTTCTTTTTCCTGTTAATTTTGTTCACACGCCGCATCTT